>JAESUZ010000402.1:0-296864 GCA_017311185.1 Proteles cristata cristata | reverse complement strand
AGGGATGCTGTATTTTGTCAAATGCTTTTTCTGCATCTATTGACAGGATCATATGGTTTTTATCTTTTCTTTTATTGATATGATGTATCACATTGATTGATTTGCAAATGTTGAACCAGCCCTGTAACCCAGGAATGAAGCCCACTTGATCTTGGTGGATGATTCTTTTTATGTGCTGCTGGATTCGATTTGCAAGGATCTTGTTGAGGATTTTTGCGTCCATATTCATCAAGGATATTGGTCTGTAGTTCTCTTTTTTTTGCTGGATCTCTTTCTGGCTTGGGAATCAGAGTGATTCTGGCTTCATAAAATGAGTCCGGGATAAATAGTCATATTTAATCCATTCTCTAGATGTAAATTCTAGACCTCCATTGCTACCTTTTTATTTCTCTCTCTCTCTCTCTGGAGAAATCAGACTATTAGTTTCACTGAGTAGCATCATTGTCATTTCTTTCACCTCCTCTCCAACCATATTCCACTCTTTCTCTCTTCAAAATAAGACTCTTCCTCCTTCTGCATGCTCATTTCATTTCCAATTTCACTTCATCCCCATCCTGTCATTTCTCTTTTTCTCTATGCTCTTCCACCAGCACTGCTTACACCCAGCTATTTATTTGTAGCTGGGAAATCTGGTTACATGCTTTAGACTGTCCTTTTGTCTATTGGGTTTCTTTTTTTTACTTTTTCTTCTTTTTTTCTTTTTTACTGTATTTTTATTTCTTATTATTCGCCTTCCCTCCTTCCTCTTTTCTTTTGACTTTTTCATTTTCCCTTTTGGTTTCTGTGTTTGTTGGATTTTTCTGTGCGTATGTGTGTCTTTGTTCCCTGTGTGTTTGTCTGTCTGTTTTCTTTTCCAGGGCTACCTCAAGAAACAAGCCAAAGTACACATGATGGAGAGTCCCAAATACCACTACGAGTAGGAAAATAAAATAACCAAGGTCTCAACAAGAGAGACCAAGAGATACCATTCAAAGAACACTCTCTGAAAGGACAAGCCCTGAACAGTCAAAGAGCCTTCTTTGGTACACCAGCACTCACAGGTGTATAACAAGCTTTTAAAACTAACAAGAGAGAGAAAGCTAACGAAATGAAGAAATGAATGAGCACTTCTCCAAAAAATTCCAGGAAGAATTGACAGCTAAAGAACTGCTCAACACAGATATAACCAAAATAACTGAACAAGAATTTAGAACAATAGTCATAAAATAAATCGCTGGGCTTGAAAAAGGCATGGAAGACATCAGAGAAACTATTGCTACAAAGACTATGGAGCTTAAAAATAGTTGTGATGAATTAAAAACTGCTATAATAGAGATGCAAAATAAAATGGAGGTGTCCAATGCACGGATGGAAGAGGCAGAAAGGAGAATAAGTGATTAGAAGACACAATTATAGAAAAAGAGGAAGCTGAGAAACAGAGAGATAAACTGATACAGGAACACTAAAGGAGTGTACCAGAGCTTAGCAATACAATCAAACGGAAAAATATCCTTATCATAGGAATTCCAGAAGAGGAAGAGAGAGGGAAAGGTGCTGAAGGAGTCCTTGAACACATTTTAGCAGAGAACTTCCCCAACCTGAAGAGGGAAATAGAAGTTGAAATTAAAGAGGCACAGAGAACTCCCCTCAGACGTAACTTGAATCGATCTTCAGCATGACATATAGTGAAACTGGCAAAATATAAGGACAAAGAGAAATATTTGAAAGCAGCTAGGGAGAAAAGGGCCTTAACATATAAAGGGAAACCTATCAGAGTGGTGACAAACCTATCTAATGAAACTTGGCAGGCCAGAAATGAATGGCAGGAAATCTTCCATGTGATAAACAGAAAAAATATGCAGCCAAAAATCCTCTCTCCAGCAGCCTGTCATTCAGAATAGAAGGCGAGATAAAAGTCTTTCCAAATAAACAAAAATTGAGAGAATTCGTCACCACTAAACCAGCCCTACAAGAAATACTGAGGGGGACTCTTTGAGGGAAATGTTGCAAGGAACACAAGATACCAGAGACACCACCATACGCATAAATCCTACAAAGAACATGATGATTCTAAACCCATATTTTTCAGTAATAACACTGAATGTAAATGGGCTGAATGCCCCAATCAAAAGACACAGAGTAGCAGAATGGATAAAAAAACAAAATCCATCTGTTTGCTGTCTACAAGAAACTCATTTTAGACGTGAGGATGCCTTCAGATTGAAAGTAAGGAGATGGAGGGGCGCCTGGGTGGCTTAGTCGGTTAAGCGTCCGACTTTCGCTTGGGTCATGATCTTGCGGTTCGTGGGTTCGAGCCCCGCGTCGGGCTCTGTGCTGACTGCCAGCTCAGAGCCTGGAGCCTGTTTCAGAGTCTGTGGCTCCCTCTATCTCTGACCCTCCCCTGCTGTCTCTCTCTCTCTCCTAGAAATAAATAAAAAAATTTAAAAAAAAGAAAAGAAAGAAAGGAGATGGAGAAATATCTATCATGCTACTGGAAATCAGAAGAAAGCTGGAGTAGCTATACTTATATCAGTCAAGCTTGACTTTAAAGTAAAGACAGTAACAAGGGATGAAGAAGGGCATTCTATAATAATTAAAGGGTTCATCCATCAGGAAGAACAAACAATTATAAATGTCTACACACTAAATATGGGAGCACCTAAATATATAAAACAACTAATCACAAATAGAAACACTCTTATCGATAAGAATGTGCTAATAGCAGGGGACTTTAATACCCCACTTATGGCAATGGATAGATCAACCAGACAGAAAATTAATAAAGACACAATGGACTTAAATGACACATTGGACCAGATGGATTTGACACATATATTTAGAACTCTACATCCTGAGGCCATGGAATTCACTTTCTTCTCAAGGGCACATGGCACATTCTCCAAGATAGATCACATACTGGGACATGAAGCAGCCCTCAATAAATACAAAAGAATCGAGATCATACTATGCACACTGTCAGATCACAGTGCTTTGAAACTCGAAATCAATCACAGGAAGAAGTCTGGAAAACCTCCAAAACCATGGAGGTTAAAGAACACCCTACTAAAGAATGAATGGGCTCATCAGGCAATTAGAGAAGAAATTTAAAAATATATGGAATCAAATGAAAATGAAAATGCAACAAACCAAACTCTAGGGGATGCGGTGAAGGCAGTCCTAAGAGGAAAATACATTGCACTCCAGGACTATTTCAAGAAATTAGAAAAAGCACAAGTGCAAAATCTAACAGCGCACCTAAAGCAACTAGAGGGAGAGCAACAAAAGCACCCCAAACCCAGTAGAAGAAGAGAAATAATAAAAATCAGGGCAGAAATAAACAACATAGAAAGTGAAGAAACAGTTGAACAGATCAATGAAAACAAGAGTTGGTTTTTGAAAAAATAAACAAAATTGACAAACGTCTAGCCAGGCTTCTCAAAAAGAAAAGAGGGAGCACTCACATAGACAAAATCATGAATGAAAATGGACTTATTACAACCAGACCCTCAGAAATACAAGCAATTATCAGGGAATACTATCAAAAATTATATGCCAACAAATTGGACAACTTAGAAGAAATAGACAAATTCCTAAACACACACACACTACCAAAATTCACACAGGAAGAGACAGAAAACCTGAACAGACCCAAAACTAGTGAGGAAATCAAATCAGTTACCAAAAACCTTCCAACAAATAAGAGCCCTGGGCCAGATGGCTTCCCTGGTGAATTCTACCAGACATTTAAAACAGAATTAATACCAATTCTTCTCAAACTATTCCAAAAAATAGAAATAGAAGGAAAACTTTCGGACTCATTTATGAGGTCAGCATCACTTTGATTCCCAAGCCAGACAGAGACCCATCAAAAAAGAGAACTACAGGCCAATATCCTTGATGAATACGGATCCAAAAATCCTCAACAAGATACTTGCAAATCGAATTCAACAGCACATGAAAACAATTATCCACCAAGATCAAGTGGGCTTCATTCCTGGGTGACAGGGCTGGTTCAATATTCGCAAATCAATCAATGTGATACATCACATTAACAAAAGAAAAGATAAAAACCATATGATCCTGTCAATAGATGCAGAAAAAGCATTTGACAAAATACAGCATCCCTTCTTAATAAAGACCCTTGAGAAAGTCAAGATAGAGGAACTTACTTAAACATCATAAAAGCCATCTATGAGAAGCCTCAGCTAACATCACCCTCAACGGGGAAAAACTGAGAGCTTTTCCCCTGAGATCAGGAACACGACAGGGATGTCCACTCTCTCCACTGTTGTTTAATATAGTGCTGGAAGTCCTAGCATCAGCCATAAGACAAGAAAAGGAAATAAAAGGCATCAGAATTGGCAAAGAAAATAAAACTTCCACTTTTCACGGATGACATGATACTCTACATAGAAAACCCGACAGACTCCATCAGAAGCCTACTAGAACTAATCCAAGAATTCAGCAATGTTGCAGGGTACAAAATCAATGTACAGAAATCGGCTGCATTTTTATACACCAACAATGAAGCAACACAAAGAGAAGTCAAGAAACTGATGCCATTCACAATTTCACAAAAAACCATAAAATACCTAGGAATAAATCTAACCAAAAGTTTAAGAGACCTTGTATGATGAAAACTATAGAAAACTTATGAAGGAAATTGAAGAAGACACAAAGAAATGGAAAATCATTCCATGCTCGTGGATTGGAAGAATAAATATAGTTAAAATGTCATTACTACTCAAAGCAATCTACACATTCAATGCAATCCCAATCAAAATTGCACCAGCATACTTCACAAAACTAGAACAAACTATTCTAAAATTTATATAGAACCACAAAACACCCCAAATAGCCAAAGTAATATTGAAGAAGAAAACAAAAATGGGAGGCATCACCATCCTAGACTTTAGCCTCTACTACAAAGCTGTCATCATCAAGACCCTATGGTATTGGCACAAAAATAAACAATAGACCAATGGAATAGTTTAGAGAACTCAGAATTGGACCCAAAAGTGTACAGCCAACTAATCTTTGACAAAGCAGGAAAGAGTATCCAATGGAAAAAAGACAGCCTCTTTAATAGATGGTGCTGAGAGAAGTGGACAGCAACATGCAGAAGATTGCAACTAGGTCATTTTCTCACACCATACACAAAAACAAGCTCAAAATGGATAAAGGACCTGAATGTGAGACAGGAACCTATCAACACCCTAGAGGAGAAAGCAGGAAACAACCTCCTTGATCTCCACCGCAGCAACTTCTTACTTGACACATCCCCCAAAGCAAGGGAATCAGGAGCAAAAATAAACTATTGGAACCTCATCAAGATTAAAAGCTTCTGCACAGCAAAGGAAACAATCCATAAAACTAATAGGCAACCAACGGAATGGGAAAAGATAGTTGCAAATGACATATCAGATAAAGGGCTAGTATCCAAAATCTATAAGGAATTCACCAAACTCCACCCAAAAAATAAATAATCCAGTGAAGAAATGGGATGAAGATATGAACAGACACTTCTCCAAAGAGGACATCCAGATGGCCAACAGACACATGAAATGATGCTCAGCATCCCTCCTCATCAGGGAAATACAAATCAAAACCATACTGAGATACCACCTCACATAGGTCAGAGTGGCTAAAATGAGCAAATTAGAGGACTCTAGATGCTGGCGAGGATGTGGAGAAATGGGTTTCCTTCTACACTGTTGTTGGGAATGTAAACTGGTGCAGCCCCTCTGCAAAACAGTGTGGAGGTTCCTCACAAAATTAACAATAGAACTCCCCAATGACCAGCAATAGCACCACTAGGAATTTACCCTAGGGATACAGGAGGGCTGATGCATAGGGGCACATGTACCCCAGTGTTCATAGCAGCACTCTCCACAATAGCCAAAACATGGAAAGAGCCTAAGTGTCCATCAACAGATGAATGGATCAAGAAGATGTGGTTTATCTATATGATGGAATACTACACGGCAATGAGAAACAATGAAATCTGGCCATGTGTAGCAACATGGGTGGAACATGAGAGTGTTATGCTGAGTGAAATAAGCCAGGCAGAGAAGGACAGATACCATATGTTTGCATGTATAGGTGGATTAGGAGGAACTTAACAGAGGACTATGGGGAAGAAGAAGGGGGAGAAATAGTGGGGGGGGGGGAGAGAGGCAAACCATGAGAGACTCTTGAATGCTGAGAACAAACTGAGGACTGATGGGGGTGGGGGAGAGGGGAAGGGGGGTGATAGGCATGGAGGGGGGGCACTTGTGGGGATGCGCACTGGGTGTTATATGGAAACCAACTTGACAATAAACTATTAAAAAAAAAAGAACCTCTATAGCCAAGGTGATAGTGTTAGGAGGTGGGGCCTCTGGGAGGTGCTTAGGTTAGGAGGATGGAGCTTCCATGGATGGGAGTGGGGCCCTTATAAAAGAGACCCTACAAAGCTGCCTCACCTCCACCAAGTGAGGACATGGCTAAGAGGTGCTGTCTGTGAACCAGGAAACATGCTCTCACAGACACCTGATCTTGGACTCACTACTCACTGAGGGCAGATGAAGTGCACCAATAAATGCCTGCTGTACCCATGGGGAGACTGATGGGTTCATGCAGCCCCTTGGGGAAGGTTCTGCACTGCCTGGACTCATGGTCAGGCCCCAGCCTAAGCCAGACCCTCCTCTCTACTGTCCTGGGCTGTGTCACCCTGAGCCAGGGTGCCCCCTACATCAACATCCCACAGAACATGCAGATGACAGTAGGGGGAGTCTCTAGGGCCTGGGCCAAATGGCATGGTGGTGCTGCTCCCCTTCCCAACCTGGTCTTAGCATAATTCTCAGACTTCCTGGATGTGGGCAGATGCAGGGCTCAAGCATCAGAGGCAGCAGGGTATGCATGGAAGGGCAGGTGGCACTGCCTGAGGATTCTCAGCTTAGCAAAGGGATTCCACAATGCAGTCTTGAGAGATTCTCCAGGGGCCAGACACCCTTGAGACACAGAGAAATGAGAGACAGCATGTGCCCCATGCAGAAGTAGAAGGGGCTCTCCGTGGGAATGTTTCTTCCCAGTGGGCACAAAGCTGAGTGAATGTTCATTCTCTTACTGTGAAGGCACAGGGAGGAGATGGAGGCTTTCAGAACTAGCTTCTCTCTCTCATGCTGCACGCCCTCATTCCATGGGATATGTCTCCAGATCCCCACAAGCAGAGGCCAGGCCATGAGTGGCACCTCAGAAAATACCGTTTTCCATGTTATCTCAAAGACGTATAGCTACTATTGTCAGGGGTGGGGGATGGCTCTGTTCCTGGGCTCCTTGATGCTGGGGGCACTCAGGCTGGGCGGTCATAGCCCACCCATCTTTCATCTTCTTATTTTCTGACCTCCTTCTCTCTTTTTTTAAATGAGAGCATAATGCAAATATCATGCAAGAATGGAGTCCAACGGTCTGTTCTCATCCACATAGGTGCAGAATCTAATGTATGAGATCAGAATCAATCTAGGTTCCTTCTTCTGGCAAGGTAAAATGTTTTGGAGTACCAGACAAAGGAGCAGAGCAACCCCAAGGTCTCCGTGGCAGGTCTCTTCAAAGCCAAGCTTCCCCAGCCCTGGAAGAGACTCAGCCCCCTTTGCAGAGACTACCACAGATGCCAAAGACACCAGATGCTCTCCCTCTCAGGAGCTGGGATGTGTGCCCAGAAGGATCAGAACGTCACCCACCCTTCCTGACCTGAGGGAGAGAAGGCCCCTGTGTCCTAGTAGGAGGAGAACCTCGGAGCAAGGCTTGGGTTAAGGAGCAGACACCACAGGGAGCGATGTCGTCAACTGTTCTCAGGGAGGAATTTCCAGGTCTGGCTGCCTTGTTGGGAACGGCCTGGGCATGTGCATATGGCAAGCAGGGAGACAGTTTGAGCATCTCTGTCACAGATCAAGTTTTCATATGGAGAATAAAGCATGTTTTCTGTGCAGATATACTTGCCCAGTGTGAATGTCTGCCCAAGCCACCCAAGGTGCTGCCCGCTCAGGCACTGGAGGGCAAGGGAGGGAGGTGGGTGCCCTCTGTGTCCACTGGCATGAGGAGGGCAATGCCACAAGTGAAGTTGCTTTTTTTTTTTTAAATATATATATATATTTAATTTATTTCTAGGAGAGAGAGAGACAGCGTGAGCAGGGGAGGGTCAGAGAGAGAGGGAGATACAGACTCTGAAACAGGCTCCAGGCTCTGAGCTGGCAGTCAGCACAGAGCCCTACGCGGGGCTCGAACCCACGAACTGCGAGATCATGACCTAAGCGAAAGTCGGACGCTCAACTGACTAAGCCACCCAGGCGCCCCTGAAGTTGCTTTTTAAGAAGGTTGTTGGTTTCATTTTCCTTTGAGTTGTTTTTCTGGGAGATTTAAATAATCCCAGCCCTTGGGATTACACCATTTCTGTTAAATAGCCCATGGCACTGCTATTCATCTGACCGGATCAGAATACATTTCATAGTCAACTGGAGTCTGACACTCTTGTTTCTGCTTAACCACTGGGTAAACAAAGTCACAAGCTTCTCCCACCTCCCAGGACATGTTAAGGCCAAGTCCCGTGGCAGAATCCAAGGGGTCCTGGTCTTGTTGAGTGATTGGGCAGACAGGAGGGAGAGAAATGAGGTATGAAAGGGAGATAGCAGAGGGCAGAGACAGACCAGGGTGGCTTCCTTGGGTCAAGATGCTGGTGGCCAGTTCCCTTTTCTGACTGTCAATGTTCTTCCACTGTCTTCCACTGCCGTCTCTGGGGCAGGTTTATCCAGGACTTGCCAAGTCAGCTTGGGGTCACCTTTGCCATCACCACATTCACCATTGGAGTAAAAATGCCTCAATTAGCTTTGGGAAAATGCCCCATTCTGTGGACTTCCGAGCCTCATGTGTGGCTTTCCTTCTCTCTGGGGTTGGAAGTCTCATCCCCATGGCTGGTGCCAACCTGCTTCCTGAGCCCCAGGCCCTGCCTGGGGCAGGTGGAAGCCCTTCTCCTTGGCTGACCCTGGAACATGTCCAAAGACATGGTCTCACCTGGGATCAGCCTCATGCAGCCCCACTGCCCATCACACATTCCTCGGAGCACAGAGGGAGTGTTTTGCTGCCGTTTCAGAGCTTTGGGGAGCTTGTCTTTCTTCCAGGATTGTTGCTTATGTTCCAGTAGACTAGCTTCCATATACTTTTGTGCCACGCTTTTTAAATGAACAAGGCTTGATGTTGGGGTGTAATTCTCACAGCACTTTAGCCATGAAGAGAGCCCTGCAATTAAAGTCTTTTCTGACTCAGAGGAATGCTGTCTCTGTATCTCATGTAATTAGAGGGTCTGTGTCTCTTCTTGGTGATGGAAGAAGCATCTCCACAGATGCATGAGGCCCCTCTGTACAAGGACTGGCCCCAGAGGCTGTAGGGCCTGGGCCTGCTCAGCCCCAGGTGACCCTACAGAGACACAGAGGCTTTGGAGACCTTCTGCCTCTGGGGAGCAGACTGGAGGGGTGCTGTAGCCAAGACCAGAAAGACGCAAATCCCCAGTCGGACTCTCCCTGTGGTCCCTGCAATAGGCTCTGCTGACACTGGCCTAGACCAGACCCACCCCCGACACTACCCCTCCTGTGGCACAGCCACTCCCTGTAGCTTGGGGGCCCCAGAAAGCCCTCTCCCTGAGCCCACTCTCCTCTGGCTTGAACTCCATCTCACTGAGCTCCAGCCCCTGGATGTTCCTCTTCTAGACCCCCACTAAGCTCCCACTTCTTCAAGGCAAGGGTGGAGGGACTCTTCCCTTGTCTCCAGGTCCACCTCCCAGTGAGCCTTGGAGGGTGTCTCTGGTGGGGCTTGTGAGTAGAATGGAACCCCAGGCCTCCTACTAGCAGGTGCTTGCATCTTCCTCCCCTGCAGGCCAGGGGCTCTCTGAAGGCAGGGACCCTCCCAGCTCCTCCAGGGTCCCAGGGTTCAGTGCAGAGAGATGCTCTTGAAAGGAACTGATGAAGAGGCGATGCTGCTGCAAGACCCACACAGGACAGGATGCCACCCTTGTTACATAGAACACTCAGAACCCTACAGGCTACTATCGCGCCCCTGGGGCCATTTGGGTGGCGAGGAGCTCAGAATGCTGAATTTAGGGGCATCCTGCTGTCTCAGACGTGCATTAGTGAAGAAAGGACTTTGTAACACTCTTGTCCTAGATTCGTGGAACACACCAAGTTGAGCTGCCAGGCTGTGCCCACCTGCAGTCAGCCTGGGAAAAGAGAAGGCCTTGTCCTTGGTGATGACAGTGATGTATGTGCACTGGCTGTTTCTGGAAGGTCAGCAAAAACAAATCTGTTCTTTATGTAATGGAGAGGCCTCTCTGCTGCTTTGCACAAAGCAACAATAGGTGTTCAGTGTGAGGGCACCAGGAGGCAGACTCCAGGCTAAGACAGAGGCCAGGCTGACCGTGAGGGTAAGTCTCTAATGCTCCTTGAGGAGAGCCGTGTCTGGTCCAAGGGTGAAAAGCCCCCCAAAGGGGAACCCTACATGTACAGTGGCCGTGTGGCCCATAGCAGGAGCCTGAAGGAGACTGTGCCTATGTTCTCTGCAAGCTCTGGGTGGCGCTGGTGACCTCACCCCCTCTCTGCTTCCTGCTCTGGAAACAATTTCTACCACTGGGTCATACATCCCCCGAAGAGGGATGCAGGGACCCCGAAACAGAGGGCAGCCCTCTGAGCAGGGGCTGGTAGATGGTAAGTGCTAACCCAATGGGCAGTGGCTTCCTGGAAACCACTGTGCCTTGTGACCTCCTCCCTGCCACGTCCCACTGGCTGGGCCCAGCTATGACTGGAGGTGGAGCAGAATGTCAGTCACACCTTTGACAGGACCTGTCCCAGGAACTCTCTGGGCCCTGGAGAAGCATCCATGCCCATATGTATACAGAAGAGGGTTAGACGATGCAGGCCCTGGGGCTGGGGTGGGTCCTCTGAGGAGAGACCTGAGTTGAGCTGGGCAGCCCAGGGTCGGCTACAGGCACTCCGCATTCTTCTCATTTCCTAGACCACTTTTGGTGGCCGTGGGGGGCCGAGGTGGGTATGAGGGTGTGCTCCCGTTCCCTTGCTGATGCACATGTGGACACGCACACGTATGCAATCTATACCCTCCAGCATCCTTGTTCATGGAGTGCCCAAAATGGCAGATAAGGGCCAAGGGTATCGGGAAACCAGATGTGGGAAAGGGCGACATCAGAGAGCATCCCAGACTCTGCCTGTCCATCCAGGCTCCAGTCCCCTGTTGCTCGAATGTCCCTCATGCGACCTGTGTGTTCATCCAGCCTCTCAAACGTTACAATCTAGGCAGTTCTCTGCCACTGAGAACCATCTAGAGACCAAGCTAAGGGGAAGAGAGGGAAGGACAGTCTGCAGAGGCTTCGCCCAGCGGCTTCTCCCAGAGCACCTGCAGGGCCGAGGACCAGCCCACCCGACACTTCAGCCAACCACGTAGGATTGGAGTGGGCCTCTGGGCAAGAGGGGCTTTGTAGACATCTTTCTTTTTAAGTACTGTCCCTCCCCCTTCCCTGGAGGGCAGCTGGAGGGCTGAGGTGGGGTTTTCTTTCTTCAAAGCTGCTGGAGAAAGCTGCTTATGAGATTTTGGCAAAGAAACAACATAGTTGGTGGCCATAAATAGTTTTTTCAGAGCCTCCAGAAAGGTACCTGTCCTGTTCAAAGTGATCACAGCAGTTTTCAGGATCCATCCCAAATGCATAAACCACCAACTGTCCACGAGGGGGCAGGGTTACTTTTCCTTTACCTCCAGGAGGCAGGAAGCATTTGGCCGCTGGTTCTTTTTTTTTTTTTTTTTTAATAATTATTTTATTTTATTTTTCATTTTTTTACAAATAGTTTATTGTCAAATTAGTTTGCACATAACACCCAGTGCTCATCCCCACGAGTGGGCGAGGGGGGATGGGCATGGAGGAGGGCATCTGGCCGCTGGTTCTATCAGATACAACAAGGGGCTGTGAAGGGGCAGGGAGTTGAGGAGGTCTGGAAGAGAAAGGACTTGTGTATTTGCACATGATACAGCCTGATCAGAGAAGCCCCTGTCTTCTTTACCCCTCTCTGTCCCCATCCAACCCATACCCTGGTGACCAAGGCCTGGTTGGATCCTCTTTCCAGGTACAGTGAGGGGTGGGCAGGAAGGCCAGTACACGTTATCCCCTGAAACATGCAAATTCCCAGGATTTCAATAATGAGGTTCCTGAGCAGCAGGGTAAAGGGCCTTGGGCTTTAGCTCCTTGACATTTAAAAGAAGGTGTGTGGGGCACCTGGGTGGCTCAGTCGGTTAAGTGTCCAAATTTGGCTCAGGTCATGATCTCACGGTTTGTGGCTTTGAGCCCCGTGTCAGGCTCTGTGCTGAGAGCTCAGAACCTGGAGCCTGCTTCAGATTCTGTGTCTCCCTCTCTCTCTGACCCTCCCCTGCTCACGCTGTCTCTCTCTCTCTCTCTCTCTCAAAAATAAATAAAACATTAAAAAACTTAAAAAAAGTAAAAGAGGGTGCGTGAGTTAGTGCACGTATGTGTGCCACACGTGTTTATGTATGTTTTCGCACTCTTGTGAGTGCCCAGCCAGCCCCCAGCTTGCAGTCCGTCCTACAAGTAGCCTTCTGGAAACAAAGGCTGAGAGCTCTAAATGGGCAGCTCTAGGGCCCCAGGGCTCCCTCGGGCTCTGAACCAGGCAAGCAGATGCTACCCCACATCAGAGGGAAGTGGCTCATGGGAGACATCTGTTCCCAGTTTTCTTTGGGAAAAGGAACAGTGAGAAAAGAAGGGGCCCTGTCACTCCACATCCTGCTTCTCCCCAAGTGCCCACTTTCCTGACCCAGGAAATGGGGCTCTGGCTGCTGAAAAGCCTCTCGGTTGGTGTCCCACCCTGGAGGGGTTCAGGTAATCTCACTCCCACTCAGTTAAGCCAGCCACTGGTACCTCTAAGCCTGACTTCCAGATGCCTGCGTACTTCTCCTTCTCAAGCATCTTCTTCCATAAATAAAAAAAAAAATAAATAAATATATATTATATATTTGTATATATATAATATATATATTTATGTTAAATAAATAAATTTATGTTAAATAAATATATATATATTTATTTAACATTTTCACCCTGAAAGATGTTGAGCCTTAGGCACTGGACCTGCGGCTCAACATGGAAGCGGCCTCCACAGCACACATTACTGCACCTGTTTGTATCGGTTTCCTGTCATTGGCAAAACAAATTGCCAGAAGCTTAGTGGCTCATAGTGGAAGTTCATTATCTTATACTTCTGGACATCAGGAGGCCAGCAAGTGTCCAGCAGTCTGAAATCAAGGCATTGGGCAGGCCTGCATTCTCTCTGGAGGCTCTAAGAGACACTCAGCTGTCCTGCCTTTTCCAATGCAGAATACCCAGGATATGATCCCTCATTTCAGGTCAGCTCATTAACAGGCTTAACTCCATCTTCCACCTTAACTCCCCTTTGCCATGTAAGATAACATTCACTGGCCTTGAGGATCTCAAGAGGGATCGTGCTTCCTACCTGACTGGTCAAAGCTCAACAATGTGCATTACACAGACATGGGCTGAGCTCCCATTGTGTTAGATGCCTTGTCTCTGGGAACACATGAGGAACTAAGCCAGGCACACCTTTACTCTCAGGAATGTGCTTTGGGATGATTCCCAAATAAAGGTACAGTTACATCTGGGGGAAGGGAAAAAGGCCAAGTGCCAGGAGAGACTGGGAGTCAGGCTGGGTCTAGTCTGTGAGGCATGGCTTCCTGGAGAAGTGATGTTGAAGCCACCCTCTGGAGGAACGTGAGGTGGGTGGCAGGGCTCAGGGACAGGCCAAGGAAACAGCCATGATGAGTCCTGTCTCTGCTTGACCTCTAGCCCCAGCACCTTCGCTTGAGCCCTTCTGTTCTGTGTCCTCCCTGACTCTGTCCCACATCTGCTGACACAAAGTGGCATTCTGTGTCCATCCCTTCACCTTCCCCGCAGTGAGGCACCCCAAGTTCTGCATGAGCCGTGGTTGAAGCACTGTGGCCACAGCCTCTGTCTTCCCCACCTGCCCGGTGTCCTGCGGGCTGGCTCAATCCAGCGTGGCCGGCTCAATCCAGCGTGGCCTGGTCTAGGCCACAGCCAGCCCACTGCTGTTCTATGCTCTTGTCCCCACTCTGGTCTTGAGAGTCACTTTTCCTGGTTCTGAGTTGTATTTTCATGGACTCTGCATTTAATTTCATGTCTGCCAATGAATAATTTTGAGAATCATATTAATATCTGAGTATATTTTTGTGCAAAGCCATTCCAAACCTCAATACCTGCTGTTCAAATTTTCATTTTAAAATATTCTGTCACAGGAAAATGATCTCTTCCTCTCTGAGACAGTCATCACTTAGGGCAGTCAATTAAATTTCTGGTCACTATGGGGCAACTGGGGGGCTCTGTTGGTAAGCAGACGACTTCAGCTCAGGTCATGATCTCATGGTTTGGGAGTTCAAGCCCCACATCTGGCTTTGTGCTGACAGCTCAGAGCCTGGAGCCTGCTTTGGATTCTGTGTCTCCCTCTCTCTCTGCCTTTCCCCAGCTTGTGGTCTTTCTCTCTCTCTCTCTCAAAACCAAACAAACATTAAAAAATTCAAAAAAAGGGGCGCCTGGGTGGCTTAGTCGGTTAAGCGTCCGACTTTCACTCAGGTCATGATCTCGCAGTTCGTGGGTTCGAGCCCCACGTCAGGCTCTGTGCTGACTGCCAGCTCAGAGCCTGGAGCCTGTTTCAGTCTGTGACTCCCTCTCTCTCTGACCCTCCCCTGCTCATGCTGTCTCTCTCTCTCTCTCTCCTAGAAATAAATAAAAATATTAAAAAAAAAATTCAAAAAAATTTCTTGTCACCAAGATGTAGTTGGTTTTGGTTTGGTTGAACAGATAGTTGACTCTATTGTTTTCTGGCTTGAGAGTGTTATATGTATGATTTCTACTTTGGAACTTATTCAGATTTGGGGGTGGGAGCGGCCCAAGTGCCATTTTCCCAGGTATTCTATTGAAGCTGCACTTCACTGGAATGTGTACCCCACTACCCCCCACCGAGGATCCTTTTGTCCCCACCCAGAGAGGACAGCGAACTCCTGCGAAGAGCTCACTGGGCAGACACTCCACACTGCACCTAGGCTGCTCTGAAACACTTTAGGGGAGTGGAGGCGAGATGGGTCAGGGCCCCATCAGGGAGAGGAATGGCAATCACTCAAGGGTGGTGCCCATTGATGGCATGGGGAGTCCCTGGCAGGAAGAGAGTGCTCTCTGTGGGCCAGCAGAGGGTCCGCTCTGCAGGAAGAGGCTTCACTGAGGCAGTGGCAGGAGCAGAATGCCTGGTGGTCTTGGCCCTTGCACCTGTCGCCCCAGAGGACCTGATACATTATCAGCTCTCGAATGGACAGATAACATTGTTTTTAAGCTGCTACCAATTATTGAGCTATTTGCACGTTTTCTCCCAAGTTTAATAATTGCTTTGCTTTTTACTGGCTTAAATCTTTCACTAATTCACTTTGGATCTCTTCAGTAGACCAGCACTGCCCCTCCCTGCAAGCACAGATCTTGGATTCTCTCTCCTTTCCTGTCCTCCTAGAATTAGAATAGTCCCCCTCCAGGCTGCAATCTGGGCATATCAGCCCAGCAGTGTTCTCTGAGCTTACCTGCACTGGATTTGGATCTTGTTTCTCCCTATTTTCCCCTGTTTTTTTTCTTCTTTGCTTCATGGACAGGACTCTCAAATAGTTTCTTGAAAAAGGGTTCAATTGTGGACACTCAGCTTGTTTTCCCTTCACACTGGGATGATGGCCCCACTGGCTTCCAGGTGGGAAATAATTTCCCCTCAGTATCTAGAAGACACTTTCCCCTCTAGTCTCTGATGGAGTTGAGATGCCCAGTCCTAGTCTTGACCCATTTATTTACTGGACCCGGGGAACAAGTATTTCTGGAGCCCATTGATTCTGTAGATTCACATGGTTCTATAATAGGGAAATTTCAGATATTATTTCTTCCATTCTGCTTCTCTTATTCTCCTTTGTAATTGTAATACTGAATATTCTGATGTTGTGTGTGTGTGTGTGTGTGTGTGTGTGTGTGTAGTGCAGACACTGTCACTAGGTCATTAGGTCCTCCATCCTTAAACCTCTTTGTAAATAACAGGTGTCTTTCAGGAGCCGTAACAGGTCACGTCACTTCTTTCAGGTGTGTCTCAGCAGCCCTCTGTGCATCCGTGGCTCAGGCTGACACAGATGGCAGAGAGTGCAAGTAGGCTACCTCTCCATCTCCAAGGATAAATCTATGTGGCATTTCACAAAAATGAATAATGTAAGAAGGGAACTGGCCAGAAAAAATGAACATGGAGCAAAGAAAGGAAATGGAGCGGAGCAAAAGGGAAGTTCAGGTGGAACGTAAAAGGGTCACGGAGCAAAGCTGACTATGGGGCTGTGGGCGTTGCCCTGCCCAAAGATAGGCGGTATCTGGGTAAAGCCGACTCATCCATGTAAATGAGAAAAGTGGTTTTGGCAGAATGATGTCAATGTTGCAGGGGATGTGAGATCAGCAAAAGCCTTCACTTGAGAGGAGACGTCAGAGGAAAAGCGTTCAGTGACACCTGCCAGAGATGGCAAGGTACGCCCTATTCAGGGTCATTGATGGAGTTAGCAGGACCACTGCAATGACACTTACAGGGGGAGAGATGGGGTTCCACTCCAGACACATCCAAGGAGTGGGGGGGGGGGGGGCAGTGGGTAGAAAGATACCAGAAGGAAACAGCAGGTGGGGGTGGTTATGGCTAAATGGACCAAGCAGGATTCTTGCTGAAGGCAGGCCAAGGCAGTTAGACATCATCTGGGTAGGGGGCAGAATGAGGAAGATGACCAGATATCCAAGGCGACCACACATCAAGGATGAGGGGTTGTGGTTAAGCTAACTTAGCAGAGTTCTCGCTAAAACTGGGCTTTACAATTCTGCACAGCCAAGGAAACAACCCAGAAAATTAATAGGCAACCAACGGAATGGGAAAAGATAGTTGCAAATGACATATCAGATAAAGGGTTGATATCCAGAATCTACAAGGAACTCACCAAACTACACGCCCAAAAAGCAAACAACCCAGTGAAGAAATGGGCAGAAGATATGAACAGACACTTCTCCAAAGAGGACATCCAGATGGCCAACAGACACATGAAACGATGCTCAGCATCGCTCCTCATCAGGGAAATACAAATCAAAACCACACTGAGATACCACCTCACGCCAGTCAGAGTGGCTAAAATGAGCCAATCAGAGAACTCTAGATGCTGGCGAGGATGTGGAGAAACGGGCACCCTCCTACACTGTTGGTGGGAATGTAAACTGGTACAGCCCCTCTGGAAAACAGTGTGGAGGTTCCTCAGGAAACTAACAATAGAACTCCCTATGACCCAGCAATAGCACTGCTAGGAATTTACCCAAGGGATACAGAAATGTTGATGCATAGGAGCACATGTACCCCAATGTTCATAGCAGCACTCTCCACAATAGCTAAACCCTGAAAGAGCCTAAGTGTCCATCAACAGATGAATGGATCAAGAAGATGTGGTTTATCTATACCATGGAATACTACATGGCAATGAGAAACAATGAAATCTGGCCATGTGTAGCAACATGGATGGACCTTGAGGGTGTTATGCTGAGCGAAATAAGTCAGGCAGAGAAGGACAAATATCATATGTGTGCACGTATAGGAGGATTAGGAGGAACTTAACAGAGGACCAAGGGGGAGAAGAAGGGGGGAAATGGTGGGGGAAAGGGAGAGAGGCAAACCATGAGAGACTCTTGAATGCTGACAAAAACTGAGGACTGGTGGATGTGGGGGGGAGGAGGGGTGGGCATGGAGGAGGGCACTTGCGGGGACGAGCACTGGGTGTTATGTGGAAACTAATTTGACAATAAACTATTTGTAAAAAAAATAAATAAATAAATAAATAAAAAATAAAAAATAAAAAATAAATAAAAAAAAAAAAACTGGGCTTTACAAGGAAATGCACAGATGGACCCAAAAGGTCCAGGAGACTAACTGAGGAGTCTAGTCAAGCAAAGACTCTTTGTCAGGACTCTTGGAGATATTTTGCAACATAGAAAGCAAAGGATAAAATGTTGGAAGTGGATACAAACTTTGAAAAGGATATGACAATTCTCCAAGGTGTAGAAAAGATGCCTACCACATATGCTAAATTGTATGAGAAGCCAAGCACTGTTCCAACTACTAATTAAGCTTTTAAAAATAAAAGAAAATAATGTAATTCTCAATGTTTCTAATGTAAAATTATAATATGCTAAATAAATACTACTTTTACTATTCTTTTCATGTTTTAATACATTTATAACTGAGAGTAAGAGTTCTTAATGTTCTGACAAAAAAATGTTTAATGGCTACAAACAATCATAATTTCTCCCATTGGTTATCAAGATCACTTTGCTGGCTTCAGGCTGCAAGGTCATTTTTGTACCTCACACTACAGCAAAAAAGGAAGACAACTCTGTGTGTGTATTTAAAAGATAACAATTTTAAGGAAAGTGTCACTTAGTGATACTCACACAGACACACACAAAAGGAGCATGCAATAAAAATTTTGTTCTTATAATCAATGAAGGAAACAAGCAGACTGCAATTACAGTCATCAACATGGACGTCATCAACATGGTAGACTAAGAGCTTTCTACCATCTCCCCCCAAAGAACATCAATTTAGAGAACCACTCTGGGACCAGTGAGCCTCATGGAAGTCCAGGTTTCCAGTGGAGAAGTTCCGGACACTATTGGAGCAAAAGTATTAAAAATATCCGTAACCACAGGCAGAGAAGGACAAATATCATATGTGTGCATGTATAGGATTAGGAGGAACTTAACAGAGGACCAAGGGGGAGAAGAAGGGCGGAAATGGTGGGGGAAAGGGAGAGAGGCAAACCATGAGAGACTCTTGAATGCTGACAAAAACTGAGGACTGGTGGATGTGGGGGGGAGGAGGGGTGGGCATGGAGGAGGACACTTGTGGGGATGAGCACTGGGTGCTATGTGGAAACTAATTTGACAATAAACTATTTGTAAAAAAAAAAAAAAGTCAAATCCCTGATTCTCTTAAAATAAAATCCTGTCCTTCTTCTGTGAAAAAAAAAAAAAAATCTGAAACCACAATAACTTGTTAATGTATACGCTCTGTCAAGAGAGGTAAAGTGTGACATCAAACGCATGAAGTCTGTGTGTGGAAGGGACTGAAAGAACAGAGTTGTTCTTTATAAAATCAAAGTTATCACTATAAAACAGACTACTACATCTATAAGATGTTTTACGTAAGTTTCATCGTAGCCACAAGCAAAAACCTACAGAATATACATAAATGAAAAAGAGAAGGAAATCAAGGCAAACCAACAGGGAAAAAATCATCAATTGACAAAACAATACAGCAACAGAAGAACAGGAACAAGGATAGTACAAAACAATCAGAAAAAAAATAAGATGTTATTACTAAGTCCTTGCCTATTAATAATTAGTTAAAAATTTTTGTTTTTAGTTTGTTTATCCTGAGAGGGAGACAGTGTGAGTGGGGGAAGGGCAGAGAGAGAGGGAGACAGAGAATCCTAAGCAGGCTCCGCACTGCCAGCACAGAGCCCAACGTGGGGCTCGAACTCGCAAAACCATGAGATCGTGACCTGAAATAAAACCAAGAGTCGGACACTTAGCCAAGTGAGTCACCCAGGTGCCTCATTAAAGATTACTTCAAATATAAATAGATTACATTTTCCAATGAAAAGGCAAAGAGGGGCCAAATGGGGAAAAAAAATGAGACCCAACTATGTGCTGCCCATATGAGCTTCAAGGACACACATAAGCTCAAAGCAAAGCAATGAATAAAGATTCTACACAAGTGGAAACCAAAAGAGAGCAAGAATGGTGATACTTAGATCAGGCAAAATAGATTTTATGTCAAAACCTGTAACGAAGCAAAGAAGTTTATTATACAATGATAAAAAGGTCAATTCTTTCAGAGGATAAAATAAGTATATATATGCTCAACATAATTCATATACCAAAATGGCATATTTTGGGGTGGTATGTTCTGCCCCTCTTCAAGTGAGCAACATAAAAGTAACTCATCATGAACAAATGCATCACAGAACAAAGTATCTTGATATTATAACAATAGAAGAGCAATAACAATAGAAGAGCAAGACACTCCAGCTGACGCAGAAGGAGTGAATTTGCCCTTTTTCCACCTTTTTGTTCTACTCAGGCCATCAGTGCATTGGATGAGGCCAACCCACACTGGGGAGGATGATCTTCTTTCCTCAATCTAATGCTTCAAATGCTAATCTCTCCCAGAAATGCGCTCCTTGACATATCCAAAGATAATGTTTTGCTGGTCACCTGAGCATCCTTGGCCCACATGAAATGAACCATTGCACCATCTGTGGCTCTGGATCCGCAGAGCCTAACACACTGCCTGGACATACAAGACGCTCAGCAAATATTTCTGAATGATTTCTGGATGACTGACATGTGTGAGCAGCTTCCAAGGCTCATATCACAGTGCCTTCTGCTGTGCTCCCATCAGAGGCATGATTTGGGAGGCAGAGGGCAATAACAGTTTGGACTTGATCACCAGATGGGTCACATGCCCACAATACAATATCCAATCAGAAGAGACTTCTGGCCCATCCTTAGAAGGAGTGGGTGGGATCCTTGCCTCACTTCCAGGGAGACTGTTCTCCCCACACAAGGACACGCTCCTGCCTCTCTGGGCCCAGAGACCTGGCTGCATCCAGTGGCCTGAGGGGACCTATACACTCACTCCCAGAAGGACACCTGGCAGATGGGATGCCCCCAGACTTGTAATTGTCTGCTGACATTTCCATCACTGGAAAGTTTCACAGGGCAGCTCCTATCCAGAGCTCCAAACAGGTTCAGAACCTTAGCATAGGTAAGATTTCTTTGGGAAATGACCTCGTACATGGAAGCAGCCACTGGCCACACCATTCCCAGCCAATAACCTTTCTACCACCTTATAATCCACCAGCTTGGAAAAGCCCAGTGTCCAGATCCAATGAAATCCAGCAAAACTGTCACACACTGGTTACTCCATCAAGAGCCTGTGGCTTCTAACAGGCAAAGATGCTCCAGCTACAGTCAGTGGAGAACAGGACAGACTGCCCTTCCATCGACCCTTCACTGCAGCTATACAAGGAACTCAACACACATTAAATAATTTCACCTAAAAGCCATCCCAGGAAGAGGGCATTCTTCTTCCTTTTATGTGGATGAGAAGACCCAGGTTCAGAGGAGGTGGCAAGATGCCCAGGCAGCTGTCCACAGCTGGGACCATGGCTGGGACATAAAACTCTGCCCACACTCTGCTGAAACGTGTCCTGTCTTTGCCAGTGTTTACATCTGTTCCCCCTTCTTGTGTTTGCTTCCTAGTCAGACTTGGCCAGTCAGGAGGTCCATTAATCAGCATAGTTTTCATCATGCCTAATGTCAGCATGTGTCACCTGGCTGCACAAAGGAGAGAAATATGGAGTCCTTTATCCAAAACAGCCCCCACGGTTCTGAGGATGAAAACAGCCCTGCTCAGCTGGCCTTTTTGGTATCCTTCAGCTCACTGTTTACGTTTCTCAGCCTGTAACTTGGATACAATTATTTGTACATTTTGCTCTTATGCATCTTACCACAGGGAAAAAGGAAAGAGAGAGAGTAGTATATATAACTTCCAAAATTCTTTCATTTTATGAGCATTTGCTTCCCAGTCTGGCAGAGAATGAACAAGAGGACCTTCACCTTGGTCTGAGATGAAATAGCTCTGAGGCTTCCTGAAGTCCCCCATCTGGTCCCTGGAAGGCTGTGCCCAGGCGCTCTGTACATCAAAGCTTGATGGGCCTTCTCCTCTCTGTTCACTAAAGGCTTCCTCAGGCAGACCTGTAAACTGGTTGACTCAATGGAATGGAATGGTTCTATTGTGAGTCCCTTCCTTAGTTCACCAGAACAACCACAACAGCAGAGTCGAGAAGTGAGGGGAGGCAGAGGATAGACATGCGCGATGCATTCAGACGCACATCTTGCCTGGCCCAGCTTGGTCTCCCCTGTGCAGCTCTGTGTGTCTGCAAATGACACATGACCCTCTTCTGTCCATGTAATCAGCAGTTCTCTGCCCTTATCAGTCCAGCAGGCGGCTTCCCAGCCACATGAAGGCTTCAGGCCCAGAGGGGATGGAGACATGAGGCTGGGAGCTGAGATCAGCACTTGCCTATTCAGTGCACACCTGCCAGCTCTCTGGTCCATCTTTGCCTCCTGGAAACACTTCCTCGTTAGCCAGGACTGAGCTATGAAGCAGGGGATTGTCTGATCTTAGTGGGGACTCAGCAAAATAGGGACCATTGCTGGATGCTCGTTGCATCCCTACAGGAGCTAAGAGAGTCTGGGACACTGGGTGCAAGGGTGCTTACTCCTCTGGCTGCATGTGGCTCAAAAGAGACACCAGACAGAAGCTTGTGTGGTCCTGCCCCTACCAGGACCTGTAGGCATCTGTGAGGCAATTAACTTGGCCACCAGGAAATCATTCAGAACTCACGGAGGCCTTTGGAAGGGCCCACCTTCAGACAAAGGCAGGAATTTGCTCTCCCAGGCAGCTAGTACTGTTAAAACAGGCTTTATTCTTCTACAGCAAACATTATAACTGATGGGGAAAGCCTGAATAACTTCCTCCCCAAAATGGAAACAAAGGAAAGGATTTCTATTTCTGCTTTTACCTCTCCTATTCGAGTGGACTGGGGGTTCTGGCCAGTGCAAAGAGACATGGAAAATAAATAAAAGTATAACTACCAGGAAGAAAGTCATGAAAGTAGCCTTATTTGCAAGTGATGTGATTAACCAAATAGAAAACCCTAAGGAATATACCAGAAAAAAACCCTTGAATTTTGCAACATTTCAGGATACTAAGTCAATATGTAAAAATCAACTACATTTCCATACACACATGCTGAAGAGTTTAAAATAAAATGTAGAATGCCATTTATGGTAATGTCAAAAACAGCAAATACTTACGGATAAATTTAACAAAATCTGTGGAAAACCTCTACACTAAAAACATTCATAAGAGAAATAAAAAGAGAAATATTTCATGTTTGTGACTGAAGGGTTTATGCTATTAGAAGACCATTTCTCTCGGGGCGCCTGGGTGGCTTAGTTGGTTAAGCGTCCGACTTTCGCTTAGGTCATGATCTCACGGTTCGTGGGTTCGGGCGCCGCGTTGGGCTCTGTGCTGACTGCCAGCTCAGAGCCTGGAGCCTGTTTCAGTCTGTGACTCCCTCTCTCTCTCTGACCCTCCCCTGCTCACGCTGTCTCTCTCTCTCTCTCTCTCCTAGAAATAAAATTAAAAAAAAAAAAAGAAGACCAATTCTCCCAAATTGACTTATATATTCAATAAAATCCCAATAGAAAACTTTTCTCTAGATTGAGAAGATAATTTTACAATTCATAAGGAAGGCAAACATCTAAGAATCACAAAAGCAATTTTTAAAAAATAACAAACTCAGGAGACGTACCAAAACTTGCTGTAAAGCCGCAGTATTCGTGACAGACCTGCATCAGTAAAATAATAGATGATAGAACAGAGCAGAAGACAGAAATCAGCTGACAGATGCTACCAAATGATTCTTGACAAGGTAGCCTAGCCAATTCCGCAGGGAAAATGGTGCCAGGGAAACTGGACCCACGTCCAGTTTGTTACCCACGTAACAAAGAGGGCCTGGACTCTCCACCTTCCCCTCTCTTCTCAACTGAGGAGTTAGGCAAAGCTCCATAAAGAAGACACGGAAAGCACAAACCATAAAATAGAAGTTTGGTAGATTGTAGTACAAGCAAACACTACCTCCACCCAGGGGATCAAGTATTGATGAGTGATAAGTATTAAAGGCACCATTGATGTGATGTGCTGAAATGGCACTTTCCCATGCGATCTTCCCAAGAGCCCATAACCCCAGTCTGATCATGAGAAAGACATCATACGAATCTGTTGAGAGATTGCTCCAAAATACCTGAGTACTAGTCTTTGAAACTGTCAAGATCATCAAAAGAAGAGAAAGTCTGAGAAACTGTCACAGCCAAGAGAAGCCTAATGAGACATGAGGGCTAAATGCCATGGGGTATCGTGGCTGGCATCCTGCAACAGAAAAAGGCCACTTGGTAAAAATTAAGGGGATCTGAATAAACTAAGGAATTTAGTTAATAATTATGTATGAATATGTGTTCATTAATTCTGACAAATGTACCATACTAATTATTAAGATGTTAATAATAGGGAAAGTGCTTGTAAAGCACATGGAAGACTTCTGTGCCCATAATTCTGTAACCCTGAAACTATTCTAAAATTTAGAAATTAAATTTTGAAAAAGCCAAGGAGGCGAGGAGAGATTGATAAATTGAACTTTAAGACTTACTCTAAAGCTACAGTGATCAAGATAGTGTGGTATTAGTGAGGGAACAGACAAATAGGTAATTGGAACGGAGCAGAGAGTCCTGAAATAGATCCCCATAGAGTCAGTTAATCTTTGGTGAAGGAGCAAAGGCAGTACAAATTGATATCTGCACACCTGTGTTCCTTCCAGCATTATCTACAATAGCCAAGACATAGAAACAAGATAAAAAATGGATAAAGACAACGTGAGACACACACACACACACACACACACACACACAAGCAACTATGTGAGGAAATGATAAGTTAATTAGACTGACTGTAGTAATCATTTCACTATATATGTGTATCAAATCATTGCATTGTGTACCTTGAATATATACAAATTTTATTAAAAATAGTTTTTAAACCCCAGCTTTCCAGGAGCAGGAGCTTAGCTAAGACCTAGAGATGCCTCCTAGGTACAGACAGTCTAAAACTACTTTCACATTACATTTTTCTACAACAATATTTTTTATGAAGAATCAAAAGACTCTTGTTCTGTCTTGCTGTTCCGAAGTGCTGGCCGAGGTGGCTAACATGAGATTCAGCAAGGAAAATGCCAGAAGCCATCTGCAAGGCATAATATTTCATTCTGCTTTTGCATAAATGATGCTGTGTTCCCCTTCATCTCCCTGCTGCCTGCCATCGATGCTCATGACACGTCCCCTCAGTGACTAGCTAAGCCAACCCAGCAAGAGCTCTATCATGGCTTGTCATGTTTAGCAGGGTGAAACTTCAAAGTCCCAGCATCCTAGTCACAGAATACAACGTGAGCTCTTTCTAAAGTTTTAGAGGGAAGCAGGCAGGCTACTTTATTATTTTTTCATAGAAAAACTTTACTCTTTATGATTCCACACTTAAGTTTATCAAATGTAACACTAAGTTTAAAATGAGTCATAAGATCTAGCAACATTATTATATTGGCATCAGAAACCTCCACATCTTGAAGCAAGTTTCAAGGCTGCCTGGGATACATTGAAAGATGAAGAATCTCTCCCAGCATTACTGACCACCACCTGTGGACCATGTTAGAGGATGGAATAGTCAGTAGAAAGGAAATTAAATATCACTGAATGTATTTTTATACATCTTTGACAAAGATGACAAGTTCATGGATGATGAGCAGTACGGGGAGGAACATTGGGAAGTGGGGAGAGTTTCAAGTAATCTTATGTGAATGGAGACAGGATGTTTTAGTCTCCCTGTCAGCAAGGAGCAAAGAAACAATCTTGCTTCCACTCCTGGTGCTTGGGGTTAGGGAGGATTGCAGCCGTTGTGACTAGCCATTGGCTAAAAACCACTCACGAGAAGGCCCTTCTTAAGAGTGGGAGCCAATCTCTTTCGGGAACAGTGGGGAGAGCGCCCCACTCCAGGATCTGTGACATTTGGCTTGGGGTCTAGCCTGCGTCCAAGGAAGAAGTAGATGCAGGGTACATTCACATCAGAAGGTGAGTGTGGTAGGCTGAATCAGGGCCCCTGAAGGTGCCCACATCTCTAACCACAAGAACTTGTGACAATGTGAACTTACAGCAAGAGGGACCTGTAGATACGGTAAACATAAGCCTCTGGATTATCTGGGAGGGTCCTCACAAGGGGGTGACAAGAAGATAGAGACAGAGGACAGGTGATGTGACAGCAGAGGCAGAGGCAGAACATGGTACTGATTATGGAGGAAGGGACAGGGAGCAGCCACAAGTTGCCAGAAATGCAGACAGCCTTTCCTGGAGCCTCTGCAAGGACCAACCCCGAGGGTGCCTTGATGTTAGCCCTGTGAAGCTCACCCGGACTTTGGGTCTCTGGAAATTCAAGAAAACAATTCTGTGCTTCTTTGAGCCACAGTCTTTGTGTGCCTGTGACACTGCAATAGGGAACAAACACAGTGGCCAGGAGAGATGGTCTGAGTTCAGCCACTCCTCACCCAACCCCTCAGGAGGCAGGAACTAATAACTAATTTGTCCCTGGAGGAGACAAACTCCACCCCCAGAGGAGGGGGAACATACAGAAGAGTGACCAAAGCACAAATGTGCAATAACATGTATGTAGTTGGGTTTCCGCCTCTTGGGGACAGAGCTTCCCTCTCGGGGCTCCATGTGAGGACCACTGCAGGTGCCCGTGGTCGCTACACTTCTCAGGAGGAAATGGATGACAGCTACTAAGCAGTGCCGATGGCAGGAACACCCCGCCCAGGAATTTTAACAACCTAGAAGTTGTAAAATTTAGGCATCTAAGTATTAATCGGTTCAATAGGGATTGTTTGGGAGCAGAGATTTAATTTGTTTTTTCATGTTTATTTATTTATTGTTGAGAGAGAGAGAGAGAGAGAAAGAGAGAGAGAGAGAGAGAGAGCATGATGGGCCAAGAGCAGAGAGAGGGAGAGAGAATCCTAAGCAGGGGCTTGATGCAGGACTCGAAACCAAGAATAGTGAAATCATGACCTGAGCCAAAACCAAGAATCGGATGCTTAACCAACTGAGCCACCTAGGTGCCTCCAGCAGGGATTAAATATAAACTTATTTTATCAGTTACCACTCTGTATTTATTACAGCCCCCTGTCTGTGGGTCGCTGACTTCTACAGATGGCTGGAGCAGCACCCCGGATTTGTGCAGGAGTGCTCCCAGGGCCAACAACATACTCGTAGCTTGATTCCAGCTAGACCTGCTCAGGGAAGGGGCTCTGAGCACATGTGGATTCCCTCTGTCCTGTACACACATCAAGGTCCTCTGCATATTGACACAGTCTGACCATGTGACTTTGAGAGGCTATTTTCGCCCAGCAAAGGACATGTGTGGATAAGCCATTTTTAAGCACTAAGTTCTGAGAGCAGCTGTGCAGAGTTTAGCTAAACTGTATAATTTGTGGACACAAATGCCCATTAGAATAGAACTCCTTTCGGGTTACCTTTAAAGGGTACACTCACTGGTTTGCTTAAAGTTAGAATCCAATTAAGAGCTAACTAGGTCCCCACTGAGACTCTGAAAGGTACATGTTCCGGAACGGAGAGCTGACCCTGAACCTGTAAGGACAAAGCTGGGCGGGGCTGTGCCTGAACATGAACAAGATCTTCAAATAATAATGATTTCTTTATTCACTGAGTTCAATCAGTGTACCCAGCACATAGGTACCAAGTACTCACCACACACCCTGCATTATGGCAAAAGATAATCAGTGATGGCCTTTCAGCAGCTCATGTTCCGGTAGAAACTTAAATTAACCCTAGAACGTAAGATAATAAATGCAAGGGAGACTGTAAAGCTGCTAGGGGTGGAGTGCAGGAGGGGCTTTTGCTCTTGAGTGGGCATGGTGAGGGTCAGGCTGTGTGAGGAGGGATCGCTTGATTGATGGGAAGGAACCAGCCAAGTGTAGATCTGGGGAAAGAGCACCCACTAGAGGCACAGCACATGCAAAGGCCCTGGGGTAGGAATTGCTTGGTAAACTTGAAGAGCAGCAAGGAGAGCTGCATGACTGGAGAAGGAGACCAAGTGGGGCAGGGGAGGGATGGAGCAGAAAGCCCTGGGTGGGGGTGGAGGGAGATCATGCCAGGCACCATAAGCCTGATGTCAGCACCTGAGGGTGAGCGCCTCCACAACGCTGAGAACAATTTTGCAGCAACGAAAACAGGGCAGTTACTTTCCAGTGCGGACGGGGAGCTCACCTGGACTGTCCTGAGTCCTTAACAAAGACTTCCCTGTAGGGAGGCACAATGGCAACCCCGTTTTACAGAGGAGGGAAGTGGGGATGAGGATGGACATATGATTTTCCCACTGACCCTCAGTTAACAAGTGGTGGCATCAGACGTGGCCTACATTTGCAGTTACCCCTGCATGACCCCACCTACGTCTCGGCTCGAACGCTGCTAGTGACTAGGAGCCCTTGCCCTTGCCACACTGATGGGGGCACAGTGTCTGCTGTAGAGCAGAGCCCTGAACTCTGCTGTGGCGCAGACCCCATGTGAGCGGACGGACAGGCGGGTGTGGCTGTGCAGCCCCCTGGGCAGCAGGACTCCCAGGGGGAGTGGGGCCTCCGCCTTGCCCAGTCCTGGGGCCCCCTCCGTGGTGGACACCGTGTGCTGCTGCCCTCTGTGCGGTGATGTAGCAGCCCATGCCCAGCGCAGCCGGGAGCAGGAGCCGAGGTAGCGCTGGGGCTTCCTCCCCTGAGGGGCTGTCACTCTCCAGGGACTTCACCTCATGCACCCTCCAGCCTCTTGGCTCAGCCAGAACTAGTGGTCTTTGGTGGGCAGTGCTGTGTCCTGGCCCCTGGGTGGGATCACCTGATGGTCCAGGGTGAGTGCACTGTGCACCCAGAGGTGGAGGGACAGCGGTGAGTGGAAGGGATTCTGAAGAGGCATCTTCCCTGTAAGAGAGGATGGAGACAGTCCCAGTCCTGTCTGTCCTCCTTGGCCTCCCTGGGAGGCTGGCGTGTCAGGCAGCACACCCAGAGAACTGCACGCTGTGGGCCACTCACGGCAGAGCTGGGCAGCTGACCGCACCGTCATGCTCAGCTCCCATGTCTGGCCACACCTCATGTTACTACTCACACCAGGAGCAGTCAGATGTATAACCACTGGCACCTGGAAGCTCCCAAATTGCCAAGGGCTAATTTTGAAGCTAAATATGATCAGAAACAGCAGAAAAGGACTGACTTGGAGATTCGCAGAAAGTAGGGGACCTAAAGGGTTCCGGTGGGAACACTAATGTTGACAACACCATTCATCAGAACTGCCCATGGAAACACTGCTGGGTTTGTTCTGGGCTCTGGGTATAGCCCGTGGCCAGCGAGGCATCCCTGGACACCCCACCCTGATGCAGATCACCAGGCCCAAGAGAGTGAGATCACACGCCCGCACTCATGGCTCACACTCATTCAGGCTTAGGAACAGGCAAATGTGCACACACACCTAGCACAGACCCAGGGTCCAGGTCACTGGGAGCCTGTCGGGGACAGAGGGCCCCTAAGCAGATGAGATAGTCCAGCAGAGACCAACTCCCCAAGATGGCATGTCTGAGCTGCTGACACCAGAATGGAAGATCACTCTCGAGACGTTTGAGAGAGAACCTTTTGAGAGCCCACGGGCGGTTCCTGGGAGCCCACTTCTCTCCCAGAAGTGCGCTCTCTGAATTTGGGTGCAAACCCACAGCCCTGAGGGCAGGTGTGTCCTTCCACCTGCTCCTCCCTGGAAGTCACCCCACACCCGCAGCCGGGGCTGCCTTCGGTGCCCTCAACCTGAGGCTGCCCTGTCCTGGTGAGGCTTGCCCAGTTCGCAGCTGCCAGGGCTCGTCCTGGGTGTCCAACTCTCTCCTCTGCATCCAGGGGAAACTGCAGGTCTCCTTTCATCCCTGAATTGCCCCGAGGCCTGCAGAGAGCCTGAGTGGTGGGTATGGTGGCAGAGAGGGTGTGGAGGGTCCAAAAGATGGATCCCTCATCTGGCGTCGTTCAAGTGCCAAGAAAATTAGCTAAAACGCCCATATATTCATCCATAAAAGATTCTCTTTCAGAACCAGAGGGCTATGACCGCAATCCAGCTTTGTTCAAGAACACAGGGGTGTCTGGGTGGCTCAGTCAGTTAAATGTCCAACTTTGGCTCAGGTGAGAGATCATGATCTCATGGTTCGTGGGTTCAAGCCCCACGTCGGGCTCTGTGCAGACAGCTCAGAGCCTGGAGCCTGCTTCACATTCTGTGTCTCCCTCTCTCTCTGACCGACCCCCCTCCCCCCCACTCATGCTGTCTCTCTCTCTCTCTCAGAAATAAATTTTTAAAAATTTTAAAAAAAGAACACAAATTGATGACATTTACTTAGTACCATTTCTCAAGTACTCACTGTGAACTAATTGCTTTATATGCTTTCTATCAATTACTATAATATAATATGTCCTTCTTACCAGCCCCATCAAGCAGGTGGTGTTGTACCTCAAGCAGATGAAGAGCCTGGAGTGCTGAGAGCTGATATGACTGGGTCATATCAGGGCTGGGTGTTGGCCCCCCAGACTTTCAGGGCCCACTGAGCCACAAGCCTTGCATTTGACTCACGTTGTCATATGAGTATCAGCCAGAAGTGTCAGGCCCTCCAGGACCCACACAGCTAAACCCAGTAATCATTTGACATGATGAAGATATTAGAGTTTGTATCCAAGTGATAGAGATTAGGTCCCTGCCCCAAAGGGCTTAAAATCTAGAGGAGAGAAGTAGTCTAAAGAGTCATCAGAAGGAACAGTAAGAGAAGAAAAGGGAAACACCAGGAGAATCTGAGGCTGGATGGAATGCTTCCTGAACTGCCCTAGACAGGATGGCTGGAATCTGGGGCCGTCCCGGGAGAACAGAACCTCCCACGTGCCTGCGCCCTGGGAATGGGCTTGAAGGATGAGTCAGGGCCACGGGGAGCTGAGACACCTCCTTAATCAGTGAAGGAGACACCTTTGCAAAGATGCTCGGTGGGCTCCCTGGCGCCTGGGCTGGAGCCCACCCCCCTCTGTGTCCTCCCTTCTGATAAAAGACTGATAAATATCCCTCCTGTGGAAGGAATCCATGCTACACTTTCTCATGATGGATTGAGGAAGGAAGAGCCCACAAGGTGTCTGGTAAAGCAAGTCTCCCGGTGGAGGTGAGTGGGAGGAGTCCCTTCTCCCAAGAAAGTGAGAGACCTGTTTTAGGCAGCTCTTCCTGGACAGTCTGCCTGCTGGGACTGGAGTCAACAAGGATGCAGCCGGTAGATGCCAAGAGCGGGCGAGCAGGGCAGGCGCAGTCTGAGACCCACATGGCACCATCTGTGCACGGATGTTAGCCCACCTGCTTACACACGTCAGTCCCTTCTCTGGTGCCGTGGGGCTCGCAGCCCATTTCCACCTGCATCACACTTTTCATCTCATTCCCTCAGCATCCACACTCCTAACAGCGGCTCAGGAGGCCTTCCTATCTGCCCCTTGGCTGAGCATTTGCACAGACAAATCTCCAAAAACTGCATATGCCCTGGGGCCACCCCTGGGGCTCAGAGACCCACCCTGTATGTGCCCCGCAGCACTCTCCCACCTAAAAGCGGCAGGATCCCCTGGCAGCTGTACACAGTCAGGCTGCCAGCTGCCAGGAAGTGTCGGGTCCGTGTCCTTCTCCATCTTGTCTCCAACCTCCCTGGGACTAACCAGGTGGTAGCCAGGGATCTATGAGGACAGAGATGTCCACAGAGACGAGATGAGGGGATTGGGCGAGAAAGGGCATCACAGCCGAAGAGACAAATATCGGCTTCCACAAACAGTTCAGTACAGTGAGCTGCCCGTCGCCTGCCGCTGCTGTCAGGGCAGAGCAGGGACCTGGCAGGAAGTGAGATGGAAGATACTCCTGGGAACACCGAAGGGTCCGACTTCTTCCTGATCAGACCTCCTTCCAACCAGACGCACTGATGACCACAGCATGGTCCCCTTCTCCCATGCTTCCTGACTGCTTCTGGCTTCCCACCGTGGTAATTGACATTTGTAATTTGGCCTTGATCGATAAAGGCCATGGAGAAGAGGCATACATTCAACTTTCACAACAGGGCAGAAACAAGCAGGGATCTGTGCAGAGCTTTATTTGGACCCTTCTGAGGGAAGCAAAGCCATCAGAGGAAGTACTTGCACTCCAAAATAGATCAGCAATTTCCTTTTCCCTGTGGGATTTACGTTAGCAAGTTTGCAAACGGAAAATGCATTCGCAACCGCCAGAGTCTTCATAGCATTCAACTGGGAAGTGGGATATTAGTCCTGTAGCTATTTTAAAACCTGTCTCAGGGTTGGAAGTACCTGCCTGAAATTGTCTTGGCCTTGATTTTGTATGACGATGTAGCAAATTGTGTCAGGAAGAGAAAAGCAGAAAATGCTGGCAAAGTAGAAGCAGCCCTAAGAGGGAACCGGACCCAGGCTGGGCTCAGAGAAGCATAAACCACAGGGGTGGAGGCTGAAGCCAGAAGGGAGTGGATGTGGGTGTGCTCTCCAGAGAGACCACAGGGAGCCGGGCAGGGCAGGAAGCACAGGGCTGTGATTACAGCCCCTGGGGCCCAGCGTAGACGTGGCCTTGTGGAAGCTGCTCCTTTGCTGGGGTGCCATGTGCCCTGAGTGTGATCTCCGGGTGGCTGGGCACACCACCAGACACCACCCACCCATCCCCTGCCTTCTCCCTTTCATCCGGTACAGATGAGGAACTGAGGAAGTGAGGGCATACAGTCAGCCTGGAATAAAACCCAAGACCAGTGCTATGGTCGTCTACGGCACACTCACACTTGTACACACCCTGAAACACACCACATTTGCCTCACATTCAGGCCCACACACTCAATCACACACATCTGGGTCTGGGCATGGTGAGGGCCCAGCTCACGAGTGAGGGGCTCACGAGTGGGCCACTTAGGTGTCCTGGCACTGTCTGGGCACTCGCCTCCTCCCCCTGCAGAAGCTCAGGACCTTGTGTTTCCCCCAGAATTCTCTACGCCTAGTCACCCAGGACTGTGGCTGGACATTGCCCAGGGGTGAATGGGCCATGTGGATGAGACCGAGTGGAGCGCGGCGCACACCTACTCTGTTGCATGTGGGAGCCTCATCCAGCTGAAACCCTCTAAGATGCTCTGCCTCCTGCAGCTCATTTCAAATTCTAGCTGCTGAGATCCCCAAGAAACCGGTTTTCTCAAGAGCTGAGCTGGTTACTTTCTGTACTTACGTAGAAGTTTTGTAACACAGAGCCAATCAGAGCTGGTTTTCAGTGGCACCTCCCTGCAGAGAGATGCCCAGTCCCCCAGCACCTGTCACTGTTTCTTTGGACAGAGAGCACTGCTGAATGGCACCGGGTGGCCAAGGGAGCACGTGGAGGCTGCTACCAGTGTAGTCCTCAAACAGCCACGTTTCTGCCCACATGAATCAGAAAGTGGGGGAAATATTCATTTCCACTCCTATACTCCACTGGCTTTGGTTTTTTGGGGGGAGTGTTTCATTCCTTCCTTCCCCCATGTGTCTACTTGTGCTCAGCCAGTCACTTACAGTGGCTTACTGAGCCTCTCTCACAGGCCGATGCCATATTGGCCCCAAGTACTGTGGGAATCGCGTTGCCTGCACAGTCAGACACATGGCTCCATTCAGACAGAGCGGAACCCAGTCCAGAGCAAGGCTGCACACTCCTGGAAGGCTGCATGGTCAAGGCCAGAAGCCGGGGGTCCCAGCTCCACCGCTCACCCACCGCGGGGTCCCTAGCTGCACCGTTCTGTTCAGTGGCACCGCTGATACCAGCTCCCTGGGACTTGATGAAAACCGCTGCTGGTTTGAGTCTAACGCTTGGCGAGCAGCCATGTCACTGGCCCTAGAGGCACCAGGAGGGGGCAGGTGGAGATGGTGGCCCAGACTCGAGCCCCAGGTGACAAGTGGCTAACCTACGCAGTGGGTTCCTGTTTGAGCTGCCCCACGGGTTCCTGGGGCCACTATGGTCGTCTTCAACCACACATGCTGGGGGAACACAGTCAAGAGTGTTGTCCGCAGGGGACAACGGTGCTGTCATGGCCACACGACAGTGGGGGAAGAGGCTGAGTTACGCAGCAGGGCCTCCTTTCTCTTTCCAGTGCTGTTAGAAGAGGCTTGTGCTCCACCCTCTGACCCATGAGACCTTTGCCCGAGGGCCACCCGAGCTCACCACAGGCAGGCCGAGTGTGAACACCAGCTCCTGCACCCAGTAACCCGCCACCCACCAGCTGTGCCAGCTGAGTGGGCCCCCAGCAGACCTTGCAGGTGAAGCAAGACTGGGGGTTACCTGGGACCTTCAGCCTCAAGCCTTCCCCATCCATACCCAGAGCCAGGTGAGCTGGAGGGCCTGGAGGAGGGATGGATGGGGACCCAGAGGACAGGGTCTGTTAGGGACCCAGGGAAGTGCAGTGTCAACTGCCTGTTCCAAGTTTGGATTCCAGGAGAGGTGAGCTGGCTCATGCATTCCTTAATTCCCCGTTTGCTCTCTCAGTACATTTACGTACACCAGACTCAAAGGTCATGCAGGGCTCATGGTAAAGCCCCCGAACTCTCCCAGAGTCCTGCTCCTGCCCTAGGCTGCAGACCCCCCTTATTACTGGTAAGAAGGGCTCACCAAGTCCTGGAGGGCCAAGCACTTTGCTCAAAGTGGGAACCCAGCGGTCACCAGACACCGCTGCTCAGGGAGACCTGGCCCCACACACAAGAGGATCACCTTCCCACTGTCCCACAGCCTGTGAAAGGTCAAGACTATTGACAGGCCATGTGGAAGCAATGGCTCCCTTCCAACAGGCCCCTATGGGTGACCATTAGAAGGAAAGTGGCCTCCAGGGTGTTTGGTGGTCTTCCCAGCCAGAGGGTGGAGCCCCAGTCATCCTTGTCAGCCCACAGAGCAGAGGCCTTGCCAGGGGAGAGGGCAAGTCCGTGTTTTGAACATACCTGATGGCGTTCCCTTGCGGTGTAGCCAATGTCCCAGCTCTGGTCCTGGAGCAGCCCCTCTGGAGAGGCCTGTGCAGCGTTCTCAGCTGGCTGCATTCAGCACTCCAAGGAACAGGGTTCTGAGCTCCCTCTGCCTGTTCCAGGCAAGCAGTGTGTGTGTGTGTGTGTGTGTGTGTGTGTGTGTGTGTGTGTGTGTGTGTGCACGCACGCGCGTGCTGGGAGGAAGGCCAGCCGGCCTGGGGGACGGTGCCGATGGCTGGGGGCCTCCCCCGGCTCTCACTTTGAGTGTTTCCTCCCAAATCCTTCTCACTGATTTTATCCAGCTTAGGGCCTGAAATTTTACATCCAGTTCCAAGAAGCCGTTCTTCTGCCTTGCTTTCTACTGATGTGTTTGTTTCCCAAGACACCCGGGCCACCGGCTTGTGAAGAAGGAAGGGCAAAGCGGTGAGCCGCGTTGGGTGGGTGAGGAGAGGGAAATGCAGATTAAATCCCAAGCAAGGTGTCCTACCCCCTGGCCTGGAGCTTACACCACATCTGACACACAATCAGTTGACGAGCAGCTGCTCCCTGCCTTTCTGATTGGCTCGTTCTTCTTTCCTGTTTGCTTGGTAGCATGTCCCAGGATAGGATTCAGGTGTCTCCACCTGGGCCCCTATGAGAGACGCTACTAGCTCTCAGCATCCGAAGCCCAGGCGGGGGTCACCTGTGGGTCCCAGCATGGGCCCTCCCTCGCCAGGTGCTGGATGTACAGCAGGACTGGGGTGAGAGGGGGCAGGGCTATGTCCCCTCACCCCTCCCCCACCCAGAGCTGAGACAGCAGTTCGAAGCTTCTCTGGTGCCTGGTGCACAGGCTGTGCCATCAGCCCAGGGCTCAAAACTCCAAACTCCCAGTAAGGGAGCACGATCTGGCTCCTCCTGGCTGCAGCAGCCCCCGGACCTGGTGAGTCAGTGCCTCAGTTGCTTCTCCTCCCCATGAACCCTGCAACGCTGCCCCGGAGCTGTGGACACCAGGGAAAGTGTCGGGACCTTTGGCTGGCCGGGGTCCCGCTGCTGCTCCCTTCGGGCAAGTAAGGCAGGGTGCCGCGGAGAAGGCCAGCCAGGCCACACCAAAACCACCACCCTGTCAATGGACCCTCAGAGCCACAGGGCGGCAGAGAGCTGACCTGAGGAGAGACCAGCCCTGTCCCTGGGTCTGCCGGGCTCTTGACACCAGCCTGGACTGGGGACTCAGATTCTCCTTACAAAAGCCTTGGGGGACTAGGGGCACCTGGGTGGCTTAGTCGGTTAAGCGTCCGACTTTCGCTTAGGTCATGATCTCGAAGTTCGTGGGTTCGAGCCCCGCATCGGGCTCTGTGCTGACTGCCAGCTCAGAGCCTGGAGCCTGTTTCAGTCTGTGACTCCCTCTCTCTCTGACCCTCCCTGCTCACGCCGTCTCTCTCTCCTAGAAATAAATTTAAAAAAATTTAAAAAAAAAAAAGCCTTGTGGGACTGGCTGGCACTTGATGTCTTAGGAGATAAAAGATATTTGTGTCCCTCAAACACACAAAGAAGACCTGTCAGCACACAGGGTAGGCTGCAGAGTGCCCCCCCACCTCACCCCCTGCCACCAAGTAAGTGCTTTTGTTTTGCTGTTTCGTCAGATGGTGGCCGAGCACCAGCTCTGCAGACCTGAACCCTGGAGGGTCTGGCGGGACCAGGGGCAGACCCTGGCAGCCCTGCATGACTTGTGGGAGCAGTGGGCAGGGGGCAGGCATCCTCTGTCCACTCAAGAACTTTCCTTTAGCTGATGCAGAATCTCCACATGCTTGGAGGTCTGACCCAGGCCCCGTGTGCGGGCCCAGAGCAGGCTCAGCGGCCCCCAGAGACCCCGTCCTGCTGCTCAAAGTCCCCTTGGGGCCATCTTCTAGTAGACTAGCACTTCAAGGCTGCCTTCTCCATTGCTGATGAAAACCTGCCCACCAGCCATTCCAGCAGGAGCCCTGAATGGCTTTTTTGGAGCAGAGGTTTGAGTGGGGCCTGGAGAGGAGGCAGGAGTCCCCCAGGAGAGGGGCAGCCGGACATGTGAGCTCTGGGGCTGCACAAGGAACCACTGCCTCCTGCTGCCCCGGTCTCTCATGGCCCAGCTCTCACCTCGTTCTGGGGATCCCACCCAGCAGAGGGCGCCATTGGCCAGGAGTGAGGCTGCTGCTTCTGCCCAATGGCGTGTCAGCGTGTCTGTTTATGTCTGTGTGTCCGTGTCTGTGTGACCGTTTCTCTCTCTGTCTTTGTGTATATGTGTGTATATACTTGTGTTTGTGTGTCTGCGTGTATCTGTGTGTCTTCGTGTATCTCTGAATGTGGTCTGTGGGTCTGTGTCTATTTCTCTGTCCTGTGTGCCTGTGTCTACTCGAAGTCCACGCCCACAGCCCACGCCTTTCTCTGTCTGACCTACTGTTGGGGCCACAGGGAGGTCAGTGTCTTGGAAAATGAGCCTCATAGGACCTCTGACTCAGAGCCACTTCCTCCTGCCCCCACCCGCCCCCGCGGCTGGGAACACAGGCACCCACAACTCAGCCCCACAGCCTGACTCACCCACCTGCTTGTCTCTTGCTGGATCGGGTCCGGGCAAGGGCAGTCGAGGACATGGGGGACCACGAGGAGGCGGATCCCAGGGTCTCTCTGGGCCCAGGGACCTTCCCGCCTCGGGGACTGCAATGCCCTCTCTGCCCAACGCCCAGACTGGTGGCAGGAGAGGGGTAAGTGGCAGGTCCCCAGGCTGCCACAAGCACAGCCACCACTGCGTGTCCACTCCTCTGGTGTGAGTGTCACACCTTTAACTTCCCCCTCACTTTCTTTAAGGTGGTTTTCACTGACAGGTTTTGATATATTCTAAAGTATTAGTCTCTTATTTTATAGTGAGAGCTCTTTACAGTTATTTTAGAAATGCCTACCCCAAGGTCACAAATAATTCACTGACACTATCCAGGCAGAGATTTAGGAACACCCCTAAATTTAAGTCATGGATCCCTGCGTGGCTGGTTCTCTGTATGCTGGGAAGTAAGGGCCTGATTTCTTTCTCCACACCCAGCGCTTCCTCTCTGCTTGTAGGAGGGAGACCCCACAGGAGAAAAGGGCAGTCAGGTCCAAAAACGTCCTTGGAGGGGACAAAAGGGTCCCGGTCCAAATGTCCTCTCTAGGCAGGGCCCCATGTCTGGGGAGACATGAAATTCTCCAGAACAAATTCAATGTGGGATTGGATTGATTTCAATCCACTGTTATCCAAAGGATAAACATGAGAAACTCTTTCTTCCGGTGGTGAGTGTGCAGTTTTCATAATCAGCTAAATGCCATGGATGCCAGACATTGGTGGTTTTTCTGTTTCCTTCCGCTGTGAAGGCCAGAGTAGGAGACTGTGGGCACCAAGCTGAAGAGAGGTGTGTATATTCCTGTATATGTACGTGTGTGTGTGCATGCACGCACATGTGTATGTGTGCACCTGTGGGTGTGTACATGACGCTGTGTTTGTGCACATGTGTCTCCCTGTGACAGAGCTGTTGGCAGGAGGATTTCTGCTCCAGAACCCATTAGGCCCCTTATCTGTGAATGTAGAGGCACCGGCCTCCACATCTGTGTGCCCGAGGGCAGGGGTGGGGCAGGGAATCAGAGGGCAGACCTGGGGGCCTCATATGGAGCATCTGCTCCCAGAGCCACCCAGTTTTCCTCTTGGAGACAAATTCCACTTCCCCAGCCAGGAATTCAGTTCTGGGGAGCTTCACCCTGGGCTCAGCTCCTTCTCTGTTTTAGAAGCAGGAGTGAGTCCCAGGCCAGGGGAAGGGGCAGCCTGTCTCATGCAGGCATAATGTCTGCCCCACCCGTGTCCTCCCCAGCTCCTCAGCAGGTCTGGTATCTGTGCAACTGCTTCCCTCCCTCCCAGGCACCCCCTCCCCTCCAGGACAACGTCACGGGCCAGTCTACCCACTCGGGGCCTCCTCCACTGTCACTCAGGCAGGAAGGTCCAGGGCCTTCTCCCTTCTTTCCCCTCCTTCCTGGACCCTGCCTTTTATGCCCCAGAAGGGATCCAGCAGCCCTCTCAGGGGACATGTAACACTTGCCACACAGGGTAGCCTTGGGGCAGGGTCTCAGGGAGGGAATATGAAGACACACATCCCCAGGTCCTGGACAAAACCCCAAAGTCAATGCAGAGGAGAGAAGGGATGTCTGAGTTAAGGGCTGTAGACCCACAGCATAATCCTGGTCCCTAGTTAATTGAAACCACTTCCCATAGAAAACCCCTCTCCACACAGAGGCTGGAAACGCTTCTTAATGAACTATTTACTGCAAACACCTTTCACTTCCAGCCTTGGTCTTGGAATTAAATCTGGCATTTGAAGCAATAATACAGAGAGGGGAGCTCTGTTAGCCAGCAAGACATTAAGAGAATCAAATTAAGTCATGCATTTTAACTCCCTTGCCTGCCTGGGCTCGTTGCTGGAGGAAGGGAGAGAGAGCATGCCGATTTCTGTAGTTTACACAGTCCAGAGTTTTACTTATAAAACCCAACAGAGCTGGACCAAAATGGGTACCGCAAGCAATTCATTACAGATGAGGATCTTGAATGCCCATCTTTGGCCAATGCAAATGGAAGGTGCTGGGCTAAAGAGTTCAGTCTGTACAAATGGGGAATTCATTTCATTTAGGAGGTTCTCACTGATAAACCCCAGGGCAGGGGACACCTCTGGCCACCCAGAAGGACAGTCCCACATGTGGCCCCTGGAGAAGGAAACTGACTAGACACCCCAATTAGTTCATCTTTGGAATGTGAAGGCACCAAGGCTTCAAGTCATGAGACCAGTTGAGTGGTTGCCTGTGTGGACTTGGGCACGAGTATAAGCAGATTTGTGAATAATTCAGGAAATCTGAAGACAAGCGATGCCATAGCTTTGTAGCTCTTCGGACTCAGTTGGCCTGGGAAACCGACTGTGCTCTCACCCCTTCACAATGGACCAGACTGTGTGTCTCACTGGGCATCTCTTCTTGAAATGAGTGGATTTTGTGTGGGTTCTCTCCATCGGTTTTCTGCATGAACAAATCCTGGACACATCTTTCCTTTTTGAAAATCTGTTGAAATCTCTAGTTTGCTTATAACTTCTGTCTCTACTGGGACCCTGGTTTTTCTGATGCCATGGACATTTCTTTATATGCATCAATGATTATGCTTCAGCTGAGTGTAGAAGTGCCGGACGCAAACCTGTTGAGCCATCCACCATTGTGAACTGCAACAGTGATGCCCAGTCGTCATGGACACATTTGCTTCAAAACCCAATGAGCACAAGCAATGTTTCAGGCCAGTTCTCTGGGTTCTAAGACGAGGAATACGGATGCCAAAATGTGCTCAGTGCCTCCGAGTATTTTAGTATTGATGTTCATAACTTTACCTTCTAGGGTTCTGCACTGAGCATAGACTGTGTTTAAAGTGGAAAGAATGTCACACAAATAAGGAAGGAAGAAAAGGAGGAAAGGAAGGAAAAGGAAGGAAGGAAGAGAAAGGAAGGAAGGAAGGAAAGAAGGGAATCAAGCTCCTCATTACCTCATGCCCACTAGGATGGTCACTATCAGAAAAACAACACAGAGAACAACCAGTGCTGGCAAGGGCATGGAGAAATGGGGACGCTTGTGTATTGTTGGTGGAAGTGTAAAGTGGTGCAGTGCCATGGAAAACAGTATGATTTTCTCCCAAAAAGTTAATAATAGATTATCATGTGATCCAGCAGCACTGGCAATAGGGTCCAGTGCTAGTAGATCCACTTCACAATATATCCACTTCTGGTCTGTCCCTAAAACCACTGGCAATAGGGTCTTGAAGAGATATTTGTACAGATAGCTGGGAGCAACCCAAGATATCCAGCGATGGAGGAATGGATAAGCAATATAGGCGCTCAGTGGGATATTATTGAAACTTTAAAAAAGACACCTTGTGATATGCTACCACTTGGGTGAATCTTGAGGACATTGTGCTGAGTGAAAGAAGCCACACGGAGAAGGACATACACTGGGACCCACTCCCACCAGGTTCTGGGGCCATCAGACTCACAGACATGGAAGGATACACACTAGGACCCACTTGCACGAGGTCCTGGGGCCATCAGACTCACGGACACAGAGTAGACGGTGGAGCCGGGTCTGGGGGAACAGGTGGGGGTCCATGTGTGGTGGGGACAGAGTCTCAGTGTAGGGAGATAGAACGATCTGGAGATAGACTGTGGGGATGGCTGAACAGCAGTGTCAATAGGCTGAATATTCTTAAACTGTTCACTTAAAGAGGCTAATATATAAAATTTTATGTTTTGAGTATTTTTACCAATTTAAAAATAAAACATGTAATAAGCAAAAAAAAAAGCTGCTGCAGAAAAAGTTTTGAAAACCAATCTTGATATTATGTACATGCTTTGGTGGCATCAAATATGCTTCCTCTTTAAAGACATCACATCTAGGGTGGTGGTCGCCCTTGGGGAGGGGTGAAGGGAGGGGGAGGTCTGTGGGGAAGACTCCAGGGGCAGAGGAACTTCAGCTGTACTTGCGATGGCCAGAACCTGTGGCCAGCCCCAGGTCCCTCCCATGGACCACACACTGTGTTCAGTCCCTGTCCTGGGACATGTAGCTCAGAAGTGGCCCTGCCCTTCAGGCCAGGGGTGCACGGGGTGCACAGGAGGGAGTGACATCACCCTACTCGTGTTCCTATGCTCTTTTGAGGTGGAGACCCCCCGAAGAATGTAGGCAGAGACTGCCTGTCTCCTTGACCCTGCACCCCTAGATCTTCCCACAGTGTTCTAGAAGCGATTTTCAATGAACCTGGAAGGCGTGGGCAACATACATATGGGGGGGGGGGGCTAGACATGCTCTGACATGAAATCAGCAAAATTCTCCACCTGGGGCTCCAGGTTGATCCCAGACTGGATGGACAGGCTCACTGTCAGGGTCTCCCAGTCATCACCTCTCCTCTGGTTCTGGAGCTCAAGCCCAGCTTCCCCTCTGTCTTCCCATTTGTGGGGCAGGAAGACCCACTGAAGAAGGCCCATTGTCCTTGTAGAAAAATGGACGCAGGCTGCTGAAATTGCCTGCGGTAGATGAGACGTGCAGAGGTCCTGTGGCCATAATCACAGTCGGCTCTGTTTCCAGACTCCAGGAAGGCAAAGCTGGCAGAGCAGTGCTCCACAACATGCACAGACATTGCTGACAGTCCATGGCCTTCCTGTTCTCCATGAGGGGACATGGCAGCACTCTGCACTTGCCCGCTGCTGGTGTGGCTGGGGCCGCCACTTGACCCCTGCCTTTTGCAGAATGTGCTGAGGGCTCCCACCAAGGCTGTTTGGGGATTAAAGCTCCTGAGTAACCCTCATAGGTGATCAATAAGTGCATCAGGAACCTTTCCAGTGAGAGAAGGTCCTTTGCTGTTCAGCATCCCTTGGGCCTTCTACACAGACCCTGAAAATGCAGGTATGAGGATACCTTGGGTTTTCAATGTAGCTACTGGATCAGACTCGGAGAAAGGACAGACTTTAGACATTTGTTGGGGCCAGTGCCATGCTTGGCATACACTCCTCCATCTGTATCCAAGTAAGTGGGCCCCCACTGCTAAGCACAGGAACACGGGGTCGGGAAGCTGCAGAGGGCAGGCCCTTACCGACTCCATGGGATCTTGTCTCTTTGTTCCCAGACCAAAGGGCCCCAAAGGGTGTGCTCTGTCCCTCTCCTCTCCCCAGGTCCAAAGAAGCTGATGAGCCACCTTTTACCAGCCCCGCCCTTGGGGACCTAGGCGCAGGCCACCCTAGCTTGAGGTGCCTTTGAGCAGGCTGCCACCTGCTGCCTCTACTCATCCATTCTTCAGGCTGTGCAGAGCTTAGTTCCCTGAGCAGTTGACAGACCCTGGGCTCCTGTGCAGGAGAATGGACACACAATGATGGGAGCTTTTTCTAATTAAAATTCCAAAACTCCCTAAGTAATAGATGGTTCTGCCCACCCCACATGTCTATATGATGAGTTGTCCCCAAACGTGATGGGAAACTCGTCTGAGTCCACTCCGGCTGCTATCACAGACTCTGCAGCCCGAGTGCTCACAGACCACAGTCTGCAGGCTGACTGTCCAAGATCAAGGGGCCGGCAGATCTGGCGTCTGGTGAGGTTCACAGATGGTTCTCGTGTGTGTGCTGGCATGGTGGAAGGGGTGAGGGGGCCTCCGTTATAAGAGTGCTAAGCTCCAACCCATGACCTGCTCAGCCCAAGGGCCTCAGCTCCTAGAATACATTTAGAGGGACACAAACATTTGGTCTGTAGAAGACCTCTTTTCTCTCCTAAGTATGCCTGGTAGGGAATCTGTTCACAGAGTAGGTTCCTGGGGGCGGGGGCCGACTCAGTAAGTGCCCCTGCCTTCTCTCCTAATCCCCACAGGAAGCCAGGGTGGTGGATGTTGTTGCTGAGGCTCCAGGGTGAGGACATTCTTCATACGAGTGCCTCCCTTTCCAGGAAGACAGCTCTTCACTGGGGCCTGGACTGCCACCTGCCTGGGGCCTCAACACTCCCAGGAAATCGGGGTGGGGGCTCTGGCTCAGGGCAGGATCTTCAGGCATTGGTAAGGGAGAGCGGCTTCCTAGCTTGCCCTCCCCACCTGCCACCCCTCCCACGGGCCCCATCTCCCACACCACTTCCATGTCTTCCTGGCAAAGGAGCAGGGTGCTTTGGCGCTCCCTGCCTTCAGAGGAGCCAGGCCTCCACGGGAAGTCGGTGCATGGGACCTCCCAAATTCAAGCTCAAGTAACCTGCCTGTATACACAGCCTTCCCAGCCTGACATCTGGGGGCAAGCAACTGTAACTTCACGTATCTCAGAAAGCTACTTAAAAAATAAAGGCATTGCATGCATAGTGGCTGCTTTCCAATGAGTTCAGTATAAGAGGAGGGGAATGGGTAACTTCACCGCAGAGAAACCTGACTGACACCTCAGTCCAGTGACCAGTGTCACATCCAGAGTGATGAGTCATGTTGACAGTGTGGACCCCGATAGGGTGCAGTGTGAATGCTGCTTCCCTTCTGTGGTCTGCATCCCCAAATCCCACCCCAGCGTAATCCAGAGAAGAACATCAGACAAATCCTGACTGAGGGACCTTCCTCCTTAAAACTGGGAAGATCGCCAAAACATGGGAAAAGTCCGAGAATCTGTTACAGCTAAGAGACTTCTAAGGAGATGTGATGATTGGAAGGTGGTATTTTGGATGGGATTCTGGGGGTAGATCAAGTACATTAGGGAAAAAGGGAAGGAAATCTGAACAAAGAGTGTTACTTTAGTTAATAATAGTGTACCAATATTAGTTAATTAATCATGGCAAATGGGCCATAATAAAGTAAGATATTAATAATATAGAGGAGCCTGGATGTGAAGTACATAAGAAATTATTGTCAGAATTTTCTTTAAATCTAAAAATATTTAAAAATTAAAATTTTACTTAAAAACTTTTTAAAAATAAAGTCAGGTCTCCCTGATATCAATAGCACCATGAACATGCATTCATTAATAATCAGGAAAGGCACTCTCAGTGTACCTGCTCACACACACACACTTAACATAGGCACAGGGAGAAAGCCCAGGAGCTCACTCTGGCATTACAACGAACAGAATCCAAAAGGCAATCACATGGCCAAGTGTATGCTAATATAATTATTGGAATTGCTAGTCAAAAACAGTTAATGGAATAATTAAGATAGATTGACCTAAAAGTTGATTTAAAATTAACCTGACACGTGCATACTATCTATATAATGACTCTCTCCTACGATCTAGCCTCTCATTAAAATCAAATTTCTTTGGGATAAATTAAACATTTTGCACATGATTGGGAAGAACAAGCCACACTCAGTCCCTCACTGATGAATGGGGGGGAAGGCAAATGAAAGTGAACTTTCCTGGCCTTTGCCTCTCGCTGGAACAACTAGCTCCCTCCCACCTGCCCTCCAGAAGTGCTGGGAGCCCGCTAAAATGGCATCAGTGAGGGGCCTCAAACCACTGGATGTGCATCTGAAGTTCCTCCTAGAGGCGGTTGGGGCAAGAAAGAGCCCATGGGGCTGGGGTCTTGAAGAGGTACCGATGCAGGGAAGAAAAATGCACACCTCTGACACAAAGGCACTTCTCGCATGATGTGGATGTGTCCAGTTCATTTTTCCAGAAGTGAGGAAACTCAGGCCAAGGAAGAGGAGGGCCTTATTGGAAACCTGTCACCGAGCCTGTGGCCAGGGTGCAAGCAGAAGCTATGCTCTGTTGTGCTCTCCCCTGCACAGTTCCGTCTCTTCCTCTCCTGATTTCCTCCGGGAGCCCACGGTGAGGTGTGTCAGTCTATGAGGCACTTCTGGAGCACTCCACACTCCCACGGTCGTGCCCAGAGTTTGATCCATGGTGGGTGATTGGCTTTTGCTCTCCCTGTAACTCCAGGAAGCTGCCTGCCAGGGGCCGGCCGGGTCCTGTGTGGTGGGTGCCACTCCTCCCTCCAAGGCCGTGCCCCTGGCAGGAAGACCTCTGGGGCACAGCACTGGGTCCTGTTCATCCTGAGCCCTGGAGTTATCTTGATAATGTCTTTTAAAATGGGTCTCTTGGTATTTTTATGAGACAAAGAATTTCTCTCCTTAACATTATTCAGATTATTAGGAGAGTGAGGAAACACAGGATGCTACAAAATGATCTATTACTGAGAGGATTTTCAACATTCTACTGAGGAAAACTATTCACCACCAGTTCCCATCCTCCTAGCCATCAGCATAAGACAGGATTGGCTGCATTCTTTCTGTATCTGTCTGATTTCTCCAGAACCTTCTCTTCAAAGAGAAATCCCTGTAACCCTGAGATAAGATGGAAGGAAAGAGGGGGTGGGAGGTGGGAAGTGGTGATAAGGAAAAGCAGGGCCATCACGTTCAATCTCAGGCTGGGCATCTGAGCTCATCTCCAAATCTCCAAAGAAAGTAAACACCACCAGGAATCAGAGTGGTTGGCCATGATGCACAGTGCCAGGCAGACGTCGGGAGAAGCCAAACTGCCATGGCCACTTCCAGGAAAATAAACTGGATCGGGGAGCACCATCAAACACCAGCTCAAAAAGGGTCACCACTATAAATAAGACACACTTTTCAGAAAAGTGAAGAGAGTTTTATGGTTCTCAGAGATTTGCAAATACTGTGTGTTCCTCAGGAGGCACACCGAGGCAATCGACCTTTGAGGGTGATAATGGGAATGACTTTGAGCTCAATCCCTATTTTTGAATTAGAACAATCCCACACTCACTCCTTAACAAAGCTGAAGATGACCAAGGCCTACTCCTTAGACACTGAGGGGAGCAGGAAGGGGGACAGAGCAGCCCCCAGGCTGCAGAGAGCTCGGCAGATGTATAAGTTACAAATATCTTCTGCCATTCTGGGTTGTGGCTTGTGAATTATCCTTTTCTTTTCTTAATATTCTCCTTTATGCACCAGATTTTCTTATTTTAAGGGAGAAAAGTTACCTATGTTTTTCTTATGTTCCTGGAGCTCTGGCATCATACCTGAGAAATCACTGCCAAATCGGGTGAAACAAAAGCAAAAATGAACTATTGGGACCTCATCGAGATAAAAAGCTTCTGCACACCAAATGAAACAATTAGCAAAACTAAAAGGCAACCAACAGAACGGGAGAAGGTATTTGAAATGACATAGCAGATAAAAGGTTAAGATCCAAATTCTTATCAAACTCAACACCCAAAAAGCAAATAATCCAATGAAGAAATGGGCAGAAGACATGAATAGACACTTCTCCAAAGAGGACATCCATATGGCCAACAGACACATGAAACGACGCTCAACACCACTTGTCATCAGGGAAACACACATCAAAACCACACTGAGACACCCCCTCACACTGGTGAGAATGGCTAAAATCAACAAATCAGGCAACAGCAGATGCTGGCGAGGATGCAGAGAGAGAGGCTCTCTTTTGCACTGTTGGTGGGAATGCAAACTGGTGCAGCCACTCTGGAAAACAGTGTGGAGGTTCCTCAAAAAATTAAAAACAGATCTATCCTATGACCCAGTAATTGCACTACTGGGTATTTATCCAAAGGATACAAAAATGCTGATTTGAAGGAGCACATGCACCCCAATGTTTATAGCAGCACTATCAACAATAGCCAAATTATGGAAAAAGCCCGAATGTCCATCAATGGATGAATGGATAAAGAAGATGTGGTATATATATATATAATGGAGTATTACTTGGAGACCAAAAAGAATGAAATCTTGCCATTTACAAAAACATGGATGGAATTAGAGTATATTATGCTAAATGAAATAAGTCAGTCAGAGAAAGACAAATATATGATTTCACTCATATGTGGAATTTAAGAAACAAAGCAGAAGAACCTAGGGGAAAGGGCAGCAAAAGCAATATAAAACCAGAGAGGGAGACAAAGCACAGGAGATTCAAATACAGAGAACAAACTGGGGGTGGCTGGCAGAGTGGTGGGTGGGGGGAAGGGCTAAAGGGGTGAGGGACACTAAGGAGGACACTTGGGATGAGCACTGGATGTCATACGTAAGATTCTATTCCTGAAATTATTATTATGCAATATGTTAACCAACTTGGATTTAAATTTTTAAAAATAATTTAAAAATTAAGTAAAAAAGTCAATGAAATGGAAAAAAATAAAAAGACATCATTGCCAAATCCAAGGTCATGGAGGGTTATCCCGATGTTTTCTTCTACAAACTTTATAATTTTACTCTTACACATAGGCCTTTGATACATTTTGAGTTAATTTTTTTTATGGGGTGAGATAAGGGCCCAGCTTCATTCTTTTGCACTTGGGTATCCAGTTGTCCCCTCACCTATACTGTTTACAAGTTTTTAAAAAGATTTTTCCTGGGGCAGCTGAGTGGCTCAGTCAGTTGTGTCTGGCTCTTATTTCACCTCAGGTCATGATCCCATTGTTCCTGAATTCAAGCCCCACATTGGTCTCTGTGATGATATCACAGAGCCTGCTTGAGATTCTCTCTCTCCCTCTTTCCCTCAACTGTGTGTGCACCTGCTCTCTCTCTCTCTCTCTCTCGCTCTCTCTCCCTGTCGCTCTCTCTCTCTCTCTCAAAATGAATCAACTTAAAGAAAAAGATTTTTCTTTATATATGATTCAGGATACAGATGCACTTATGATATGTGCACAAAGAGGTATAAAGAGGCACTTCTCCCTTCCCAATTTTTATCATTTTGATTTTGATTTTATTTCAAACTATCTGTGTCTTTATATTTAAAGCACAGCTTTCGTAGACACCATATATTTGGGTCTTGTTTTTGTATCCATCCTGACAACCTCTGCCTTCTAACCTAGCACCGTGGCTCACTAACACCCAAAATAAATATGCACCTAGATGACACTACAGAAGTTACCAGCACAGGTAAGTACCCGATTTCAAATGTACTAGAAAACTGTAGGAATCATAACACCATGGCACTGGCATAAAAACAGACATTTGGACCAATGGAACAGGATAGAGGGCTCAGAATAACTCCCCACATTTATGGTAAATTGACCTTTGACAAAGGTGCCAGGAACACACAATGGGGAAACTCTCTTCAACAAATAGTGTTTGGGAAACTGGCTGTCCACACACCAAAGAATGAAATTGGATCTGTAACTCACTCCAGATGTACAAGTCAACTCAAAATGAATTAAAAATCTAAATTTAAGAACTGGAACCATAAAATTATTAGAAGAAAATATAGAGGAAAAGCTTCTTGAGATTGACCTGTACAATGCTTCTTGGATTTGATCCCAAAATCACAGGTGACAAAAGCACACATAGATGAAAGGAATTCAGTCAAACTGAAAGCCCATTGCACAGGACAGGAAGCCATCAATAAGTGCAGACACAGCCTGCAGATGAGGAGAGAATATGTGCAAACTGTACATCTGGTAAGAGGTTAATATTGAAAATATAAGGAACTCATACAACTCAGTAGCAAGAAATAAACAATTCTATTAAAAATAAAGGATACAAATAGACATTTCTCTAAAGAAGACACACAGATGGCCAAAAGATATATGAAAAGATACTCAATATCACTAATCATCAGGGAAATGCACATCAAAACCATAATATCCCCTCACATAGAATGGTTACTATTTAAAAACATATATATATACCTCAAGATAGCAGGTGTCGGTGAGGATGTAGAGGGAAGGGAACCCTCATGCACTGTTGGTGGGAATGCAAACTGGTGCAGCCACTCCAAAAAACAGTATTGAGTTTCCTCAAGAAATTAACAATAGGCCCAAACACCTTTGGGAGGTGATTAGATCATGAGGGTTGGAGTCCTCGTGAATGGGATCAGTGCCCTTTTAGAAGAGGCTCCAGAGAGATCTCTGGTCCTCTCCACCATGGGAGGATGCAGAGAAGGTGCTGGCCATGAACTAAGAAGAGGCCTTCATCAGAACATGACCATGTCGGCTTCTTGATCTTGGACTTCTAGCCTCCAGAACTGTGGAAAATAAATTGCTGTTCTCTCTAAGCCACCCAATCTGTGGCATTTTGTTCTAGCAGCCCAGATGGACTAAGACAAATACCCGACTTAGTTTCCTTTATTTTTTCCATCAGTTTTTGTGGTTTTCAGCATACAGATCCTGTATATACATGATTTATTCCTAAGTATGATGTGATTCAGAAATTTAGAATTTAGAAATGTCAATCTCCAATCACTTATTGGTAGTGTATAGAAATACAAATGAGTTCTATATTTGACTTTGTATCCTATGACCTTGTTATACTCATTTATGAGTTCTAGTAGCCTTTTTAGTTGCTTTTTTAAGTACTTTCTATATAGATATCATGTTGTCCATGAAAAAAGTTTTATTTCTTCCTTTCCAATTTGTTTGCCTTTTATTTTTCTTGCTGTTTCATACTAGCTAAGAATTGCAGCATGATGTTGAATAGGAGAAATGAGAATGGACATCTTTGCCTTGGTCCTGATTCACAAGGAAGGCATTTAATCTTTCACTATTGATGTTAGCTGTAGATTTTTTGTAGATGCCTATATAACTTTAAAGGAATTCTACTTTTACTTTGCTGAGCCTTGTTTTACTATGAATAGATGTAGAATTTTTTTTGGAATGTGTTTTCTGTATATCATGTTCTTGTTTTCTTTAATCTGTTAATACAATGGAGGTGGATTACATTATTTTATTTTTTATCCTATTGGCTTCTACTTTCAGTCATTTCTCCAGAGTTCACAATACCGATCTTTAACTTTTCATATGCCATTTACAATCAACATTTTACTGCTTCAGGTAAAATGAAGAAACACTGCAGCCATACTGGCCATACCTCCCACCCCGTACACTACAGTGTGCACTACATCTACATACCTTATAAAGCTCAGAAAAAATATTACAGTTTTATTCAAAGACTTAATTTTTCTACAGCATCTTTGGGTTACAGCAAAATTCAGAGTAAGGTAGTGAGATTTCTTCTATGCTCCCTGCCCCCACACATGCACACCCTCCTCTGCTATAAGCACCTCCTCCCCAACCAGGGCTATAATTGATGATTGTGTCCTGACATATCACAGTCACCCACAGCTCACAGTTTACATTTGGCTTTTTCACTCTCGGTGTTGTACATTCTGTGAGTTTGGACAAACACCACACGTATCCATGGTGATAGGACCACACAGAGCAGTTTTGGTGCCCCAAAGATCAGGTGCTTCACTGGTCCTCCCCTCCACAGGGGAGGTCCTCCCCAATGATATGGTAGATTTTCCTTTACAAAAGTTAGGAGGAACAAGCAAAATAAAATGAGTAGCCTTTGACATTTACCTATATGTTTATCATTTCTGAGGCTATTTATTCTATTCTGAGGATCTAAGTTTCCTTTTTCTGGTATAATTTCCTTTATCCTAAAGAACTTCCTTTAACTGTAGGGAAGGGGTTGTGATAATTTCTCTAAACTTTTTAAAATCTGAAAAGTTCCATTTTAACAGTCACTCTTGAACAATATTTTTGCTGGATATAAGGGAGATATAGAGGAATATAAAGGATGTAGGGAAACATACGGGACACAAAGGGTATAAGGGGACACAGGGACATAAGAGATATAGGGGGGTATTTGGAACATACAGAGAAAATAGTAGGTATAGAAAATAGAAGATTTCTAGATTGAAAGCTCTTTTTGTTTGCTTTCTGCAACTCAATTCTCATTTCTCATTCTCTTCTGACCCTCATAGTCTAATAAGAGGTTGGGTGTTGATCAAATCATTATTTCCCTCTATGTAAAGTGTCACTTTCCCTCTTTTGCTTTCAATATTTGCTTTTGGGCTTTGCTAACCATCTGTTTGATCCCGATGTGTCTGTAGGAGTGTCCTGATTCTGCTTGGCACCAGCCATATTTGCAGATCTCTGTCTTCCCGCACGTGGATGGGTCCAGCCACTATCCTTCAGATATTTCTGTCTACCACACTCCCTCTTCTTTCCTCCTTTGAAGCCAACTGCATGCATATTAGAGTTCGATCTTATTAAGATTACCTGAGACTCTGTTTTTTCTCACTCTTATCCCTTCTGTTTTTCACATTCAGACCATTTCTGCCGCTCTATTCAAGTTCATTATTTACTCTGTCATCTCTACATAGCTGTCAAGTCCATGTAGTGAATTTGCTATTTCTGATATTATATTGTTGAATTCTAAATTTTTTCAATTGTTCAGATTTTTCTGCCAACACTTCTTACTTATTCATTTTTTACAAGCATAGTTATTTGTCTTCATTGAAGATATTTATGACAACTGCTTTAAAATCTTTAATGCTTCTGCTTTCAGCCAAGACAAAGTTAACAAGGAATAAATTCACCCTTCTGCCTATAAAACTAAGGCTTGTGGCAGAGGGGGAGAGGTATAGAACAGTTGTTTTTAGATGGTGGACCTCAGGCAGCACAGGACAGTAACTTCTGATATATGCAGCTGACAAGGTGAGGTCTGTATTGGCACTGACGCTTGTAGAGAGAGATTTCAGGCTTCAGCCCAGGGGGGAGAAGCCAGTGGTCTCCCTGTGTGAAGGGATGGCCCTTGGAGTCCTGGAAGGGTAAGGTGACGCACGCCTACCTGGGGGACCACCAGAGAGGAAAGACCTGTGGCAGGAGAGAGACAGCTTTGCAGATTCTCAACAGGTCCCCTTGAGTCTTCAGCTAAACACTGAACTGTGTGTAGTGCAAGGGAACTAACTACTCAAGGTTAGTACAAGGGTAGAGAATAAAATACCAAATGAGAGTGAAAGGGAATAACCCTTGGAGCTCACGCAGAACCAAGATGGTTCTGTGTTCCAAACAGGTAACATGTGGCTCAGGAAAGCCTTGGAACACAGGGGAGACTATGCGGGGTATTCAGAATGGTGTTACCTCGGGAGAGGAGCAGATCAGTCCATCTTGCAACACTTAAAATCAAACATAAATGTATCAAGTTGTTTCAAAGTCATACAATTCTATCCCAGGAATAAAGCTCAAGAATACTTTCGGGAGACAAAACTATCCTGAGGCCAACAAGGAAAAATACGCAATGTCTAGCAGCCAAAGGGAATCACCTGGTATACAAAGAGCAGGAAAACACATCATGTCCTGAGGAGAAAAGTCATCGGTCGAAAGTGACACGCAAATGGCACAGATGAAGTAATTCATAGACAAAGACCGAATGTCATTACTGTCACTGTAATCTGTGCTCAAGAAAACAGTGAGGACACAGATGACGTTCAGCAGAGACAGGGAAGAAATGAAAAAGACCTAAATCAGACTTTCAGGGACAAATCCTCTGATGTCTGTGATGAAAATTCACCAGATGAGATTAAGAGGAGATCAGGCACTGAGAAAGAAAAGGCTAATGCACTTGAATACATTTAATAGAAACCATCCAAAATGAAATATGAAGAGAAAACAGACTAAAGGAAATGAGCAGAAAGTTAACTGAGGGGATGACTTCAAATGGCCTAAAATACATGTCATCAGAGTCCCAGAAGGAGAAAGAAAACAACAGGACAAAATATTTGAAGAAATTATGACTGAAAATCTTCCTTACTTGATTTTTAAAAACTAAACTTGCATGTCCAAGATGCTTAATGGACCCTGAGTCTAAGAGATCTGAAGAAGGCACCTCATAATTAAGCTGCTTTTAGGGGATTATAACAAGATAATCTTTAAAGTCAGATAAAGACACATGCCACTCACAGAAGAAAAGAGGGAAAGGAAAGGGCAGATTCCTTTTTGGAAATGGGGCAACGGAGGATGGCGGAACAAGGCCCTTAAAGCACTGACAGAGAAAAGTGTTACTTCATGATTCTCTGCCCAGCAACAAATGGTATAAAGAAGGTGAAACATAACTTTCTCAGACCTACAGAAGCTACAGTAATTCATCATCACCATCATAGCAATACTAAGAGGTGTTAACGAAAGTCCTTCAGGGGCGTCTGTGTGGCTCAGTCGGTTAAGTATCTGACTTCTGCTCAGGCTGTGATCTCACAGTTCATGGGTTCAAGCCCTGCGTCAGGCTCTGTGCCGACAGCTCAGAGCCTGGAGCCTGCTTCAGATTCTAAGTCTTCCTCTCTCTCTGCCCCTGCCCCACTCGTGCTCTGTCTCTGTCTTTCTCTCTAGCTGTCTCTCTCAAAAGTAAATAAAACATTTTAAAAAAAGGAAGTCCTTTAGGAAGAAAGAAGATGTCACCACATGGAGACCTGATATGAAGAAAGAGGGGCATTCTTGAGGGGCATTTAGCACGCGAAGGACAAAGTGCATGGGGACGACGTGACTAAGGCCTCAGGTGAGAGAGGGAGCCGTGCTACTGTGAGATTTCCAAACTGTCGTCAAGGGGAGTGATATTATGTGAAGATGGCCAGTGATAAGTTAAAGCTGTGCACTACCGCAAAGCACATGGTGAGTGAGCATGCACACACACACACACACACACACACACACACACACACACTCACATGCACACTGTTATAAGGAACCAGCAAAGCTATGATTAAATGGAATCATAAAAAATGCTCAAGTTATTCAAAAGGAGGCAGATTCAGAGGAAAAGGGAAACAAAACCCAGATGGACAGTAAAAAAAAAAAATAGCAAGATCATAGATTTAAGGCTGACTCTAATCAACAGTAACATTTGATGACAATGCACTACAAACCCCAATCGAAAGGCATAACTGGTCAGATTGAATAAGAAACCAAGACTCCACTCTGTTCTGCCTGCCCCATATCCACTTTAAGTATAAAGACACAAATAAGGGGCACTTGGGTCCCTCAGTTGGCTAAGTGTCCAACTCTTGATTTCAGTTCAGGTCATGATCCCAGTGTTGTAGGATCCAGGCCTGCGTTAGGCTCCATACTCAGTGCAGAGCCTGCTTGGGTCTTGCTCTTCCTTTCTCTCTCTCTGCCCACCCCCCTCAAATAAATAAACATTAAAAAAAAATAAAGACACAAATAAAAATAGATTGGAGAAACCTACCACTAACACTAGCCGAAAGAGCTGGAGTAGCTGTATTATTTCGAGATGAAATAGATTTCTGACCCAGGGACTAAGAAGGTTCCCATTCAAGTCCTACAGTGTCAGTCATCAAGAGGTCCCAATGCCACGTGTCTCTGCAGCTAGCCCCCGAGCATCACAGAGCATGAAGCACAAGCCCCGTCTGCTGTTCTAACACCTGGGGCAGCCTGGGCTCTCTCTTGGTTCACGTTCCTTTCTCTGAGAATATGTCCCATTTACTTAGTCTTTTGTACGTTGGGAGTGATTGTGAATTGTGTCCGAGTGTGTCTGGAGGGGACTCTGGATTCTGTTATTTTTTGCAGGTGATGTGTCTCATTTGGTTCAGCGGGCGGTGATGTCAGCTGCGCTGACTCAGTTCCCCGGGGCCGGAGCTCCAGCCTCCGCTTAGGTCTTGTCCTTGGCTGGCTGCTTCCAGAACGCTGTGTGTATGCGAACCAGATGGTCAGGAAGGTAGGCAGGCAGGAGCACAGATTCCCTGCAAGTCTTCCCTGAACCACAGGGGCCAAGCTCCCCAGCATATTCTCATTCTCCAGGCCACAAAGACCCGTTTTCCCCTCAGCCTGGCTCCCGCACTGCCCAGCTGCATGTGGTCCCTGCATGTGGCCCTGTATGTGGCCCTGCATGTGGCCCCTGCATGTGACCCCTGCATGTGGCCCTGCATATGGCCCCTGCATGTGGCCTGTCTAGAGGTCGAAAGAATTCTCTTCTGTTGCTATTCACTCCTCAGTACCCTCAAAAGGCTCCTATTTGCACTCTGTGCAGATTTTCTAGTTGTTTTCTGTGAAGGAGTGAGTGTGGTATGATCTTACAAAACATTACAGGAAGCAAAAGCAGCAATTACCCGTTCAATTTTAGAACTGCCTTCTGCATGAACCTCACATCCTTTGAGTCATACTTGGGGAAAGTGTACATTTCTTCTGCGTCCAAGGTCACATGGCTTCCTTCAGTGCATGGGTGAGAAACACACTGCTGTTTGGTAAGGGACACTGCAGCCTCGTGAACAGCCACAGTCCGCAGGACGAGCGCTGGGGCTGGGGCCGGGCACCACAGAGAGAAGACGGGGACAGAGGGCACCTGGCAGGCCTCATCCATCTCAGCTTCCTGGTCTTGGCACAACTTCCAGCTCTTGCCAAATGGTCATCCCCCTCTTCCCCTCAACATCATCCCCTTCCACCCCCACCTGAGGAGTCTCCCCAGGAACCGCCTGACTTAGTCTCCCTTCCCCGTCCAGTCACTCATTGGCCCGGCCCCATGCTCAGCTCCCTGCTGCCTCTGTTCATTTCCACACCCGGGGGGACAACACCCCACCTCACTCCCTACTCAGTGTCCCTCACAGGGCTCTCCCTGCTCCCTCCGGCCTGGGTGTGCCTCCCCCAGCCCGGCCCCCACCCTGCCTCATCCATCAGGACTATCTCAATGTTCCTGCTTCCTCCAAGAAGCCTGCCCTGACTCCCCACTATGAGTTGGGGCCTTCCACTCTCCTTCCACTACCCTTGTCTTAGTCAGTTCTGAAGGTCTGAGACCAAGGTGAGGCAAGCTTGCCTGTTCCAACCAGCCCCCTCACAGGCAAGGAGCACAGAGAGGCACATAGCAGTTCTGCAATGGTCAGTGATAATGAGAGGGACCCCATGGCTCTGCTCACCTCATGCAGCCCTCGATTCAGCCCAGTCTGGCCATCTCTAAAAGGTGCTTCAGAGTACTGGGCCCCACAGACCCCATGGGGTTGTCCAATGGTCCCACTGAGCTGCCTGGGTGACACAGTGGAGGAAGTGAGTGGGGGACCTGGGCTGGGAGCCAAGGGCTTCAGGATCTGCTGACCATGCCACAGCCCAGGGACTTTAGGGCCTCAGGACACACTCATGGTGGGGGTGCTTGCCACCCCAGTACCGATGGGACACCTTGGCTGGGGTGGCTCAAGAGTGTGGCCAGTCACATGGTTCCTGAGTGGGGAGCAGCCAGCCTAGTGGGATGAGACACTTCTGGGTTGCTGCGAGCTGGGCCTCAGCTCCGACACCCTCTCCTCTCAGGAGCAGCTGGGCCCACCCACCTTGCAGAAAAAGTGTGGCGTGTCGGTATTCCCTGGACACCTTCGTTTGACCCAGCCTGTCTGCTGGCTCTGAGTCTCAGGGAAGGAGCAGCCCCTGGGCACGCCTGACACCCTGCAGAGAGTCACAGCCCCCTGTCCCCAGTCCCTGCCCCTGCCTGCTGTCCCAGTCCACGCCCCACCTGCCCCATCCCCTTTCCTCCCACCCCTGCCCCCAGAGCCCTGCCCCCTGATCCTCTAAAGCCAGTCCCCAGGGTCACCAGGTCGCTCACCACAGTTTCTGGGCTGTGGCCTTGACTCATCCTATGTCTGCTTCTTGATTCATTGCCCTGTGACCTGTTGGAAAAACAACAGTCCCAGGCTTGGATTAGTCCCCATTCCCTGGGCTTCTTTCCGATACTCTCTCAGAGTCATCTAAAGAGCCTGGAATGTGCACCCATTTTTTTCCTTTATATATATTTTTTTCTTAGTTTATTGTCAAGTTGGTTTCCATATAATACCATACAACACCCAGTGCTCATCCCAACAAGTGCTCTCCTCCACGCAGAGCTGATTTTAAAATCATTAGTCACGTCTGTTTGGGGCAAATGAGTGATTTCTCCCTGATTGCAAAATAAATCTGTTTATTAAAAATAATTCTGCTGTGGGGCACCTGAGTGGCTCAGTTAAGTGTCCAACTTTAGCTCAGGTCATGATCTTGCAGTTCATGGGTTCAAGCCCCACATCAGGCTTTGTGCTGACAGCTCAGAGCCTGGAGCCTGCTTTGAAATCTGAGTCTCCCTCACTCTTTGCCCTCCCCTGCTCATGCTCTCGCTCTCTCTCTCTCAAAAATAAACATTTTTAAAAAATTAATAAAATATAATTCTGCTGCAATGAAAACAGGGCTGGGGTAGATCTGAGCCACAGTTAGTGTGAGGCCCCGGCACCACTGGGCTGCAGGGTGCATTGCTGCCAACCCTACAGGCCAGGCCTGGATTACAGGCAGAGAAAACAGAAAGACAAGACTTGATAGGGAGCATGGGGCAGAGGAGGGAAGAGGGAGGACAAAGACCTCAGTGTGGGGCCCTCGGGTTGGGGGAGGTGGTTGCTAATCCCTGCGGAGACCAGCCCCGCCTCAGGGCTGTGCCTCGGGGCTGTGCCCAGATCCAGGGGCACCAGCAGCTGTGCTTGCTCCACTGACACGGTGGGCAGGAAAACAGACCCGGCAACGAACCTCAGTCGGTGGTATCCGGGGACCCCTACTCAAGGCCAGACCTGCAGGCAGTGCTCGCAGCACCCGCTCAGATGCCCACGGCCTAAGGGCATCACCACAGCCCTGGTACCATAGCGACAATACAGAGGTGTGATAAAAGCCATCTGTCATTCATAAAATGTGACGTCGCCTATTTGCAAAGCCATAAGCCATCCTAGGGCTCAGCCAAGAAATGGCCTATAAAATCCTTAGTAATGACCTCAAAGCATACTTTCCAACATACAGAATATTCTAGGCAGCTGTTTCTAGAATATTTATGTGCAATAAGTTTACACCCCCGTGACTTTTAACATGTTCATAGTCTGACTCTTTCCCCCAGCATCTCCCCCCCCCAACCCTCCCTTAGCAGCAGTAAAGCATCCAGAATGTGCTTGACAGTCCTGGGAGCACAGGGCCCTGTCCCCCAGGGTGACAAGTGGCAGTGCTGTGCTCAGGTACCATGCCCTTTGGCATTGATGCATCACACAGCAGGGGCCCAGGAGAATGCCAGCTGTCTTCGGGACTCCCAAGTTACCAGGCAGGAGCTGAGCCCTGTCTAGAATCTGTTCCTACGGTAATGCTGGGAACAGCAGGTTTTGTCTGGGTTGGACGAGGGCAGGCATCCTCCCTGGCAAGGGTTGTCGGGGACCCCCTGTGACCACCAGACAGAGCCTGAGGTGGGCAGAGGACGGGGAGCCTTGGGAGGAAGGGCCCACAGGAACCTGCCTGGGGCCACCTGGGGCCTGCACCTGAAGGTCAAGGGATGATGAAGCTGGTGAGTACGGAGCTTGAACTCCATCCCACATGGACTCATTCCCAGATTAGCTGTCTTCCCAGAGGAGCTGAGCTTTGGCCCAATGCACTGGGGGGACATGGGAGGGTGGGCCTGTGTCTGCCTTGGGCAGCTAAGCCTGCTAGTGCTTCATAGAGTCCGGAAGTGCTTGTTCTGCCCACCCTACAAGAGGGCTCCTTCTGCCTGAGGGCAAGAGGCTGCTGCCAGGCCAGCAAAGGTTTCTACATGTATCACTCTCTTGAGCCATGGCTCCTGGAAGAGCGAGCTGGCCAGCTGCACCCCTGAATCCAGACCCAGCTGCTCAGGCCCCACTGTCTGTTCAGGGGATGTCTCTGGGAAGGTGAGAGTAGCCTCGGCCTCCAGGGGCAGAGAAACTTCAGGGTGGTGAGCACAGGCCAAGTTGTTTGCCAGGGTAAAGACACTGTGGCTGAAATGGGCACCCACAGAACCCGTCAGTCAAATCTATAACAGCAAAATCCCTATCGGCTCCTGTCACGTGGGCTCAGTGACTTCAGTAATGCTGAGTGTGTGGCTTCACTGTGGGCCCCCAGCACTGAGGTGGTGGCCACCACCAGGCGCCTATGCTCTCCTGGGTGGCAAACAGGTCACACAGGCTGTCGAGTAGACAAAGTGTGGAATAACTGCCCCTTCACTTTCCTAAGGTCTCAATCCTTGAGGGCCTGATTTTGATTCACAGAGGGCCTTAGTAACCATTTTAACTGGGGGTAGGGTCCCTGGGACCCCATGCTGCATCAAGCCTCCATGCCCACCATGGGAGGTTTTAAGGCAAAGTGTATTATGTCCTTGGAGAACCTAGGGCAGGTGCCAGGTCAGTAGTTAAGATGAGGCCTATCTATGTGATTCCTATTTTATGTTCATGTTTTACCCAAGTCTGGACCACTTTAAGGGGGCCTTAGGCCCACATTCCTGCCTCTAAGCAGGTATTCTGTACCAGGAGCCGGGCAGGGCCAGGTGACACAGCAGAGATGCGGCTGAGCTGGGGTAACAGCAAGGGCAGGCCAGAGTCCGTGGCACCAGGAGCCACACTGGAGGTGGCTCTCCACTACCTCTGACCAACTGTGACGGTACATTCACTGCGGGGTGCTAGCTAAAGCATACAGGTGCCTCTCTGTGATTATGAAAATTGACCGTGGCCAGTGGTTGCACGCATTTATGAACGCACTAAGACCACAGAAGTAAACCCTCTAAATTGGCAAGCACAGCTGTTTGAGTGAACAAATGGAAGAAGGAATGAACAAGGAAACTGGAGAAAGGAGCACATTAGTGGTGTTGGATGCTGGAGACTGTGGCCAGCACCATGGCCACCGTTAGCCCAAACAGCCCACCATGGGCACAGATGTCCCTGATGCTCCTGGGTAAAGGTCACGGCCTCAGCCCAGACCTGTGTGCCCACCACTGTCTCAGCAGTGGAGGGCTCACTTAGGAGGCCCTTCTCCCCTACTGCTCCCTCCAAGTGGAAAATGGTATCAGTCTGACAGATGGGCTGACTCTAGACAATCCGAAGGAAGTGGGAGTCTGTGGACTCCATGAGTCATGGGTGACTGAGCCAGGCTGTTGAAGGCCATGGGGCCCTGAGGTCAAGGTCATGGTGAAGAGGCCTGTGGACAGGGGCTCTGGCTTTAATGTTACTTGCTGGCCAGATGCAAATGGACACTGGGTGGAAAATGCTGCTGTGTCCATGCATGAGAACGGGATGGCCCAGGCCCTCAGAGGGAGCCCTGGCAAGAGGAGTGGTCCACAGGCATCCCTCTCTCCATGCACAAAATGCGGAAACCCAGGGGAACTGGGAACTGACAAGAGACTTCTTCAGGGCCAGCAGTGAAGGAAACATTCCTGTGTAAGCAGGGTGCAGGGGGACACCAGGCCTATTTCTAGGCCTGATGCTTGGCATTTGTACAAAACTGGCTTCTGTATTAATACCTGCATGCTGGAGCCTGGAGGCCCCCTGACGTTTGCTGCCCCACTGCCCCACCATGTGCTGGAGCCCCTCTGCCCACATGGACTGTTATCTGGAGTGGCCTTGCTCTCAACGGATCCCTGGGACAGTGTGCACTGGTGAGTCCCATTTTGGAGGCACTGTGGTAATTGGTGTGCCACCTCACTGTGTCAGGATAACAGCAGGATTGATGTGGCCTCCTCCACTTTGCAATTGTGAAAACCAAGTCCCAGAGCATGAAAGGGGCCATCTAAGGTCACAAAGGGGCCTCACACAGGCCAGGACTACAGGCCCTGCTGTCAATAGGCTTTCATTTTTTTTCTTTTCTAAATACACATTTTTGGGATGCCTGAGGGCTCAGTCAGTTAAGTGACTGACTTTGGCTCAGGTCATAATCTCCCAGTTCGTGAGTTCAAGCCCTGCATCAGGCTCTGTGCTGACAGCTCAGAGCCTGGAGCCTGCTTGGGATTCTGTGTGTCCCTCCCCTGCTCGTGCTGTGTGTGTGTGTGTGTGTGAGTGTGTGTGTGTGTGTGTGTGTGTGTATGTCTCTCTCTCAAAAATAAATACTAAAAATTTTTTAATAAAATAAATACATGTTTTTACTGAAGTATAGCTTACATACATAAAAGCTTTATAAACTGAAAACACATGTATACTTTGCACTCAGATCCAGAAATAAAAAGATCGCATGCACTTACAAACATCCATTGGCAGGCTTGCAGAATCTCAGCGGCTACACACCCTTGCTGATACTTGGTACTGTAAGTTTTTCCATTTTGGGTATTGGGTTTGCTGTGTGTAGGTACTATAGTATATAGGTGACCTGGAATGACAGGGGGATAGGGGCATCAATCCCCTACACAGTTGGAAATCCATGTGTACCTTCTAACTCCTCAGAAACTTAACTACTAATACCTGACAACTGACCAGAAGCTTTACTGATGACATAAACAGTTGAGTAACACATATTTTGTATGTTACATGAATCATGTACTGTGTTCTTACAGTAAAGTAAGCTAGAGAAGAAATGTTACTAAGAAATCATAAGGAAGAGGAGATGCATTTAAAGTACTGTACTGTATTTATTGAAAAAAAAAAAACAAACCCATGCAGTTCAAACCCATGTTACTCAATGGTCACCTGTAGTTTTACTTTTTCTTTCCTGATGCATGACAAATGACAAGTTTACCTGTGATTAGATTTTCCTATATTCTCACATAAGCATTGAAGCTACAACTTTCCCTCTAGTTCCAGCCTTACCTGCATCTCTGTGCTGGGGTCTGCCTGGAATAAATGCAGAGGGTGGGCAGAGTCTGGGGCTTGATCTGACCAAAAAGTGCACATCTCTGGGCCCTCATTCCACCACCATAAGTGCAGGTGTCCATTCAGTGAGATTCCTGTCAGGAGGAGAATCTGCCAGGCCACCTTTCTCCTGGGAGCCCAGAGACCCCTTAGGTTTGCCACCATCAAGGGACACAATATAACCCCACTACTTGCCCTGTGGGTCCAATCTTGTTGTGACGACCATGGTTCCAGCCAGTCCTTGCTCCCAGATGGGCCAGAAAATACCACTAAGGAGAGTTGTTGAGGGGCTGGACCTGCTAGATGCATCCATCAGTCCACCCTTGGCTGCAAGTCACAGCCCAGCTCCCTGGCCTCTCAGGGTCCAGGTTAATTAGATCCAATTATAGGGGCACCTGGTGCACCAGAGCAGGTCATGCCAAATGGCTGGGTTGAGTGGGGTGACCATGGACCCCACTCACTCTCTGTCCTTTAGGAAGTGACCAAAGGGTGGCTGTGTTTTTGGTGAGCAGTGACTAAACTCCAGCCCAGAGCCCTTCACCTGCTCTGCACTGAGTGGCCCGAGGCCAAGTAGGGGCCCCACACAGGCCTGGTGCCTACTCTGTCATTATAACTAAGGCTCCTCTTATATTCAGCTGACACTTCAGAGTGGGTTCCCTCCAGGCCAGCTTCTACTCTGGGAGTTTCTGTATGTTGTAGTTGCTTAATAGGTCTATGAAGTAGTAAGTATTGATTTTACACCCACTGCAGAGATGGGAAACTGAGGCATGGAGAGCATGAGGGACTGCTGGTTTTGAACTCTCTGGTCTGACCCTAGGCTGTCTGACCCCACAGCACCACCCTGCTGTGGAAGCCCAGATACTTATGGGGCTGCTTCTCTTTCAGTAACTCCCCCCACCCCTGCACTGGGCCCAGAGACTCCAAGAAGAAGCATCACAGCCACCAGAGAATGGGTTCACATCCTTGCAAATCAGGCTTCATTTATAACCCTTGTCAGGAGAATAGGGTGTGGGAAAGTAATGGAGCCTGACAGCTACCTTCCCGTTACACAGTCTCCCTGTCTCCAGTTCCTGGCAAATGACAGGCTGGCACAGGCAGGGCCCAAGATGTGCCAGGGTGGAGATATAGATGCTAATCAGGGAGGACACACCCAGTGACAGAGGGCTGTCCACGGCACCTGTCAGCATGGCCCTGCATCGGCTGCTGGCTGCCCCTGAGCCCTGGTGGCTGTGCCTGGAGCTTCCTCCCAGAGCCTGGGCCTGCGCTGAGGCTGCTCCTTCCACAGAGGAATGGGGTCCACTCTGAGGACAGTAATGATGAGAGTCTCCCAGAGGGTGACTGCATGCAGAAGGAGCAGCGTGGAGGGTGGGGAGCATGTGCTCCAGCCAGAGGAGCACAGTACTCCCTGTGAGTCCCAGCTGTAGCCCAGAGGCCACGGGAGACACAGGAGCCACCCCCTTGTGCTCATTTCCCTTTGTGTTCAGCCCTGGGAGTGTGTCCAGCCTGAGGGGCTAATGAGGATCCAAAGGCCACTAGGCTCTGAGTTTGAGCTAATCCTGGGGCTGGTTTCCTAAGGGAAGGCCCAGCCATAAGTAAGCCTGTGAGGGTCCCATGTTGCCCTGCTTCCTAAAGGTGCTATAGCCCCTTCCTCCCCTCTCCTCCGCTGTCCTCCTCTCTCTGTACATGCCCTATCTCTCTTTTTTTTTCGTAAATCGTTTATTGTCAAGTTGGTTTCCATATAACACCCAGTGCTCATCCCACAAGTGCCCTCCTCCAACCCCATCACCCCCCTTCCCCTCTCCCCCACTCCCATCAGCCCTCAGTTTGTTCTCAGCATTCAAGAGTCTCTCATAGTTTGCCTCCCTCCCCCTCCCTCACTATTTTTCCCCTTCTTCTCCCCCATGGTCCTCTGTTAAGTTCCTCCTAATCCACCTATACGTGCAAACATATGGTAGCTGTCCTTCTCTGCCTGACTTATTTCACTCAGCGTAACACCCTCGAGTTCCATCCACGTTGCTACAAATGGCAGATTTCATTCTTTCTCATTGCCATGTAGTGTTCCATTGTATAGATAAACCACATCTTCTTGATCCATTCATCAGTTGATAGACACTTAGGCTCTTTCCGTGTTTTGGCTATTGTTGAGAGTGCTTCTATGAACATTGGGGTACATGTGCCCCTATGCATCAGCACTCCTGTATCCCTTGGGTAAATTCCCAGCAGTGCTATTGCTGGATCACTATAGCAGAATATAGCAGCAGTGCTATTGCTGGGAGTTCTATTGTTAATGTTTTGAGGGAACCTCCACTCTGTTTTCCAGAGGGGCTACACCAGGTTATATTCCCACCAACAGTGTAGGAGGGTGCCCATTTCTCCACATCCTTGCCAGCATCCATAGTTTCTGGATTTGTTCATCTTAGCCACTGTGACTTGCGTGAGGTGGTATCTCATTGTGGTTTTGATTTGTATTTCCCTGATGAGGAGGGAGGCTGAGCATCGTTTCGTGTGTCTGTTGGCCATTTGGATGTCCCATTTGGAGAAGCGTCTGTTCATGTCTTCTGCCCATTTCTTCACTGCATTATTTGTTTTTCGGGTGTGGAGTTTGGTGAGTTCCTTATAGATTTTGGATACTAGCCCTTTATCTGATATGTCATTTGCAACTATCTTTTCCCATTCCATTGGCTACCTATTAGTTTTATGGATTGTTTCCTTTGCCATACAGAAGCTTTTTATTTTAATGAGGTCCAAACAGTTCATTTTTGCTCTTGATTCCCTTGCCTTTGGGGATGGTCAAGTAAGAAATTGCTACAGGTGAGGTCAAGGAGGTTATTTCTTGCTTTCTCCTCTGGGGTTTTGATGGTTTCCTGTCTCACATTCAGGTCCTTTATCCATTTTGAGTTTATTTTTGTGTACGGTGTGAGAAAATGATCTAGTTTCATTCTTCTTGTACATGCCCTATCTTGTACAAAGTCTGCCTGCTGTCCTGAGCCTCCCTGACATTCACATCTCTCTGGGTACTTGTCTGAACTGGAATGACTTTGCTCTACTAGTCTACAAACTTGTCTCCAGGAACATCATGCTACGGACACATTCCACTGCTGCCAAAGATTCTTCACAAACATGACTCTTTGTGACAAAATGATATTCACTTCATGACTGTGTCAGCATGTTTCTATTGCTGCTAGGTACTCACCTGGCTTCCAGTGTTTCACTGCAATGAACCGAACCTCTTCCTGCACATAGCTTGCATGGGGACTCTAGTTACTGCCCTAGGATAGATTTCTAAAGTAGAACTCCTAGGCCAGAGAGCATGCCTGTTTACTTCAAGGCTGCATGTGTGTGTGTGTGTTCATGCATATGTATTGCTCATGCATTGTGCATGCATGTGCTCATGCGTGTGTGTGCATGTGTGCTCATGCATGTGTGTGCATGTGTTCGTTTGCCTGTGACAATCCCAAACCTATGCAAAAGTTTTAAGTGCGGCGCAAGGATTTTTTTCTGACTGCTCTAAAAATAAGCTGCTGACTGGAAGGCTCCCTCATCCCCAAATTTTTCCACAAACTAGGACACTGTGCTACATTAGGATGGCACAGCCATCAAAATCATACCGGGAAATGGACACGATGCTTTGTATAAATCCTGTTAAACTGCACTAACCTAATCCTCAGCTCCATCCAAGTTTTGCCATTTGTCCCCATGTTGCCATTAGAAAAAGAAAGTTCAGTGTAGAGCTGTGTGCTGGCTTCTTTACCTGCTTCCTTCTTAGTCAGGAGGAGCTCTTAGTGTCGTCTTGACTCTCAGGGTCTCGGTGCATTTAAATACAGGTCAGTTATTTTGTGGGGCATCTGTCCATTTGGGTTTGTCTGATGTTTCTTCGTGATTAGATGCACCTCTAGTAGGAATGCTGTCCAAGGGACTGTCCTCATCACACATCAGGTGACAACATGTCCCTTTATGGATGATGTTCCTTTCCATCACTTGATTACACCAGTGTCCACCAGTCTTCCCCACTTATTTCCTTTGCAGTTCATAAGAATTCTGGTTGAGCAGCACCTGTGTGGCTCAGTTGGCTGAGTGTCCAACTTTTGATTTCAGCTCAGGTCATGATTTCACGGTTAGTGAGCTTGAGCCCTGCACTTAAGCACTGAGTTAATGCAGTGGGCTCTGTACTGACAGTACAGAGTCTGCTTGGGATTCTCTCTCTCTCTCTCTGCTCCTCCCATGTGTGCTCTCTCTCTCTCTCTCAAAATAAATAAATAAACTTAAAAAAATAATTTTGAGAGGAGGAACTTTGAGTCTATGTAAATATTCCATTTCTCATGAAACTTTGAACTTATGTGTACATTTCTTTACAACAGTTTAATGTTTGGTTTCTAGCACATGCAATCTGTACCTAATTTTACTTATTTTGATGCTGCAATTGTCCTAGAGTTGGCAGGTGGGGCCCTCCACACTGGCTTCTGTGGTGTTTCATGTGTTTCTATCACTCTGAGGGCATTTCCTATCTTGCACAGTCTGATATTTCCTGCTCATTCTTCCCTGATCCATCAATGAATGAGCTGTCAGCCCAAAAAGTCCTCGTTTCTTTTAGTGAAAAGGGTATTCAGGCCAATCCCTCAGGGTGGTGTGTGCAGAGCACCAGGCTGCCCCTACTTTCTCCCTCCCCCCCCCGCCCCAGTGGACACTGTCTCACTGCCTCATCCAAGGAAGCTCTGAGCGATGCCCCACCATGCTGGCCATATTCCCACTGGACACCCCCTCATCCCGCCCTTGCCTCTGGGCTCATCCCCTGAAAAGAATGGCCCTGAATTGTTTAGGAAGGGACTGAACAGTGAAAGGGAGGTAGAAAAAGAGGATCCATGTCCATGTCTTTCATTAATTGAGGCTGAGGAAAGTCTGTATCTTCCACCACTACCACCAGAAGAACTTGAAATGCCTCATTATCAACATTGCATACAATCCTCTTAAAGTCAGTAACAATTTCCTATCCAAATCTGCTTTAATCAGTAATGATGCTAAACATTTTTCTGTGTTTACTATTCTCATTTTTGTGTTTGTCTCTCATGTCTTTTGCCTATTTTTCAGTGGATATGTAATCATTTCTAAGACATTCTTATATTCTAGGGGAGTAGGTCTATAAATTTTTTAGAACCACCTTCCTAAGTTTTCATCCTTATTTTTGTTGTCTTAAATTATAATTTCCATGTCAATTCAAATCTATTTTTTGTGTGCTGTCTTATACTTTTTTCTTAAAAATGATATTTCTATCTTACAGTTGATAAACATTGTCCTGTTTTGTTTTGTCTTCTTGTTCTTTTGTGGTGTTATTTTGAAATCAAAAATGCCTAGAATTTATTAGATTCTAAGGGGATATAATAAGATCTAATTTTAATGTAAGTAATTTATTTCTTGGTCCCATATGATTGATTGAATAACCTTTCTCCATTGAGTAATAATGATGATCTTATTAACATTTAGTAAATTATTACATGAACACATAAAAGTATTACACAAATTCTGATTCTTTCCAGAGTGATCTATGACTTTCCACCACTATAGCTGATGCTCTTGCAGGCGTACCACGTTTAGCAGCTGATCACAGCTTCTTACTGTGGTTTGAGGTCTGGTAAATAATCCCTGTTCTGGATATTCTTCTCTCAAAATGCTTGTGGTTCTTCATGTTCACCTCTCCTCCAGATGAGCTTGAATTGCATTAGGTTTAGACGGTCGAGATAAAATTTTGTTTTGACTCCTACGAAATCTTTAAAACCCAGGAGCATTAATCCATCTGCTACTCAGTCTTTGCCTTCAGGTGATGCATGTCTCCTTCACTCTCTGGTTTAATAACCTCAGTGAGACTGTGAGCTTTTTCCATATTAAGCCACTGTCTTTCTGTGTAAGTTAATTCCTAGGTAGTTACTACTGAGATCAGGCCTCAGTTTGTCCCTATCACATTTTCCAAATTACTACTGACTTTCTATAGGAAACATGTGCATTTTACACATTTTGTTGCTGCTGTTCTTACTACGAAATACTACGCATTTCCTGCCTCCTCCCTGCGGCCCCCGGCTCTATGCCCCAGACACCTTTGCTCAGGTCTGCAGTGCCAGCTGTGTGGCCAGCTCCCAATACATCTCGTAGGAGAGGTCCTGATGGGAAGGACCCACCATTGTGGCCTCAGGGGAGAGCTCCCCAGAAGATGTCCAGGCATCCCTGCCCTCTGAGGTGCCCAGAGGCAGCAGGGCTCCTCTGCCTTCCACACACCCACACACCCACCCGCAGTTCCTGGGCTCTTTGCTCATGGTCTGTGATTACTCACCCACGTTCCCAACTTCCTGTGCTGTGGGCAATTTTGTATCTCTTTCTTCTTACTTCATTTGTTCTTTACATATTTTTTAATCTTCCAGCATCACTGTGAGAAGGAAGGGCAGGGAACAGCACTGAACACCACTCACTCACGACCATCACTGCCTGCCGTCTCCTATGTGGGAGCCTTAGAAACCACGGAGACCCTCCCCACATCCACTTAAGGAGCCAATAAGCATTATTAAATGAAGGTCTAGCACAAATGCCTCCCGTCTTTTCACAAAGACCGTGCTCAGTGGCGGTCAGAGCAATGCCGCATGGCAGTCAGGATCATAGAGGCCCGGGCTCCCACAGATGGCCTGTGGTTTGGGACCACATGCCCCTCCTTGCACAGGAGGCAGGCTATGCAGAGACCTGGGCTCCGAGGTCCAAGGGCCCTTTGGGAGCTGTCATCCCTCCTACAACCCCCAGTGATCTGCATCTGGGTGGCTTCCTGAAAACCTATCTCGTGCTCAAGTGGATCTGGTCTCCAGCAGTTGTTTCCTGAAGATGTGGGTTACGGAATGGAGGGACCCTTGGCGAAATCTGCATTGTGTGTTTTTCTCCAAGGACACCTCCAAAGACATTTTAAAAATACATGTGGAAAAAATTCAGGTTTTCAAAAATAGTAAATGTTACAAAATAAACTGCACATTTCCTCTTTTCTGTATAAAGCAGAACACACATGGTTATTTTTAGCTCCTGGAGCTCCACTGAGAACGGGGTGATAGTATGTGCCAGTGTATACATAGAGAAGTCCTTTTTTAATCAGCTGCTCAAGCCCTGCAAGGGCACGTGCCTTCGTAAAGGACATGTGTAAAGCAAAGCACTGTTCCTCCTTGTGTTGATGCAGGTCCCAGCATGAACAGGAAGGAGATGGGTCGGTGCTGTGGACATAGATCATTTACTTAGCAGACAGTCCCCACTTCCCGCCCAAGGGGCTCTAAGGCTGAGGTTTGGTGGGAGGGAAGCAAGACAGACAGAATCCTGCTCTGTAGGTACTCAGTTTGGTGTAGGGAGGAAAATCATTCTCCCAACCCTCTTGGGGTCTCGGGTCTTGGCCTGAGAATTAGCAGGAAAAGAGCACATGAGTTTATTTTACATATGTTTTTCATCATGTGGGAGCCCTCATCAGGAGAATGAAGACCCAGAAATAGTAAAACCAAGAGGTATCGTGCTGGTGTGAACAGAAAGGAACTGTGGGAAAGGATCCAAAATACCTGGGCAGGAGTTATTTCAATAAGAACTCTCCGGGCCTGGGCTCCGGTCCCCTTGGCCAGACAACTTCCTTCCTCCTGGGGCAGGGACAGCATCTTCACCCTGGTCTGTGTCCTGCTCTCAGGAAGAAAGGGGGAGATAAGGACACTCTTCTAGTATTTGCTATTTTCCAAGGGCCTTTTGCTCAATTGAGCTTATGCCAAAGGGGCATATCTTGGGGTGGTACCTTCTGCTGCCCTTTACTAGTGAACAAGTTGGAAGACGAGTGACAGTTTGCAACGTGTCACGTGCTGCCAGAACGCAACAGAAGGGAAGTCCTTCCAAACCTCTCCAGACAGATTCCAGGCATGGCTGGGGGTAGGGGCTGGAAAGGACGATTATTTTTCAAAGTCAGGACTCCTACGCAAATATAAAACAAACACACGGCACATATTTTGTTTAACTTGTGAGGGAACGTGTAAGATATTACAACCAGTTCAAGGCAGAGTTGAGACACATTTGTTATACAGGCAATCAGAAATGCTGAAATAAATCTACAAATAGATGTGCAAGATTGGTCAATATCAAAAGGGCAATTGCACTCCAATGGACAAAATGTATTTGCATTTCTATGGGCAATAATTATTTGTAGTATTATAAGTTTTCTACAGTTTAAAAGTTGTAAAATAGCTCAAAGACAATAAAAGGCACAGGACTGAATTGAATTGCAACACTGGAGGGAGAGCAACAATGATTTTTTTTGTTTTTCTATCTTAATGTGTCACATTTTTTTCTAACAGGGCAAACACTGAGTTCTGTCTCAGCATGGCCAGGACTCTGCACGACGTGATGTGGTGTCTTTCAGAAAACTGAGCCAGAGACCAATGCACTGGGGGTGGAGTGAGGACTGCAATCCCAGGGAAGGAGTAAGGGGCAGGGGCAGGAGTGTCAGTGGGAAGAAAGGGGAATAAATACAAAGTGATGCCCTTCAGGGTTTTTTTTGTTTTTGTTTTGTTTTGTTTTGTTTTTTTGAGTTGGCCACAGATTATAAAGAAAACAGCAAGATGATGACTTGCAGAGTTATCTTCAGGGAGACCGCAGGGAACCACTGCCTCTCTAGACCTTCTGTAGGTGGAGAGCGAAGATAAGCAGTCTCTTCAGGTTGGTCAAGACCCTTCCAAGCATCTACTAGCCTTTGCCCAAAGCAGGGGCTGGGACTACCAGGGAAGTTATCATGGCGGAGGCAGGCTTCTCGAACCATAAAGAGGTGTGCCTGCACACACTCTAGCTTGCCTCTGTGACATGGAGCAGATGGGATGGAAGTGGTGGGGTGAATGCGGCCGATGAGGCAGGTAGGGGGGCTGGAAGTGATGAGGGAGCATGGGGGCAGGCTGAGGGCAAATACAGGCTGGCACTACCTCTCTCCCCCCGTGGAATTGTTGATATTCCTCGGACACTCCTGGCTACCCGAGAACAAAAGAAAGGGGATTAAGTGCTTGCCATGGTGATGTGAGAAACTAAGACAAATGAAAATTTAAATTTCTTTGCTGCCTATAGTCCATTGACATGTCCTTGAGATGGGCAGAATGACCTCCCTCTAGGAGTTCAGGTGCCTCAAGGATGACACTTTAATGGGGGCAAAAGAGAACCTTAGCTTAATATTATCCCAACTTTGAGGGTCCTTTATCTCAACTGCCCCAAGATCTATGCTGGCAATCATACTCCAAACTTATGGCCCTTCGATATACATCTGAGGGGTCTCATGACTGAGGTTTTATTTAATAGTAATAAATGGTGTTTCCCTAGCAGTAGCTAGCCCCTCAAGGTCCTGGAAACCTTGTTTCCAAAATTCCGTAGAGACTTATTCTATCCCTGACCCCCTCCCAACCTGAGGGTATAGAATGAGTTACCCGTCACAACCCCAGTGCAGCCCTTCCTACCCATGGGTCCTGTTCCCTGTGCTTTAACAAAATCACCTTTCTGCACCAAAGATGTCTTCAAGAATTCTTTCTTGGCCGTTGGCCCCGGACCCACAAACCCATCACCCCAAAACTTCATCAGGAGGGGTGAGGCAAGTAGGATGGATGGAGAAGATAGAGAGAATGGAATGGGTGGGCCAGATGGAAGGGCATTCCTGCAGGCAGTGGTTATCTCGGTCACCATGTTCTACTTGTCTATTATCAATATCTGGGGAATGTCTGAGCTTCTGTGGCATCTAAAGGAGAGAAAACACTCTCCGACCTGACTATCCCTGCCCAGGTTGCCAGAAGCCAACAGCAAAGCACGTGTGGCCCAGGCAGCAGGGGAGATGGTGGGTGCTTGCTGGGCTTCTGCTGCTGGTCTAAGTCCTCACCCCGCTGGGATGTGAGATCAGGGGATTCCGCTAGGAGCTCTCACTTACTCCAGGAGACAAGCACAGATGGTCCTCTGAATGCTGTGGTCTCTGGATCTAACTGCAGCAGATGCCGTCCGAGCTCTGCCGGCATCTCCTGCTATCCATCAATCATTTTTATGCACCTGAGCTCCCGTTCTCACTCCCACCATCCAGATACTGCAAACTTGACAGAGGGCTGCCCTCTAGCCACAAGAATCTCCTTCCTCTGAGCTCCGGGAGGGCTGGAATTGCTGGGGGATTAAACCCTAAACTAGTGATTGATAGGTAGGAGTATGAACCCGAACACCCTTGTCTCTACACAGTCTAGACAGGGTCACCTGGGAACTGTGGCCTATAGTCTCCAGAGTTCCTCCACGAGATGAAGCCCAAGTCACTCCCCTCTATGTCCCCTTCCCCTCCTGTACTGGGTCTCCCAGGGAACACCCCTTTTGTGTCACTATCCAAAAAATCCTCAGGGAGCCTAGATGGCTCAGTCAGTTAAGTACCTGACTTTGGCTCAGGTCATGATCTCACTGTTTGTTCATGAGTTTGAGCCCCACGTCAGGCTCTGTGTTGACAGCTCAGAGCCTAGAACTGCTTCAGATTCTTTTTTTTTTTTTTTTCAAGGGGGAAAAGGATTTATTAGCCCATTTTCAGGGCAGGGCGCCAGGGGCAGTGGCCGAGTTCAGTGTTCTCACATTCAGAGGGAAGAAAAGGCAGCAGTGAAACCCACCTGACTGCCCTCACTCATTCTGATCTACACAGCTTTGTGCTCACAAAAACCATCCTCTCCTCCTGCAGGGAGGACACAGGGCCCGAGATGCTGACGTAGGAGGTTGGGAATGGCTTGGCTTTACTCTCAGCCTTCACAGGCAGGGCTTGGGCTGGCGACCCGAGGCATTAGCCATCGTGTTCACAAGGAGTAAAACTTGGGTGAAAGGAATGGGCGGAGGGAGCTGGCAAGCCACTCAGAAGGTCTGCACCAACCCCACGGTGTGGGCTGCTCCTACTCCTTGACGCTTCTGGGAGATTTTAACTTTATTTATAAACAAGACAAAAATCCAAGCAGAACTGCTTCAGATTCTGTGTCTCCCTCTCTCTGCCCCTCCTCTGTTCATGCTTTGTCTCTGCCTCTCAAAAACAAACATTGAAAAAAAATCCTCTTATAGCCTGCTTCTGGAACCTCAGACTGAGACACACGCCCACATGAACTTGCCAGTATCTGAATTCTCTTCCCCCAAAGCTGCCTGAGGGGTAACCAGAGTAAGCAGATGCTGGTAATAGAAAATTTGAGACAACCTAAGAGAAAAAAACTCTCATGCCATGAATCCATAAAAAGATGATGCCAAAAAACATGTTCTGTGGATCATGTAAAGGGATCCAGTTAGAAAAAAAGAAAGAAAAATTAGGTTGCAAAACAAAGTGCATAGTGTGATTCCATTTGCGGGGAGGGGAAGCATTTATATATGACTGTGTGGTCAAGATCTTAACCTTCCCAAGGAGAGACCTGACCTTAATTCTGAGGAGGGCTGGCAAAGCCCTGAAAGGCCTCTGTTGGGGCCCCTGGGCCACACTAGAAAGTCTGTGACTTGGGTGTCACTCAGTATCAGCTCACCCTCTAGAGGGGCTGAAGACAGATCAGGCACATGAGCAGCAGATGATGGAGCCCCAGTAAAGACTCAGGACACTGAGCCCTGGGGATGACACAGGGGTGCCAAGGAAGCCTGCCACCCACAGACAGCTGGGAGCTCCATCTGGACTCTGCCCCATGTGCCTTCTCCTTGTGTTACGTTAGCCTGTAATAAACCACAGCCCTGAGCATGTGAGCTCTCACTGAGCTCTGAGAGTCCTACTGGGGCTCCTGCACTTGCAGAGGACATAATACTCTACATAGAAAACCCAAAAGCTTCACCAAAAAACTGCCAGAAATGATACATAAATTCAGCAAAGTCACAGGATATAAAATCGATGTACAGAAATAGATTGCATTTCTATACACCAGTAATGAAACAACAGAAAGAAATATCAAAGAATCTATCCCATTTACAACTGCACCAAGAACTACAAAATTCCCAGGAATAAACCTAACCAAAGAGGTGAAAGATCCATATGCTGAAGTTATAGAAAGCTTATGAAAGAAATTGAAGAAGACACAAAGAAATTAAAAAAAAATTCCATGCTCATGGATTAGAAGAAAAAATATTAAAATGTCGGTACTGCCCAAAGCACTCTACACATTCAAGGTAATCCCTATCAAAAGAAATACCAGCATTCTTTGTAGAGCTAAAACAAACAATCCCAAAATTTGTATGAAACCACAAAAGACCCTGAATAACCAAAGTAATGTTGAAAAAGAAAACCAAAGCAGGAGGCATCACAGTCTGGACTTTAGCCTCTAGTACAAAGCTGTAACCATCAAGACAGTATGGTATTGGTTGGGGCGCCTGGGTGGCTTAGTCGGTTAAGCGTCCGACTTTCGCTTAGGTCATGATCTCGCGGTTCGTGGGTTCGAGCCCCGCGTCGGGCTCTGTGCTGACTGCCAGCTCAGAGCCTGGAGCCTATTTCAGAGTCTGTGACTCCCTCTCTCTCTGACCCTCCCCTGCTCATGCTCTCTCTCTCCTAGAAATAAATAAAACATTAAAAAAAAAAAGACAGTATGGTATTGGCACAAAAACAGACACTTAGACCAATGGAATAGAATAGAGAACCCGGAACTGGACCCACAAACGTATGGCCAGTTAACCTTTGACAAAGAAGGAAAGAGCATCCAATGGAAAAAAGACAGTCTCTTTAGCAAATGGTGCTGGGAAAATTGGACAGCAACATGCAGAAGAATGAGGGGTGCCTGGGTGGCTCAGTCAGTTAAGCATCCAACTTTAGCTAAAGTCATGATCTTACAGATCCTGAGTTCGAGCCCTGTGCCAGGCTCTGTGCTGACAGCTCAGAGCCTGGAGTGTGCTTCGGAATTCTGGATCTTCCTCTCTCTCTGCTCCTCCCCTGCTTGCACTCTGTCTCTCAAAAATAAATAAACATTAAAATACACAAATTAAAAAAGGTGCAGAAAAATGAAACTGGGCCACTTTCTTATACTATACACGAAAATAAATTCAAAATGGATAAAAGACCTAAACGTGAGACAGGAAACCAACAAAATCCTAGAGGAGAAAACAGGCAACAACCTCTTTGACCTCAGCCACAGCAACTTCTTACTCAACACATTTCTGAAGGCAGGGAAATTAAAGCAAAAATGAACTATTGGGACCTCATCAAGAAAAAGAGCTTCTGTAGAGCAAATGAAACAATCAACAAAACTAAAAGATAACCAAAGGAATGGGAGAAGATATCTGCAAATGATATGTCAGATAAAAGGCTAGTGTCCAAAATCGACAAAGAACTTACCAAACTCAACACCTGAAAAATAATCCAGTGAAGAAATGGGCAGAAGACATGAATAGACACTTTTCCAAAGATGACTTCCAGATGATGAATAGACACATGAAAAGATGCTCAACATCATTCATCATTAGGGAAACACAAATCAAAACCAAACGGAGATACCACCTCACACAAGTAAAAGTGGCTAAAATTAACAAGTCAGGAACAACAGATGTTGGCAAGGATGTGGAAAAAGGGGAACTCTCTTGTACTGTTGGTAGGAATGCAAACTGGTCCAGCCACTCTAGGAAACAATGTGGAGGTTCCTCAAAAAATTAAAAATAGAACTACTCTATGACGCAGCAATTGCACTACTAGGTATTTTTCAAAGGATACAGGAGTGCTGATTCATAGGGGCACATGTACCCCAATGTTTATAACAGCACTATGAACAATAGCCAAAATATGGAAAGAGCCCAAATGTCCATCGATGGATGAATGGATAAAGAAGATGTGATATATATATATATATATACACACACACACATACATACATACAATGAAATACTACTCGGCAATGAAAAAGAATGAAATCTTGCCATTTGCAACAACGTGGATGGAACCAGAGGGTATTATGCTTAGTGAAATAAGTCAGTCAGAAAAAGACAGATATTTATGTTTTCACTCATATGTGGAATTCGAGAAACTTAACAGAGGACTATGGGGGAAGGGAAGGAAAAAAATAGTTACAGAGAGGGAGGGAGACAAACCATAAGACACTCTTAAATACAGAGAACAAAATGAAGGTTCATGGGGGTGCAGGGGAGAGGGGAAAATGGAGATGGGCATTGAGGAGGGCACTTGTTGGGATAAGCACTGTATGTTGTTTGTAAGTGATGAATCAGGGGAACCTACTCCCAAAGCCAAGGGCCCACTGTATACATTGTATGTTAGTTAACTTGACAAAGGCATTTTTTTTTTTAAAAAAAGGCCTTTTTAAAGGCATTTTCTTTTCCTAAAAGTCTTTCCTTCTGTTACTTTCACAATGAAAGAATAAATGTATTTTAAATAAAATAAAATCTAATAATTTTCATCATTATCAGGGGTAGGGGTAGGATCCTGTATGAAAGGAAAATACCATCCACCTTAGACTAAGATCTTTTCCAGTCAGAGATTTAAGTGAGGTTGAGGGCACATAAATGCCCTGAAGAGTTGCCTAAAGTACAGGAACTGTTCCATCTTTCATATTTCTAAGCAGAGGACAGAAACCCACCCCCAACCCTCCTTTCACAATGGGTGACTGGTGCCCAGGACCCAGGAAGGGGGCCTGCGTGGCTGCAGCTCTCTAACAGGACACCCAGAGCCATGATAGGGCTCCTGGAAGGCTACCCAGGTGGGCTTCCGTGCTGGGCAGAGGGATGCCACTGTTAGCAGTGGTGAAGACATGCTGAATATAAATGTGAAAATGTTACTAAACATGGTTTCTCTGAAGAGACAATTTCACTCTGCACCTGCTGTAATTGGGACATGTGGCCTCTGCAGGAATGATCACAGAAGCAAATGGGCCCCGTGAGCCCCCCTCCCTCCCCTCTGCATCTGCCTCAGGCTTCACTCTCATCCCTCCCCCCAAAACAAGCCCCTGGCCCCCTGGAAGGCTGCAGAGACCCACTACCAGGATGACAGTGATAGTGTTGACCTCCAGTCCATGCCTTCTCTACATGCCCAGGTGTGATGCATGGGGTGAAGCCCATTTGCCAGTGAGGCAGTGAGGCCAGGGGCACATGGCTGCAGCTCTGAAGGCTGTGGGGCCCTCCATCTGGGATCCTGATGCATCTCTGGTGGGGACACTGCACTACACTTGGGTCCACAGTGGCCCGGGTTGACTCACGCTTACAGGGAGCAGAGGATGGAGCCCAGGCTCATGTTCTGGGTGGCTTAAGGCAATGCTCTCCCATGGGTTGCTTCCCATCCTGCGTCTCCAGAGAGGGGACGTGTAGCCACGGAGATTCTGCCCACTCCAGAGTTTAGACACTATTGGGGGTCCTGAGAGATCTGACTGCAGCTGTGTGGCTGAGGTGCAGGGTCCCGTGGCCTGACTCTGGCCACACCCAGACAAGCCTAACTGCTGTGGGCAGAGCTTGAGCTTCGTACCAAAGAAATGGGTCCCTCCAGAGGGAGGAGGAATGTATGTGGTAGGGTTGTGGTTTTGCCTTAGCATTCCTGAGTCTAGACATGGGATAAGAACTTGGGATGATTCTCGGTGTGTGGAAGGAGGGCAGGACGTGTGGTATGAGCACAGTGGGTGCAGGGACGGGAGAGTCTGTGCAGCAATGCACCCAGGACTTTGGGGACCCTCTCAGCCATCACTGCCGCCAAGAAGGCCGAGAAGCCACACTCATGCACGGTTTCTCAATCCTCACTCAGTGGAAGCCTTTTACACTGGAAGAAACTGAAGGAAGCCATTTGCAGCTTGGCAGCCTCACGTCAGTGAGGACGACCCTGGGCCCAGAGGCGCATCCCCACTGGGCAGGACCACTGGCTACTAGCATCCCGGTGGCCTAAGTCCTGTACCTGGTCCAGTTTCTTTCCCCATACACTTCAGGGACCCCATCTTCTCCAGGATAAACACCCCAATCAGAGGGCAGGGCAACAGCAGGCAGAGTGGTCTGCCATGTACCCGCAGAAAATGCCATGAACCAACATGCAGTTTTACATGTGGCTTATACAACCCTGAGTGTCAAAAGGCCCCACAGTGATTGTTTCTTCACCTAGATACCCTGACCTAGGATACAAGAGGTCATTTGATTTCTTTCCAAAACATCCTAGGTGCACACTAGGGTACTATTCCATGTAATTTGATGTCAAGGTTCCCCCCATACCCCATTTTTGTTGATTTGTGGTGTACTCTTAGAGAATTTCCTCCTTAAGCTCCTGGAGGGACCTGGGGCTCCCTGGGGTGCTGGAGTCACATCCATAGCCCACTGGTGTCTACTGTCCAAGCAGGCCTGCAGATCCAGGGCGACAAGGGGAGAAGTTGGTATTCCCTTTCCTCATGAGGGCAGGGCTGTGACTGAATCAAAGGGACACCAGCACCTCAGCCTTCGACAGAAGAGCAGACTCTCACGTCCCAGCACCCACACTCCCAAAGCACAGCTCTCACATGGGACTGGTCCCTGGTTGGCCTGACCCAGTTCAACATGATCCTTCAAACAACCACAGAAAAGCAAACAAGGCCCAGGATGAACTAAAACTAAAGTGGGAAAACAACTGAAGACGTTAACAACTGCCCACTACACAAAGCTGGCTTGCACCTTGTAAGCTTCCTGTTCATGACATCGTGCCGCACCAGCCATTGGGCACCAGGTTCCCTCCTCAAGCCTCTCCCTGAGTGAACAGAAACCATTCCCAGCCTGTTTCTCCATATATGTGCCCCGTCCCTAAATACAGCTGCAAGAGGCTGAGGACTAAGCCTGTCTTACCCTGGGGCCACCAGGTAGAGCCAGACACTGTGTGCCACCAAGGGGGTGCTTTGTCCACCAGGCCTGGTGCCCAAAGGGGCACACCTGCCTGGAGGGGGCACTCCATCTCCCCAGCGGACACCTTCTTCCATCTGTACAAAGAGTCTGGATGAGCTGGAGGTGGTCTCCTCACGCACACAGGACCCACCCCAGGCACCACTCCCCATGTGTGTAGATCCCCATCACCATCACATGGGGGTGAGCTTGCTCCTGGGAGCTGCCCTTCACTTCCTCGCCACGACCAGTGCCCCCCATCATCATTTCTCACCCATGAACCTCACACACAAGTTAAGATGCAGGCCCCCCAAACAGTACCTAACAGATGACTCTCCCAGTTTTCACTCTCAGGGATAACCTGCCCACACAATCTGAGCATGTTTCTAGTACAAGACAACCAGGTGACTCCAACAGGCTGAAATAAAATCCAAACACAGTGGGCACGTGAGCAAGTGTGGCCAACTAGGTAAGTGCTGGAATTTTCCAAACCTTTTAAAAATATTCAAAAAAATACTTGAGGCATCCCACTGCCAACCTCTTCACATCCCTAAGAGGTACTGGAATTCATATCTGGGAACCACTACTTTAAGATAATGGATAAAAGCTGAAACCTCTGGGGGCCCTGGGTGGCTCAATGAGTCAGGTGTCTGATTCTCAGTTTTGGCTCAGGTCGTGATCTCATGGTCTCATGAGTTCGAGCCCTGCATCAGGCTCTATGCTGGTGGTGTGGAGCCTGCTTGGGATTTTCTCTCTCGAGCTCTCTCTCTGTCCCCTCCCACTCATGCTCTGTCTCTCTCAAAAATAAGCTTAAAAAAATTTTTTTAAGGAGAAACCTGAGTTTAAACATACATATTCTTTTCAAGGTTTATGAAAATTTTCACATATACATAAAAGATATTTATGTATGTGTGAAATGTACAGGGATGTGTGGCTGGTTCAGTAGATTAAGCATCTCATTCTTTTTTCTCAGCTCAGATCATGGTCTCACGGTTAATGTAATTAAAACCTATGACAGACTCTATCCTGCTGGCCTAGAGTCTGCTTGGGATTCTCTCTCTCTCCCTTGCTCTCTGCCCCTCCACTGCTCATATTCTCTCTCAATCAGTCAGTCAACATTAAAAAAACAAAACAAAACAAAAAAACCCAACTTATAATGTACATGCATATATGGCTATTCCATTACTATTACTAATTATTATTACTAATTGTATTATTATTAATACCATTACTACATTGCCACTTTGGTTCATCATGTAATTATATTTTTTCATCCCTCTATGCATCTATCATTTCTCTTTTTTTGGATAAACTTCAAAGTTGCTGAGATCAGGGAATTTCCTTATAACCTTTCAGGATGCATAGAATTAATTAGAATTCAATAGCTACATACAGTTGAAAAGTTTCCTTTGAGGTAAAATTCACACACAGTGAAATGCACAAACCTTCAGTGCACCAGAACCCAGGGTTCTGACAAATGCTAACACCTGAAACCACATCTCGCCACCACCTGACACTCTGGACAAGATCTCCACTCACAGCCCCGAGGCAGCCACTCTCCTGAATTTTCCTCACCATATTTTTTTGTCAGACTTACATAACTGGAATCATTCGGTATGTACTCTTTTAAGCCAGCAGTGTGCGGCTCAGTAGCTCATGTCCTTTTATTGCTGAATAACACTCCACTGTATGGATTTAACACAGTTAAGCCATTCTCTAAATGGTCACAGGGACTGTCTTCAAGTCTGATTATTATAAACAAAGTTGTAGACATTTTTATAACAAGTCTTTTTCAGACATGGGTAAATACCATTTCATTTCTCATGGGTAAATATCTAAGAGTAAAATTACTGCTTCATAGGGTAAGTATATATTTAATTGTCTAAGAAATTGCCAGAACTCTTCCCAGAGTATCTGCACCATTTTACGCTCCGTATCCCTACCCGTGCTTGTAGTCGTCAGCCATTCTGGTTGGTGTATAGTGGCATCTTATTATAGTAAGCCCAATTTACATTGTAGTTAAGTCCAATTTATCAATAAGAAACACAAGTTGGTAGCTTAAGATGCTACATGTAAACTCGCCATGACATAGCTGTTTAACTGGCAGGTATTTGCCCAAGGGAAATGAACACTGAACATGTGTGTCCACAACAAAGGCCTGAACGCAGGTGTTCACAATAGCCCAAACCCAACGCTCATCAAGAAATGAATGGCTAGAAACCTGCACGACAGCTCTCAGCAATACAAAGGGACCAGCTACTGCTTCACGCAGTGTCAGTTGATAGCAAAGACCACCAACCAGTACATGCTGTATGATTCTGATTACACAACATTATGGAAGGGAGGCCAGACACTTGGTTCTGGGACGTGTTGAAAGCATAAGCTGTACTAGGGTTGTATTATTAACCTAGCCTCATGTTCTGTTCTTTTCCTGTGTTTCCCTGAGTCCTGTGCATGACTCATCATTAACTTTGCCCTTTTCACTCTATCCCTTGTTTGCAGATTGATTATAGAATCTGATGGAAAACAGATGATAACATTTTTCTTAAAACTATCTGATGTACCAGGCAGGTCCCAGATGGCGCCTCACTGTCCAGAAGAATGCATTCCTCCAGTGGTTTCAAGACTACCCTCAACTTTCAAGAAGCCCAGAAACTTCCCTTCACATACTCACACTCCGAACCAATCACATATAAAATGTCCCTAGATTCAACAAGGCAAGGCAGCTTGGGAATGACCCCTGCCTCCTTGTTGGGCTGCTCTTCTGATAATCAAGCTTTCAGCGCTTCAGAACCTGTGTCAACCAGTCATTGGCTTACCACTCATCAGGGGCCTCAACAAAATGACCAATCTCTACAGGGACAGAAAGAGGATGAAGCACCTGGGTGGCTTAGTCAGTTAAGCGTCCGACTTTGGCTCAGGCCATGATCTCACAGTTGGTGGGTTCAAGCCTCACATCGGGCTCTGTGCTGACAGCTCAGAGCCTGGAGCCTGCTTCAGATTCTGTGTCTCCCTTTTTCTCTGTTTCTTCTCCCTCATGCTGTCTCTCTGTCTCTCAAAAATAAATGAACATGGAAGGAAGGAAGGAAGGAAGGAAGAGAAAGAAAGAGAGAGAGAGAGAGAGAAAGAAAGAAAGAAAGAAAGAAAGAAAGAAAGAAAGAAAGATGGAAAGAAGGAAGGAAAGAAGGAAGGAAAGAAGGAAAGAAAGAAGGATCAGAGGTGCCTGGGACTGGGTCATGGTTACACAGATGCTCACATTTGCCGAATTTCGTTAAAATGTATATTCAAAGTGGCTGCATTTTATTTTATGTAATGGATACCTCTAAGAGTTGATTTTTTAAAAAAAGTAAATACTGCTCCTGGCTCAATACATCTTCATGAGGTAATTCCTCTCCTCTGTGGCAGCAACACCAACCGCCTCACACCTTCACCTTGTGTCTATAGTCCTGGAGCACTGTCTCCACAACATCAACACCCTCTCCATTCTCTCTAGTTGCCTGCTTTGCTGCAACAAGACAGAAACTTCAGAAAACAGTACATTCATTCATTCATTCATTAAGCTGGTCAGGCAACAAGTATTTATTGTGTCTGCTAGCTCCAAGCCCTGTATTATGAGACGCTGGAAGTATAAACGAGATACGACGTCCATGCTATGTTTTAGAAGAGGTAAGGAGACACAAAGTGAAGTAAGTACAGAACTGGTATCAGTAATTGGTTGTGCAAGTGCCACGTTCTGGAGCACAGTATGCTCACAAAAAAGGGATCCACGTCTTCTCCACTGTCGGGAAAGGCTACAAAGAGATGATATCTCCAAAAACAAAGTACAGGTGGAGGAATAAGGGAGCGTACAAAAGGGCATCAGACAGATGATAAATTAAAGAGATGGGAAAATGGATGAAATAGCATGGCAACTAGTGGGAGCACAGCAGTTCGGTAAGCCTGGAATATATGGAGCAGGGCAGAGGCTTGTTACAAATAGATAAGGGAGAGAGTAGGGGAGGAGGGAAGGCAGGCAAAGACAGTCAATCAGGTAGGAGCTCAGGCTAGAGAAAAAAGAAAAATATATTAAGGTACAGATATTTACACAAACACTCTGTATATACATACATACATGTGACTTTGTTCACAGGTGGTGCCTCTGATAATACTGACTTCCATTACCTAATTATTTTTATAGACATTATGGTAATAAAAAGTACAATTTTATTACTTTAAAACCAGTTGTTCACATATTTGAACATGTTTATCTGCCACTACCTGACAAATCCAATTATTCCTGAAGAGACAAAAATGGAGAAGGAAAGTGATAAAAAAAAAAAAAACGGGTTTATCTAGAATACCAACTCCACTGGGGGTGGCAGAGAGGATAATCAGAACTGCCAAGGGGCTACACAAGATTTGTAAAGGTTCGTGGTTTAATAACACATAGATATAACTATAAAACAATAAATTACTATTTAAAACCCTAATCTATGCTCATGATTGAAAAATAGAAAATAATACCGAGTCCTTCATTTCCATTTAGGACTTTTTCTCAACCAAGATGCTTTTTGGGAATACTAATTAAAATCACATTCTATTAGAGTACACACAGTAACATCAAAGGCCCACGGACGAATGTGAGGAGGAATGCTGATTTCCCTTTCTTTAAACACAAAGAGGGCTGAGGAGGGTCCGGCAGCACGTCTGCACGACAGGAACTCGGGCACGCCGCTCTGCTCCCGACTCCTTGCCCCAGGAAAGCTCGGTTTCCTGCGCGTGGATATGGACAAAGCAGCCAGAGGGGCGCGGATGCAGACCGGAGAGCTTTCGCCGCTGGGGGTGAGGACAGAGCGGCGACCGCCAGACAGCGGGGCTCTCCCGAGGACACCGAGGGGCACCACGCCGCCCGGGAAGGGGGTCGTAGCTAGCGACTGGAGCTGCCACGTTCACGGGGGCGGGGAGGGGACGAGGGGGGCGGTGACAGGAGAGGAAGGGAACAGGACGGGCGGGACGGGGGGGGGAGGGGCACCTTCTCGTGGGCTGACAAGGCGGGGGACGCCGGTGGGGGCCCGGAGCTTCCCGTCGCCTCCCGATGGAGTCACAAGCCGGCGCGCACCTTGGGCGCACAGCGCGTCACCCTGAGACTGGCCGACTGGCACCCGGGCCGAAGTCGGGCCGAGCCGCGCTGCGTCGAAGGCGGGACCGGCTCCCGACACACGCTCCTGCCCCGCGTCGGCAGTGCGCAATAGGCACCAATAAACACCTGCGGAAGGGGGACACGCGGACGAGATGGGCGACACACGCTGAGACAGACGGCCAGGCTTCCCCTCGGCCCATCTTGGCCTCCAGTCCGCGCCTGCGCAGGGGCTTCCGCCAGAGTGCGCCTGAGCCGGCCTGAGCTACACTCCGCGCCTGCGCAAGGCCAGCTGCCTGCCGCGTCTGCGCAGTGCAATCTATATTGCCTTTTTTCCTCAAGCACATTCAAGTTTCTCGCTGACCAGTTACACGTCACCTACCCGGTTCGGAGGCACACGCAGTATCTGGGTTTTCTGCCTGCAATGGGCCCACCCTTTGGCTCTCCCGACCACCGTCTTGACCCGGTCCCCCCGGCCCTCTCCCTGTCTCGGCTCGAGAGCGCAGGATCTGCCTTTCATCCTCCGTTTCCTAACGTCTCCTGGAGCCATGTTGTGTGGCTCTGCGCGTGCGCGGGGCCCCTCACCCCCTTCGGCCTTCTGGGTTGGCGGTGTCGTATGGCACTATGTTCTGCACGTGCGCAGAGCCTCTCCTTCCCACAGCCATCTATACAAGGGTGTCGTCCTGCGCCCTGCTAGACTCTACGTGTGCGCTGAGCCACTCCACGGGGGCAGCTCTTGTGGTGGAGTGGTGCGGCGCCGAGCCACTCGGATCTGCACGTGCGCGAGAACCGATCGGGGTGTGGGGGGTTGTCTTTGTGTCTGAGTTTGCGCATTTAAGTGAGAGTCACCACCTGCTCGGACACCTAGTTCTTCGAGTTTGTCATTTTTAGTGTAAGCTCTCTGTAATAAGGAAGTCGTTGGAATTACGTTTTCTTAAACACTAATGATCTTTTTTTTTAAACATACTTAGGAACCGTCACACTTTATTTGAATAGTTTATTGTCAAGTTGGTTTCCATATAACACCCAGTGCTCATCCCCACAAGTGCCCTCCTCTCATGCCCATCACTTCCCTTCCCCTCTCCCCCACCCCCATCAGCCCTCAGTTTGTTCTCAGCATTCAAGAGTCTCTCATAGTTTGCCTCCCTCCCTCTCCCCCACTATTTCCCCCCTTCTTCTCCCCCACGGTCCTCCATTAAGTTCCTCCTAAATGTGTAAACATATGGTATCTGTCCTTCTCTGCCTGACTTATTTCGCTCAGCATAACACCCTCAAGGTCCATCCATGTTGCTACACATGGCCAGGTTTCATTCTTTCTCATTGCCATGTAGTATTCCATGGTATAGATAAACCACATCTTCTTGATCCATTCATCTGTTGATGGACACTTAGGCTCTTCCCATGTTTTGGCTATTGTTGAGAGTGCTGCTATGAACATTGGGGTACATGTGCTCCTATGCATCAGCATTTCTGTATCCCTTGGGTAAATTCCTAGCAGTGCTATTACTGGGTCATAGGAGAGTTCTATTGTTGGTTTCCTTAGGAACCTCCACACTGTTTTCCAGAGGGGCTGTGCCAGTTTACATTCCCACCAACAGTGTAGGAGGGTGCCTGTTTCCCCACATCCTCGCCAGCATCTATAGTCTCATCAACCTCTGCAATTTCTTACTTGACACCTCCCCAAAGGAAAGGAAATCAAGAGCAAAAAAGAACTATTGGGACTTCATCAAGATAAAAAGCTTCTGCACAGCAAAGGAAACAATCCATAAAACTAACAGGCAACCCACAGAATGGGAAAAGATAGTTGCAAATGACATATCAGATAAAGGGCTAGTATCCAAAATCTGTAAGGAACTCACCAAACTCCACACTCAAAAATCAAATAATCCAGTGAAGAAATGGGCAGAATATATGAACAGACACTCCTCCAAAGAGGACGTCCCAATGGCCAACAGACACATGAAACGATGCTCAACATCCCTCCTCATCAGGGAAATAGAAATCAAAACCACACTGAGATACCACCTTACACCCGTCAGAGTGGCTAAAAGGAACGGTCACACTTTAATGCTCTCGTGGTACCACTGATCATCTTGGACTCATTTGGGTTCTACAGGCCCGAGGCCAGTGAAGGTCCTCGTTACCTTTGTGGGGGTGGTCGCTACTCCGCAAGGTTTTCAGCTGCCAGGAGCCTAGTTTGGACTCTGTGAGGAGTGTGGGGTCAGACCAGGGGGTACTTTGGAGGAATGAATCTGGAAAGCGGGCGGAGGCCCCCTCAGAGCTGGTTCACTGACGAGTTCAGCACCAGAAGCACTGGAACATTTCTACTTTTAGATGGGGAAACCTGCCTGAAGGGTAGGGGATGCCGCAGGAATCACCACCTTTGCTCCAACCATAGAGGGCAGCCAGACTTCCTTTGATGGCCCTCGTGAATGTGTGGTGCTTCACAGACCAAAAAGTCAATGGGAGAGGCTGGGTCAGAAAAGCCAGAGAACATGGCCCAGCGGGCAGTACAGAGGCACCAGTGTCATTCCGGGGGATGCTAAGTAAACCTGCAGGATAATGGAGAGAGAAGGTACACACACCATGGGCAAATAGGCTCTGTGCAATCTGGGGCTGAGGGCGTCAAAGTCATGCTTCCCTTATCCGTAATGTGGGAGATGGGCTGAGTGGGGTTGAAGAGACTTCTGTTAGGAGTTTGCCCACCGTGATGGTGTCGGGGAGCTCCCTCACATTCCATGTGAGGCCCCCTAAAAGGCCCAAGCTTCTTACTACTGTGTTTCTTGAGACCCGGAGGGCCTGTGGCTATCAGGTGCATGGGGATGGGGAAGGGAGTGGGAGGTATTTCTTGTCCTAATCACTGTATATGCAGGAGTGATGTATTCATAAAAGACAGTGAAAACAAAGGTCAGAATCATGGCCACTCCTGCATATGTTTGAAATGAAAATGAACAGTCTAGGCTCAGGCTGAAATGGAGGCTGAGAGAGAGGGCCTTCAGGAGAAAGGTGAGGGACCTGGCACCCCCAGGGTGGAGGGGAGGCAAGGGGGACTTGAACCTGGCAGATTGTAGGGGCCAAGCAGCCAAAGCAAGGTCCTCCTGGGCAAATTTGAATGTGTCTTGCATTACAGGTGAGAGCAATGTTACACCTAGATAGATATGCATCAGTCCCAGAATGTCTTCTGGGATTTCTATTATAATTTGGTTTTAGAGTAGATATCTGCTTGATCTGTCTCTTTCTCTTAAAAATGTAATACAACATGACGATTCTGGCTATTTCAGTTCTGGTTCATCAAGATTTTAGTGCACTAAGATTTTATTAGCTAATTAGAATTAATTATAATTCTGGGATACTTAACAATGCCATTATACAATTTTCACTGATGCAAATGGAGAATGAAATCAAGTGCATGTGACACCAACAGGATATGTTTATCATCAACAACTTTAATGGAGTTCAGTGAAGTAGCCCTGGGAGGGAAGATCCAGTCAATTGAACTGCCTTCACAGCCCTTCCAGAAACCCCTAACTTAATTCTGGGGGGCTGAAAGCGTTTCAGAGATCAAGGGAATAATGACGGACACAGATGAGAGAGCTCACAGAATCCTTTGATACGATCTTTTTCAAGACCCATCAGCAACAACGTCTAACCGGACGGCTTGGCCCTGAGTTCCCTCACGATCAATACACCATTTATCTTGGTTTATCTGAATTATTTGCGCAGAAAATTTGTTTGGCCTACCTGGAAAGACTGGTTTATGTGCACATTTCTTTTTAGACAACCCTCTCTATTGTCATAGACTATTTTCTATTTTTGAGTAATTCCTGGGAATAATGCACAAGAGGTATTAGAAATGACCATCACCTGGATGCAGGTCCCAGTGTCTCCTCCAATGTGCTCTGCTAAATGAGGTGAGAGTAGAAACTGCTATATTTTTAGATGAAATTTCTTTGGGAAATAGTTTCTATTTTATCAATAATCCTCTGGCTAATTTTTTAAACCAGTATTTCCAACGCTACCAAAAAGCTTTCGGATAAATGGACTGTAATAGAGAAAAGCTGCTCTGGAGGGCTGCATTACAAGTGGGCCTTGGGAAATAGGGAACAGAGAAGATGCCAGCAAAGGATGGGCAACCCCCCGAGCCAAGAGAGAGCATCTGAAGACGAGGCAGGAGTAAATGCATCTGCGGCAGGGCCACGCCAGTCGGTGCCTCCCACAAGGAGAACTGCATCATGCCAGCTGTACCTGCATGTCTGGGACCAGTCCTCTGTTCTGTCCATATCTGGCAATGTGAGGAGTCCGGTGCCCTGCTGGTCCCTCTGCCTCTCCCAGCTCCTATCAGATGGTTATTTTTATATTGCGAAGCTGGGAAGATATCTCTTTTGTCCCATAACCATAGTTAAGTCTCCCTCGGTCTCAGGTGCCTATGTGGCAGTGTGTGGGCCAGTCCCTCCCTTCTGGCGCACAAGCACAAGCCTGAGCCAGTGGGAACGAAACCTTGCCAGCACTAAGGCCAAATACTTTTTCCATATGTGCCATTTTTTCTGTAAAATCATGCCACATTTAAGTTTCTTTATGTTTATACTAATAGCTTTACTTCGTAAAATTTATAATTGATGTTCTTTCTGGTACACGAGATTAAATAAGACTCCTTCTCAGCAATCTCTAGGAGACCGGCCCTCTGCTGTGATGCCATCCCTTCTCTCACCATCCAGAATCTTCAGGACGCTGCGCCATCCCTTCCCTGAGCCGTCCCCTCCCTCCCACAGCCAGCATCTCCTGGTCTGGGACCTACTCTTCTCCACATCTGTGCCCACAAGGGAGCTGAGAGGTGCCTACAGTAGGAGCTGAAAAGCGCCAACCAGGCTTTCTGCTTGCAGCTCAATGGTCTGGTCTTTGTGCAGAAATCTAGGAGAATACAGATTCATGGGCACTCCTGAGGTGACCGAAGGCTGGCCCCGGGGGCACGTAACCAGTCCCTGCCCAGAACACAGTGTGGATGGCGAGTGTCACCTCTGCAAATGCCAAGATCAGGCTAGACTGGCCTTCCTTAGCCCAGAGATGGAGGACCTTGAAGGTCTCAGGATGCAGGAGGATGTGCCTGGGCTGCTTCTCAATGGAGCCCTGCCCCATTACACAGGGATTGTGTGTGTGACATGGGTGGAACTCACAATACCCAGGATAATCCCAGAGACATCAAGTGAGGGGTGGTCACGGGGGTCTTTGCAGCTAGACACAGTACCCCCAGCCACCCAGCCACAGCCAGCTTCCTCTTGGGACTGGCCAGGAGTCTGCACAACTGTGCACGATGAGGCCTGGAAGGAAGGAGAAGAGGAGGGCTTTCCGATCACCTCTGGATTTTCCTTGGAATAAGGAGGCAGACTGTATGACCCCCATTCAGGCCCCATCAGCAGCTGCAGGAGCTTTTCCTCAGCACCTCTCTGCCATCCACATGGACAGCGTTGCTCTCAGGGTGTAATTAAGGAAACAATAAACATTACTGGAGACATTACAGGATGTGACACTTTCTGCCCTCTCTTTCCAAAGCTGTAAATGTGATGGATGACCCATTGTTGGATTATTATGAAAGATGAACCAGCTTCTGAATTTCAACAAAACCTAAAATATCATCAATGAGCACAGTCAGCTTAATGGTTCATAAACCAGATGCTTAATTGTTGTGACACAGAAGGTCGAGAAAGATTGTCTGGCCTTTTTCCAAAAGACATTAGCCCGAGAACATGGATTTCCTCAGTAGCCTTCCGGTTCTTTCTCCTTCACGTCCTGCAGCCAGTGTCCTGGAGTGTTTCGGACCTGCCTTCTGTACAGAACATATTTTGCAGGGAGGGCACAGTATGGTGATGCATTTGGGAACCAAGTACAGGTGACCAGGCTGGCTAGGGCTCTGTCAAACCTACACCCCAGGCTCAGCTTACATTGAGCTCAGGGCCTCAGGGGTAGGGGGCACACTTCCTCAGAGCACACAGAAGGAAAAGGGTCCTGAGAGTGCACAGCATGCCCTGGGCACAGACTTGACAGTGGATCCAAAGCCCAGGCACACAGAGCAGTGATTGAGAGAACAGATCTACGGCAATACAGATCTGCCATGTACCTGCTGCATGTCCTTAGGCAGGTCACCTCCATTTTATCGCCAAAATGAGATGGTAACACCCACTTCAGTGGCCCGTCAGGAGGCACAACCCAACGCGATACCTAGCATGAAGAGTGCATAAACCTGGCCCATGGGCAGGTGGCAGCTACACATGTCCCTCTTCCAGGCACCTCTGGTGACTGCTGCCCCCGATTCTGTTTCTGTTCACATCTCAACATGACAAGCATCCTGGAGGGCCTGTGATGGGAGGCTGGGGCCTGCAGGGCACAGAGCCCTGGTCCAGGAGGCCTCACCTGGTGAGTGCAGCCCAGGGCTGACCCGATGCCAACGTGTGGGCAGCCAGTGGAACCATATTACTGCACTAGTTTTTCTACAACTGACAAGATCAGAAAGGTGGGACTTTATGCTGATTAAGTGGGGGAGTAGCACTTGTGAGTCAGGGGTGGATGAAGTCAGGGGACACTGAGTCAAAACCAAAGACAGGTGCTATGGACTTCCTGGAACATGTGGGAGGTAACTTCTGAATATCAAAACAGCATGGCCAGAGTGATCAGCAGTTCTCTCTGGACGGCAGCCTGGGGACTAAGGGCCATCACAAAAACTGGGACACAACAGAGGATGCTGAAGCAGACTCTGGGAGATGTGACACTGTGGGGGAGACAGCCTTATAATAATCGCAGAGCTGGCCACCCATGTTTGTTATTCCCTACGATTTGTTCAGCTGCATAAACAGGAAGCCAAATTAACACTGGCTAAAAGAAGCCAGAAATGCATCCTCTTTCCACTGAAGGAACCATGGAGGTTGGCATTCCCCGCTCACATGAAATTTGCAGGGGGGTCATTAGCAACCAGGACTTCCTCCATCCCACCGTATGTAGCTTCTCTTCTCCCTTGCACAGTGGCTGCTGGAGCTCTAGCCTCCAGACCCAGTCACTCCCTGGCCTTAGGGAGGTCTCCACAAGCTCTCGGACACCATTGCTGCTTATACACCATCATCCCCACCTACACTGACTGCAAGGGAGTCTGGGAAATGCATTAGTAATTCAGGTGGTAGAACTGTTATTAAGAAGAAAGGAGGGATCAATACTGGCTGTGATGTTGTGATACAGCAGAAAATATATGCTTTGGTCTTTGTTCTCAGCTCCCAGCCAAAGCTCCTAAAACCATACTCTCCTAAAAGGCAAAGGAGCCAGGAGCATCTTTTATTCTAATATTTGGACTTTGGCCCCAGTTCCCAGCACAGAACTCCTTGGAATTTCCTGGGCTATTGGAACATCTTTTGTCCCAATGAGGCAGCTTTTGGTGGGTCCGGGATAGTCACCAGAAAGACCAAATCTTGATCAGAAGCTTGGGACTTTCAATATTCAATGGAATAAAGACAGTCTCTTTAGCAAGTGGTGGTGGGAAAACTGGACAGCAACATGCAGAAAAATGAACCTGGACCACTTTCTTGCACCATACACAAAAATAAAATGGATGAAAGACCTAAACATAAGACAAGAAGCCATCCAATGAGAAAGAAGGAAATCTGGCCATGTGTAGCAACATGGATGGAACTTGAGGGTGTTATGCTGAGTGAAATAAGTCAGGCAGAGAAGGACAGATACCATATGTTTGCATGTATAGGAGGATTAGGAGGAACTTAGAGGAGGACCGTAGGGAAGAAGAAGGGGGGAAATGGGGGGGTGGACAGGGAGGGAGGCAAGCCAGAAGAGACTCTTGAATGTTGAGAACAAACTGAGGACTGATGGGTATGGGGGAGAGGGGAAGGGGAGTGAAGGGCATGGAAGAGGGCACTTGTGGGGATGAGCACTTGTGGGTTGTTATATGGAAACCAACTTGACAATAAACTATTTAAAAAAAAAAAGACAGGAAGCCATCAAAATCCTCAAGGAGAAAGCAGGCAAGAACCTCTTTGACCTTGGCCACAGCAACTTCCTACTCAACATGTCTCCAGAGGCAAGGGAAACAAAAGCAAACATGAACTACTGGGACCTCATCAAAATAAAAAGCTTCTGCACAATGAAGGAAACAATCAGCAAAACTAAAAGACAACTAATGGAATGGGAGAAGATATTTGCAAATGACATACCAGATAAAGGTTTAGTATCCAAAATCTATAAAGAACTTATCAAACTCAACACCTGAAAAACAAATAATCTAGTGAAGAAATGGGCTAAAGATACGAACAGACACTTCTCCAAAGAGGACATCCAGATGGCCAACAGATACATGAAATCATGCTTAACATCATTCATCATCAGGGAAATACAAATCAAAACCACACTGACATACCCCTTTACACCCATCAGAATGGCTAACATTAACAACTCAGGCAACAACAGATGTTGGCAAGGATGCAGAGAAAGAGGATCTCTTTTGAACTGCTGGTGGGAATTCAAACGGGTGCAGCCACTCTGGAAAACAGTGTGGAGGGTCTCAAAAAATTAAAAATAGAACTACCCTACGACCCAGCAATTGGACTAGTAGGTATTTATCTAAGGGATACAGGTGTGCTATTTCAAAGGGGTACAGGCATCCCAATGTTTATAGCAGTGCTATCAACAATAGCCAAGGTATGGAAAAAGCCCAAATGTCTATCGACAGATGAATGGACAAAGAAGATGTGGTATATATACAATGGAGTATTACTTGGCAATCAAAAAGAATGAAATCTTGCCATTTGCTACTACATGGATAGAACTAGACGGTATCATGCTAAGCGAAATTAGTCAGTCAGAGAAAGACAAATATCATATGGCTTCACTCCTGTGAGGACTTTAAGATAAAAAAACAGATGAACAGGGGCGCCTGGGTGACTTAGTCGGTTAAGCGTCCGACTTTCGCTTAGGTCGTGATCTCGCGGTTCGTGGGTTCGAGCCCTGCGTCGGGCTCTGTGCTGAATGCCAGCTCAGAGCCTGGAGCCTGTTTCAGTCTGTGACTCCCTCTCTCTCTGACCCTCCCCTGTTCACGCTGTCTCTCTCTCTCCTAGAAATAAATAAAACATTAAAAAAAAACAGATGAACATAAAGGAAGAGAAGCAAAAATAATAAAAACAGGAAGGGGGACAAAAACTCTTAAATATGGAGAACAAACAGAGGGTGACTGGAAGGGTGGGGGAGGGCCGATGGGCTCCATGGGTGAGGGGCATTAGGGAATCTACTCCTGAAATCATTGTTGCACTATATGCTAACTAACATAGATGTAAATTAAAAAAAATAAATTAAATAGAATTAAGAAAAAAAAGCTTGGGACTTTCAGCTCCATACCCCATTCTTCAGAGAGGGCAAAGGGACTGGCAATGGAGTCAATAACCGATCCTACCTGAATGATGAACCTCCATTAAACCTCCGTAGGTCAGGTCTGCAGTGCCTCCAGGGCGGTGAACACATCCATTCACCATTGGATGCACTCCAAGGCTGAGGACAGAAAGTCCTGTGCTCAGGACCTACGGGTCCTCATCCTGTGTGCCTCTTTATGGGGCTGTTCACTGGTACCCTTTAACCCACCCTTCATTCCCTTATCATCCCACATGATAAGCCAGTAAATGCACGTAAGTGTTTCCCTGAGTTCTGTGAGCCCCTCTAGCAAATTAAGGAACCCAGGCAGGAGGCTGTGGGTCCCAGGTTGTATAGCAGTGGTAGGCTGCACAGGTGACAACTGAGCATCTGAAGTGGTGACTCACCTATGGGTCTGCACTGACACAGGACTGAACGGAGTTGCCGGGTGCCCGACTGGTGTTGGAGATTTGATGGGTGTGGGGAAGCCCACATGTTCGATGCCACAGATGGGGTGCTCTCGTGGACACCGGCTGAGTGGCCACCATCTCTGTCACAAGCCTCTCAGCATTTCATCTTCTTCTCTCTCTCTCTCTCTCTGTTTTGTTTTTGGCTTCTCCTCTGACGAAGTGGAAGGCTCCTGAGGGAGATGACCAGCCTATTAGCAGGTGCTGGGCAAGGGCAGCAGAAAGAGGAAGTTAGGAGGCAGCCACAGCCGTGCTGTGCAGACGACAGTAACTCTGACTGGTGGAAAGGTGCGGGCCAAGGAGAAGGAATCAGAGGCGGATGGGTCACGAAGACAGAGCACAGGATGTGCTGGCAGGATGGTGTGAGTGGACAGAGAGGGGACGGTGCCTCTCAGGACGGCAGGCCACAGGATGTTTACTGCATGGGGGACTGTGGTGGGCCGGGCTGGGGGAACACGTTGGAGGACAGGGCCAGCATGTCCATAGCCAACAGGCATGCCGCACAGGCAGTGGGTGCGTCGCCCTGAGTGCATGAGGCAGCTGTGCTGTGCCGAGCTGGTGAGCAGAGACGGCGGTGCTGAAGGAGGAAGGGGGCACAGGGCTGGGATGAGGAGGAAGGCGGTGCAGGGCTGGGGCCTCAGCTGCTGAGGTCTCTGGGGAAAAGGAGCCAGGGAGGCCAGATTAGAGCAAACAAAACCAGGCATGGGGTGAAGGCGGGAACCAGTGAGGGGCGATTCACAGTGTCTAGAGCCGCTGGTCAAGCAAAATCAGAGGGTGGCAAAGAGGGACCTCACGACTCAGAGGCCACGGCTTTGTGGAGAGTGTGTCGCTGCCACGCAAGGGAGGAGCAGTACTGGGCAAGCCTGCTGTGGGTCTGCGTGAGGCACCACGGTCCGCGGATGTGGCCCTTTACTTCTTCTGAGCCCAACCACCAGCCTGGTCTAGGACTCTTCAAAAACTGGTTTAAACTGAGGACTCTGAAGCCCCTTATCACACTCTGCCTCTGGCACTGGCATTTCACACAAGGCACTTCCCAGTCTCCTGCCCTTCTTCTAATGTGTAGCTGTGCTGTGTTCCTCAGTTGTTGGGAAACAATTAAACCTAAATTATTTGTGTCTCTTTTATTTAGGAAAAGCCTACAAAATATGAATTTTACTGGCACGGTTCTGATTGTCAAAGCTGTTCACTTTCATCAAATTTTCAGTTCTAAACAGACCTCTCTCATCATAAGGGGCGGCTCCAGGTGGCCTGCTTCTGATTCCCATTCTCATTCCACACGGGACCTGTCGAAACCCCTTCAAGAAAGGCACACAGTGTACATGGTGAGGCACAGACTTGAGGAAGGGAAGAGGAAAGATCTGCAGAATGACATTTTCCTCCTGGGATCCCACCTGCCTGTGGGGGCTGAGCTCAACTGTCACCTGGGCTTCCCACATACATCTCCTTTCAGGGGAGGCAGCAGCTCCTGGTGGGAGGCCCGTGGGGCAGCGAGCCCTTCCCTCTCCCTGGTCCTCATTGGTGCAGATGCAATGAGAATGCTCAAGGCCTAGAGATTTCACATGGGTCACCAGAGCAGCCCAAGTCACCCAGCAGGTTTTATCCTCCTTGACACGGGTCTGCATCAGAGTCAGCTGGGTGTTTGTGGAAGACACAGACTCCCGGGGCCTGCCTGAACCTATCAAGAGAATCTGGGCCAGTGGGCCTACTGTCCCCATCACACAGGCCCCTTCAGGAAACTCCAGGTTCATCCAAGCCTAAGAGCCACAGGCATGTGAGTAGTAACTCAGGTTGCCGAAGGTCAGGGAGGCTGCAGCTGTCTGGGTGGTGACTGGGGCAAGTCCCTCTGCCCATCCATCCTCGTCCATTCTAAATGCTCTAGTAAAAATATCACAGCCTGGGTGGCGTACACACAACACCTATTTCTCCAAGTTCTGGAGGCCCAAGATCAAGGCGCCAACGTGGTCGAGCGAGGGCCAGCTTCTCACTGCAGTCCCCACCTGTGGAAGGAAGGGCAGAGAGCTGGCTGGGTCCCTTCCATAAAGGCGCTAATCCCCTCTGAACACTGGCACATGAGTGTTCTTAACTTAAAAGTCACCACATGAATTTTGGGGGCACTTGAGCCTTCTGTCCAATGTACCTTCAAAGCCTCAAACTTCTCTGATGTGAACTGGAGTAACATCTTTGTCACATGGTCTAGCATTAGAGTCTTCTGGATCCGAGCGATGGAAATCAAAGCCAAACTTAACAAGACAAAAGAAAAGTTAAAACCTAAGTTGGTTGGCTCAGGTCACTGAAAACTTCCTAAGATCCAAAACTTCCTCAGGCCCTCTCCACGTGGCCGCCTCGTTCAAGAAGCCCCTTGCAGAGGGCAGCCAGGCAGCAACACTGCCCTGGGGCTGGTGTCACCCTCAGAGTTGGTGACCTCTGCCCCCAGATGTGTGTTCACATTGGCCTGGAAGATGGTCTGAGCCCGGGCCAGGCGTGTGGCCCGAGCGACTGGGGACTCTGATGGGCCAGCCTCTGCCCAGAGCTGCCCTCACAAGGTGCCCCCAGACACCAGTGGGTGGCACGGAGAGAAGATAGTGGCCCCAGCACAGCTCACCCAGGGCCACGAAGGCCGTAGCAGCTCTCCAAAGCTAGTATTGGAGGGGTTGGTGGTGTTTCCTGGGAGCCTTCCAGCCCTGCGGACAGGACAGGCCACGTTCACAGCTCTGCATGGCACTGGGACTTCCACAGGGACCTGATGGGAACATGCTGGAGCAAAGGCTCGCACCACCACCCCCTGTTCTGATTCTATTGGCTCTCAGATGGGTTTTCCATCCCTGCTGGATTTGGGGTCAGGCACCGGGTTATTGAGGCAGAGACCTCCTGTGAGGTCATGCGTTGCCCCTTCCCCTGCAGCCTGCGGAAGAGGTTGTCCTGGCAGCCACAGGGGAAGGATTCACTGAGCAATCTTTTATCCTGCAAAGTAAAAATAAAAAGCTCAGGTCCCTGTTTACTGGAAGGTAAAGAAATCCTAGTTATCAAAGAGAGCAAAGTAGTCATTTACCTCAATATGAGGCGTATACTTACACTGTCTGAATGCTTCCTGATGAAAGCACTGTTAAGGGCACTCCCTTCAGCTGCTGGCTCTGCTGGCCAGCCACACAAGATGCGAACACCCATCTCAGAGTGCTGCCCAGGGGCACAGTCCACAGGGACATGGGAGCAGGAGAGCCACGCTGCTCCCCACCCTGGCAGATTGAGGAGCCACGGCCTCTATTGGCCACCCCAGGGGGCCTGCTCAGCCCCCAACACCCAATGCCATCAGCATGTACCTCATCTCTCCTGGAGGAAGATTCCTGGGGCTCAGGGAGCAAATTCGTCACTAGCCCAATGTCCTCCAACAGCCACCCGCATCAGTGTCTTTTCATGAGGCCCGAGCCATTTGCAAGGACTCTGTCTTGTGTGCCCTGAGTAGACATTGTCACCAACGGGGATTGGAGGCTCTTGGGGAGCATGCATCCTCATTTTACATCACCCTCGACTCCAGAACCCCAGGGGACAGGGCTGCAGGGCAAAGCTGGGTGAATGACCAGTTCTTCACCAGCAGACTGAGCAGTGAGCTCTCAGCCTAACCACCTAGGGAAGTGAGGGGTTTGGATAGCAGGTGTTCCTACAGGAAGCTGTGCTCTCTCTGCCTCCCTGCCATAAGAGACGACAGTGCTGTCCCAGCTGTGACCGTAATCTTCAGAGGACCCTTGGCTCTGGGGCCAGACCACACACTGTGGTCGTCTGAGCTGCATCTTACGGCCAGACAACCTCCCCCTACCCCAGACAGAACTCCCCCTCCAAGCGACTAAAGATGTTGCTTCTGGCCAGTTGCCAAGTGCTCCTTATGACCCCCTCCTCCATCTCCACCTCTGGCCCACCCTTTTATGGGAGGGGGACATTCCAGCTGGGAAGGACAAGATTCTCCTGTCAAACCTCCAGCCCAGACTGGGGCACCTGGGTAGTTCAGTCGGTTAAGTGTCCAACTTCAGCTCAGGTCATGATCTCATGGCTTGTGAGTTCGAGCCCCATGTCAGGCTCTGTGCTGACAGCTTGAAGCCTGGAGGTGCTTCAGATTCTGTGTCTCCCTCTCTCTCTGCCTTTCTCCTACTCATGCTCTGACTTTCTCTCTCATAAATAAATAAACATTAAAAACAAAAACAGACAAACAAAGAAACCCCCTCTATCCCAGACAGTCTGACTGTCCCCATAGCAGACCAGGTGCCACTGGGTCTGTCCCTCTTGGTGGCCCCTCAGCATCATCCGGGGGTGTGACACCGCTGAGCAGCCTCACACACAGGTTGGTTGGATAAATACCTAGGGCCACAGCATTTACCTTCTAGTCCAGAAGATAAGTCGGTGCTTTTTATTTTATTTTATTTTATTTTTAATTTTTTTTAATGTTTTATTTATTTCTAGGATAGAGAGAGAGAGACAGCATGAGCAGGGGAGGGTCAGAGAGAGAGGGAGTCGCAGACTGAAACCGGCTCCAGGCTCTGAGCTGGCAGTCAGCGCAGAGCCCGACGCAGGGCCCGAACCCACAAAACGCGAGATCATGACCTAAGCGAAAGTCGGACGCTTAACCGACTAAGCCACCCAGGCGCCCCAAGTCGGTGCTTTTTAAACTATTGTGCTGAGAAAGCACTCTGCAAAGCGGATGTGTTGGCAGGCATCCTTAGCAGGTTAGGTCGAACACACAGGTTGTGGCCACGCAACGCTGGGCTGCTGTGGCACAGGCATGTTTACCGCAGCGTTACACGCCTGCCCGACTCTGTGAAGAGTGGGAAGGAGGGTGGGAAAAGTGAGTTCTGGGTGGTCAAGGGATGATCCCATTGGTACTTGCCCAGGAGTCTGAGGCTGTTAGGCTCATGGGCAGGAACCAGAGCCTGAGTGAGGGGACAACATTCAGGGGCTTGGGTGACAGGTCTTGGCCAGCAAGCACCTGGGCAAAGGCTCCTGGGAGCAACTTGGGGTTCTACCCCAGCCACTCACCCCACTCTGCTGGCCCCGAGGACAGAGAGTCCCTCCTCCCAGAGACCAGGTGAGGAAAAGAAACAATATCTACATCCACTAATGCTAAGGAAGGAAAATGGAAACAGCATTTATGAGCACTTACTGTATGCTTGATCTTACACTGGGAAACGACACAGTCTGGGCTCTGATACATACCAGCCCCATGACTCTGGAAGATCCACCTTAGTCTCCCCAAGCCTTTGTCTGCTCATCCTTAAAATGGACAGGATAATCCCTGCTGGCTGGAGGACTAGGAGCACAGCAGGAGACAGTCCCTTTCCAGGTGGGCAGGCACAGTCCGTGGAAGGAGCCACAGCCTTTAGCTCCCTCCCCATCTCCGAGGGTCCTCAAGAGCCTCTCTGGAGTTGTGCCCCCAATCACGCAACAGGGAGATACACAGCCGTAGACTGCGACAAGCTGCTCCTCCAGGTACAGAGGTCCTGCCAGGAGGCGGCACCCAGATGGCTCTTCTGGGAGCCTCTGCATTAGGAGGCCACGTGTGCTGGGGCCCACCACCCTGCCTTGAAGAGGAAGCCCCCCCACAGGCAGTCTGCTCCCTCCCAGAGCCAAAGGCAGGTCTCCAGGGTCAGATGACACTGAGCACGTGTTAAACCCTGGGCAGCACCAAATGCCCTTTGCAAGGAAGTTTCACCCAGCCCTACACCATTACCCACGGAGGTGCCTGGAAACTGCTGGGATGGGTCACTGTCCAGGCCCCCGTGGTCAGATCTGGGGCTTCTCAGAGCAGCAGCATCTGGGCAATAGCCTCAAAGCAGCCTTGCCTCTGAGAGCAAAGACGTCTCCACTGTGCCTAGGAGGAAGGCAGCCTGATGCAAGACTAGCAATTGAGCGCGGCAGCAGTGCGCGTGCCAGGAACGGGTAAGGACTTTGGTACCAAGTTCCGGTGGAACCACAGGGTTAACTACGTGTGTGGAAACTACATGTGAGATCAGATTCGTCCTCAGCTGAATGTGGCACCCTCACCCCTCTGGAGGCCCCTGCAGCCATGGTGGAGGTTGTCAGCTCACCTGTGGCTGTGATGGTCGCTTCCTAGCTCTGAACCTGCGCAGGCCCGGCCCAGCCCGGCCCCATGGAGAAGAGGGGATCTAGGAGGCTGCCTGCAGCACATACCAGGCCATCCAGGTCCAAGCCGACGGTGTGGTGTGGCACAGCCTTGTCACATGTCACTGAAGACTTCACCCTGGTGCTGCAGACTGCACTGTGAAAACACACCTTGCCAGGAAGGGCGGGCAGGTGCACATCTTTATTTTTAAAATCCTGAAATCTAGACTCAACCTACAGAGAGAGAAACCATTCTGGTCCCAGGACTCAGGGCAGATGCCTGAACAGGGAGCCGGGTCTGGGACCCTGAGGTACCCAGAGCCTTCCCAGAGGTGGGGACAGGCTTCAGGGGCCTCCTGAAAGCTGCTGGTCTTCTCAGAGAACAAAATGCAAAGGCATAATGCTCCAAATTTAGGTTGGTGACAGAGTTGGGGTATTCTGCCAAAAATGATAAATTGTCATTGTTGGGGGGGAGGCTGTTATCCCAAGAGCAATAATGGGCTCCCCTGAGTTCCAAAGTCCGACTTAGGGTGCGGCTTCTCTGAAGTGACAAAGGAGTGACATTGGTGACTTTCCCCAGGGTTTCTGCAGTGCCCGGAGCAATTGCACCAACTGCATAATGCACCTGCTGTCCACGTTCTCTCCAGATTAGGTCCCCAGCCTGGGCTTCACAGAAGCCTGAGGTAATACCATGTGGCAGGCACGAGGTGCTGTTGGTGGGGAGAGAGACCGAGAAGGAAATCTTCCCTCCACGGAGCCCTCGCGTGACAGGGAAAGCTCTGACCAGCTGTGCACCTGTGAGGTGAGGTTGTATCCGTTAAAGCACACGTCCTGGGATTGTGTCACTCACCCACATTTGCTCAGTATCTACACAATTATGTACTTAGTATACCTTCTTTTAAAATAACTGATGTTTATCAAAGGGATGTATTTACACAGGAAACTTCCATCACAGGTTTGATGTTTAGTAACATTTCTCCTAATAAGACTTAAAAATGAATACACAACTGTTGTCAGAAAAAGAACCTGAGATTTTGAAATAAGCGGAACAGTTGAGAACTGCAGGGGGCACCAAGACCTGTCCAGGGGCACCTAGTTCATGTTCTTGTTCATTGTTGAGACCTCAGGCTCAGGCAGGTCACCATTACCCCGGCAGAGATGCAGTACTTTCTGTCTGCTGGGACAGGTGACCCCATAATTCTCACCAGTCCAGCAATCTTATCATAAGGTTTCTTTGTTAAATTGCCTATAAACATCCTGTCTTCCAAATGCTCTCAACACCCAGGCATAACATCCTGCTGATCTCCTCATCAATGAAGGAGTTAACTGAAATCTTTGACATGCGACCATTTTCTAGTTGCTTGAGAGTTGTGATTTTACCTCTTTTAAAATTATATTTTGGCAATCTTTACCTGTTTTTAAAGTGCACAGAGGTGCCACTTTGAAGTCATTACATACTCCTTCCAGGACTAAAGGCTGGGACAAGAAAGGAAGGGAGTAAAAGCCATGGTCTTGTCCAGACCACCCTGATGGGAGGGGAGAGTGGCTGGTTTGTAGAAGAGTATTGATTCATCTATTCATCTATTAACCCATCCACCCCGTCCTTATATGCATGCATGCATCCATCCATCCACCCACCCACCCATCCACCCATCCATCCATCCATCCATCCATCCATCCATCCATCCATCCACCCATCCACCCATCCATCCACCCATCCATCCATCCATCCATCCATCCATCCATCCATCCATCCATCATCCACCCATCCATCCACCAATGCCCCCACCCACCTATCCATCTACACATCCATCCATCCACCCATCCATTCATCCATCCATCTATCCATCCATCCTTCCTTGATAGTGCACCTCACCTGTGACCTTGGGAGAGACCTATGGCAAGAAGCAGACAGAGGGGGGTGTGGGCCACTAGACAAAGCTGGGCCACTGAGTGGGTAGGAGGTGTCTGCTTAGAGGAAGTAACATCTGAATAGGACTTGGGGTGGGGTTAGTGTTTTAAGAAGTGGAAGCAGGGGAGGAGCAAGTACTCATGTGTTTCCAGAGGGGGTGGTTTGAAAGGAGGCACAGAGTGTTGAGGAAGAGCGTGATGAATTGGGGAAAGTGCTGGGCTCATGGAGGGTACAAGAAGGATGCTCACTCTGCACCTGTGTGGAGCACATGGATGTTCATCAAAGATGGGCATGTAGCAGGGCCTTGAGGCCACCTGAGCATGGGTCTCTGAGGGCCCATCAAGGGCCTGGCTGCCAGATCCTCCTCTGCCACCTCTGGAACCCAGCTGCTTGTGACAGGATGACAAATGGGCTCCACACATATTGGAAGTGCTTTCATTCTTTGCAAATGAATGCTTGTCTTGTGTCCCTGTTGACAAAGGATATTTGCTTAACCCAACACCCCTTTCTCAGCCTGCCAGGGCTCTGAGAATGTCTGTTTTCACCTTGGCTGATAAGCAAACCCCCTCAGTCAGTCACTGACCCTGCAGACTCTACTCAAGAGGCCAACCCTGATTCCCCGACACTAGCCCTAACTCCCCCTAATCCCTGACTCCCCCCACAGCCCTGACTCCCCCCCCACAGCCCTGACCCTCACCCAGCCCTGACTCCCCACAAGCCCTGACTCCCGCCCAGAACTCTGACTCCCCCCACAGCCTTGACTCCCCCACAGCCCTGACTCCCCACAGCGCTGACTGCCCCCACAGCCCTGACTCCTCCTCCCCACAACCCTGACTCCCTCACAGCCCTGACTCCCCACAGCCCTGACTGCCCCCACAGCCCTGACTCCCCCAGCCCTGACTCCCCACATAGCCCTGACTCCCCCACAACCTTGACTCCCCTGCAGCCCTGACTCCTCCCACAACCTTGACTCCCCGCAGCCCTGACTCCCTCACAACCTTGATTTCCCCCACAGCCCTGACTCCCCAGCCCTGACTCCCCTCATAGCCCTGACTCCTCCCACAGCCCTGACTCCCCACAGCCCTGACTCCTCCTCCCCACAACCCTGATTCCCCCACAGCCCTGACTCTCCCCACAGCCCTGACTCCTCCCAGCCCTGACTCCCCACATAGCCCTGACTCCCCCCCACAACCTTGACTCCCTGCAGCCCTGACTCCTCCACAACCTGGACTCCCGCAGCCTTGACTCCCTCACAACCTTGATTTCCCCACAGCCCTGACTCCCCCAGCCCTGACTCCCTCATAGCCCTGACTCCCCCACAGCCCTGACTCCCCGCCCCCAGAGCCCTGACTCCCTCCCACAGCTCTGACTCTCCCACAGCCCTGACTCCCCCCACAGCCCGGACTCCCCTCATAGCCCTGACTCCCCCCAGCCATGTCTCCCCACCCCCCACGGACAGTGTCCTGACCTGGGAGTTGTGGTCCTGGGGGCAGAAAGAGCTGTCTGGGGAGGGGCCTGCCTCAGGGGGTGAGGGAGCCTCTAGCAGAGTGGGTCCTGGTGAAGCTCCAAATATGGCTGTCTGTGTCCTGTGACTCTGCCTGAGGCTCTGCCATCCTCTGCCCCACCTAGGGCCACATACAGGAGATGCTGGTCAACCCTCATGGGCTTCCTCTGTCTTCTCCTGGGCTGTCCCCCAAACACCCTGATTTTGTCAGTTCTTAGCATAGCCATCAAGACAGCATGAGGCCACCCTGCCCACCAGTCTCAGAGCATCCGAGGGAGACCCAGAGACAGACTCAGTTCTCCTGTCTGCAGCCTGGCCAAGAGACTGTGGGGCCTCTGTGCACAGGCAGAAGGGGACACCCAGGCCCCTGAACATGGGACAAAGGGAGCTAGGGGGTCATCTGGTCAAGTCAGCCAGTGTCTGGGGTGGGCTCAGGAGGAGGCACGTTCCAGATAAGCACCCAGTGGGAAAGAAGCTGTTTGATTGCTCATGACTATTTCTAACAGTTTTAAAAAATGAGCTTCTGTGGCACCAGCAATCTTCCCACCAGGCAGGCACTTTCAGCCTAACTGGAGCCCCACACCTAAGCACCGAGGGGACTGTGATCCCCACCGTCCTGCTTTGTTACTGTCACTTCCCCCTCGGAAGTTCAGGACCACCAGTGGAAAGGACAAAGACAAATAATAAACAGAGAGAGCCTGCTGGTATCTCCCGTCTGCACCTGCTGTGCACCACGCATGACCAGGCATGGGAGTGTGTGCAGATCCACAGACCCAAGAACACGTCAAGGCTACCCATGTGGAGTTTGTTCGAGCTCGGGATTTGACATCATGGTGAACAAGGGACCCAGGGGGGTCCTGGGGGCAGCTACACCGGGAAGTGAGGCAGCTTCCTGGCCGCACGGTGCCCTGCAGGACTGGTGAGAGGTGCATACCTGGCTTTCTCTGGTTGGTTTTGAGTGGAGGTGATGGGTGTCAACAATTCAGTTGCCGCCTAACTTTTGCAGCCGCTGTCCGGGTCCCGACCTCCTGGGCCAGCTGCTGCCAGTGTTGTATGGGGGAGCTCTCAGTCCTGCTTCGTGGTCTGGCCGGGCCACACGGTGTCCACGGTCACACGTCTCTTACAGGAGGAGGCCAGCCCCCCAAATGAGGGTCCACTTGGTGGGAGTGCCCATGCCATCAGGCTGCTGCACCCAATCGGAAGGCACTGCTGGTACCTGGCAAGGTCCCGGGTCTCTAACAGGGCCCCTCAGATCCTGAAGAACAGTAGGGGTCTCTCTGGAGTCATCAGATGGGAGGATGAGGAAAGGCTTGGGGAGAATTCCAGACCCCTGCCCTTGGCAACTCCCTAGAAACTCTGTTGTGATTATTTATCTACTTTTATTTAAAAACTCATTTCAAATCGAGTATAAAATCATTGAATCCAAAACACTTCGATGTGAAAAATCAAGAGGATTATTTCAAAGGGAAAAAGGACTTGAGTTGCTCCCTGCCTTGAGGGAGACCCTGCCTGGGAAGTCTTTAAACGGAGCCTTCTTGAAAGCACGTATCCTTAGGTCAGTTGTGCCCTGTCCCGATGGCCGAGATCGTAGGTGTGTCGTCTCCTCTCTGTTCCGGCCACCCCCCACCCCACTGCCCCAGCTGTGTAGGGGCACCTGTGCATTAGGCAGCCATCAGAGGCCTCCCACCAGAGGCTGCAATTTCCTCATTGTGTGGGTCCCAGCCTTGCTTTTAATAGCACCCACACCATTACCAGGAGGAGGAAATGGGCCCGCTTACTCTGTGAGGATAAGAATTCCATTAATGTTCTAAGAATTCCATTAACGTTCACTCTGACCTTTGCTAATTCCAGCATCATTAGCACTGCATACGTTTCAAAATCTCCTTAATGCCAAAAAGCAGTAATGGGTGTCTGCTATGCTTGCTTAATGAGCCATAAAATGAACCAGTGGGTGATGTGTTTCTTGCCGTCAAGCCCCTGGTTAAGTAATGGCCAGGCCGCTGGGATGAGGCTATGCATCTTGTCACCAGACAGCAGCTCGAGGCGCTGCTTTTTCTAATCACAATTGATTAAAAGGTAAAAATATTTATATGCACACACCTTATTTCCCATTATCTTAAAAAATTCTTCTCAGTAATTAGTTTCTCCATCATCATTTGGGGAGAATGTTAACACCATTGATCTCTGTTTGTTTAATTATGATAAATCCTCACAGGAGGCTCCCCACCCTGACAGGCTGGCACTGCCTTCCCCAAGTCCTTATGCCCACCGTCAAGCCCCCTCTCAGACCCGCCTGGCACCTCCTGCCGGCCGGTGTCCCCAGGCTCCGGCTGGCAAAGCCTGTGTCTTTTCATTAAGGAGAAACTTGAGAAACACACATCCAAAATGCTGTTACTCAAACAATATTCTTTTATGTTTTCTCACATCGAATAACATTCATAGTATGTGGACATTTTAAATGGTTTCTGTCTCAGAGGACACATAAGACTGTTTTAACAGATACCAGTGCTATTTTCTCAAGATCTGAGTCATCTTGGAAACTACCAGTGTAAACAATTGCATCGTATTCCAGCACCTTCGCAAGTCAAGATTCAGCTTCCATCCCTCCAGTGCTGGGGTGTCCTGTTCCCTGACACGTACACTTTACTGACAATACCACAGACGTCTTTGAGAATGGAAATTTGCCGTTTTGTAGCTGTTATTGTGCATCTGTTTCTTTCTTCGGTTGAGTAATGTCTTTACGGGGCAAAGAGATGAATAGCTTTAAGTGACCAGATTTTCAAAAAGGTTGTGCAGGTCTGCAGGGTGGGTTCCTTCTGGAAGGAACAGGGGTCTGATAGGTTTGTTCTCACCCCAGATTTTATGACTTCCTACCAGACATCAGCTGCCCTGTGTAGCCCCACACACCCCACTTTGTATGGCCTGGACCCAGGGACTTGCTTCCAGTGGCTGGCCGGCTCTTCCTTAGAGACTGGGTAGGAAAGACTATGCCTTGGGTGCCTGTCTCTCTTGCCCTTGCCCTCGGCTTGCTCCCTCTGAGGAAGCCCCGTCCTGCTGTGAGCTGCTGATGGAGAGACCCACATGGCTGGGAACTGAGGGCAGCATCCCCAGGGGCCTGGGGCATCGGTGGAGGTGCTGAACTCCTACTTGGAGGCCATGCTGTATCAGGCAGGGTCAGGGGCTGGTCTGCCTTCCCTGGCTACCGGCCTGCAGGGGTAATTCCAAAGGGGCACCTCCCTCCCACTCCAAACCCAATTAGGAGCCACACTCAGATGGTAACTTGACCCCAGTCAGAGGCAGTTTCTCACACTTGAGAATCTCTTTCTCTGGGCTATTCAGCCCTGGCTTCATTCTTTTTTTTTTTTTAAATAGTTTATTGTCAAGTTGGTTTCATATAATACCCAGTGCTCATCCACACAAGTGCCCCCCTCCATGCCCATCTACCCCTTCCCCCCCACCCATCAGTCCTCAGTTTGTTCTCAGCATTCAAGAGTCTCTCATGGTTTGCCTCTCTCCCTCCCCCACCATTTCTTCTTCCCTGCGGTCCTCCATCAAGTTCCTCCTAACCCTCCTATACGTGCAAACATATGGTATTTGTCCTTCTCTGCCTGACTTATTTCACTCAGCATAACACCCTCAAAGTCCATCCATGTTGCTACACATGGCCAGATTTCATTCCTTCTCATCGCCATATAGTATTCCATCGTATAGATAAACCACATCTTCTTGATCCATTCGTCCATTGATGGATACTTAGGCTCTTTCCATGTTTTGGCTATTGTTGAGAGTGCTGCTATGAACGTTCGGGTACATGTGCTCCTATGCATCAGCACTCCTATATCCCTTGGAAAACAGTGTGGAGGTTCCTCAAAAAGCCCTGGCTTCATTCTATAAGCAAAGCCTGTGCACTCCCCACCTACCCTGTCAGGTTGGTATGAGGGGACAAGGGAGTCTCAGAAAGCCACTACACAGTAGGTGCTTAAAGCATGTCAGCCACCAGCCTCCCCACCCCACGCATTTATCCCCCTGGGCCTGACGACTTTGCACACCCTGCACCTCGTAGGCGCTCTGGGATGCCCGTTCCATTATCAAAGGGGTGAGTAGGCCGGAGGGCCAATCAAAGGCTTCCATGTCAGGGCAAGGCCACCATCGGCCCCAGAGGACCCTTTCCAGGGGTCAGGTTTGGGAGGCCATGTAGTCACAGGTGAGGGGAGCTGGTGGGTCTGAGGACCCCAGGAGGGTTTGCCTGCTACCCTGTCACAGCTTCTACTCTGTTCTCCCTGCAAGGGCCTGAAGCCAGATGATGCTGAAGACAAAGAAGGGAAGGGCAATGGGGTGTGGACGCAGCTATGCCAGGGGAGGGCCCACTTCTCCGGACCCTGGGCCTAGCCGACTGGGACCTGTGACCCTAATGCTTCAACAAGTGAGGCTGGGCTTCCTCACCTCAGAGCAGCTGCGCCAGGACAGGGATGGACGCCTGCCCTTCCGGGAGGGCCTGGGACCCCCTGGTCCTTGCAGAGAAGGCTGATTCTCAGGCCTGTGCACGCACACACACACACCCCAACACACATGTGCACTTGAAGACACATGCCTGCATGCACACACCAGGTAAACATGCACATGTGTGTGTGCGCTGAAGACCACCTTCCTCATTCCACCTCCCAAAGGGACTTGTCCTCACTTCCTGTGACAGGAGCTCAGCGTCCCCGGTCTCAGGGCTGCTCAGGAGACGCCGCTCTCTGTGGTTGGGGCTCACAGCAGCAGCCTGCTCCCTTGCCCATCAGGTGCCCAGGACCCGGGCTCGCTCCCTGACTAACCTCAGGCACATGCCTGCCATGGCTGGCCTCAGTTTACCCACTTGTGCAGTGAGCAGATGGGCCAGAGTGACCCTGGGGCCATTTCAGCGGCCACTGCAGAGGACTCAAGTCCCCCCCAACCCCGCTGCCTAAATCCTGGCCGGTTTTTCCTGTATCCCTGTGGTTTTCTGACAAAGGGGACATGCTAGCACTTGAAATGTTCTCACCTCTTGCTATTTTTGCAAAAGGCCTGAACGCAATTGTTAAAAATAGAAATAATGAGGGAAAGCAGAAGCTTCTGACCTTGAGTCAGGAGGCCAGGACAGGTTCCCAGTATCCTCCTGGCTCGTTATGATAGATGATGGTTCGCGCTGCACATGTCCTTAGCTAATTTATCCTTGGCTGAGAGAGAGAGAGAGAGTTTCTCCCTGACTTTTGCTTTTCTTTTTTTTTTTTTTTTTTTTAGGAAGGCTGAAGGGTGCTTCAGGCCCAGGAGCCATGCCTACTCCGTTTTGGGTGCTCCCTGGCTGGCAGTGCTGGGGGGAGTGCTCCAAGTCCTCGTGCCACCTGTGCTGACCAGAAACCAGGGAGACCCCACCAGATGTCTGGCTCTGTGCCAAGAATGACCCCTCAGCTTCCCGCTCCCCTGAACTGACTCAGCCCCTTGCAAAGGGACCATCAAGGCTAGGGGTCCTCTAGCACGCGTGGGAGGCTATGTGTCAGGCCGTCCTCCCCAGTGTCCCACACAAAGGCTGGGCCAGGCAGGGCCAGGGAAGTGGTGGGACCCCAGCATCTGGCTGCTGCAAGCATCGTTTAAAGATGCAGGAGAGGTTTGCATCTGGAAGGGCCCTCAGCACCTTTCTTACCTGGTGGGGGCAGGGGTGGGACACCAGCCTCTTTCCATTCTCGGTCACACATGCAGCCACGCCTCCCAGACAAGAGGAGCCCCCGCCCCTCAGGAGCCGTGGAGAGAAGCAGAGGGTCTTCAGAGAGGTTAGTATCTACCAGCCACAGCATCCAGCACTGAGCTACGATGCTGCTCCTTCCGGGACGCCGGTCCGCAGAGATTGAGAGCTCCTTATAAACTCCAGGACCCTCCTCAAGGCTCACAGTTGTACATCTAACTTCAGGTGCTGAGACAGAGAGAGTTTCAGCAGGAAACAAACCTAAGGGCTTTCTTACAAGCCTTGGTGTGTGCAGAAGGATATGCGGACATGGCTAGGGAGGACGGATCCACGCAGGAGAGCTGGGGAGGAGCCCTGGCCGGAGGGAGCATGTAGTATGTTCTGGAGATGGGGTAAGCGTGTTTGACTTTCTGTCTCTTACAGGTCACCCCAAGGCAGGTGCTGGACCAGCCCCAGGAGATGCTTACAGTGGCTGATGGTACCTGTCTGCTGTGGCCCTGGGGATGCCGGCATGCTGGCCCCTGCTGTCCTGCCTCCTTAGCTCTTATGTAATTCAAGATTCACTTGTGTGTACACCTATGTACATGCGTACAGGTGCAAAAGCACATATGCATGCATCTGAGTGTGCATAAATGTGCACCCCTGCGTACACCACATATCTGCCTATGTGTGCAGGTGTGAGTGTGCCTGTGTGAACCTATATATGTGGTGTGTGCACATGTGTCATGTGTGCACACACAGACACTTGTATACAAAGAGGCATGTGACTGTGTGTGCATGCGTGGACCTGCTCTAAGTCCCCTGACCGGGCTCCCCTGTAAGTAATGGTTGGCTGCTTAGTCTCGGGGAGGCCCAGTTTTTGGCTGGTATGTCCTGCTGCCCTGGTAGAGAGGCTCTCAGTCCTCTGGTAAATAGGGATTGATGCTCCTAACTGGGGGTTCACAGGGCTTCCTCTGGCCAGCCAGGAAATGACAACGAGGGGAGGCCCCAGGCTTTCACACAGTGTAGGATGCTGTGGATGGATGACGGGGACCCAGCTTTAAAAACCAGAATCAGCTACTCCAGGCGGACCAGGATGTGGGTTCCAGGTGGGTTCTAGAGAGCAGGGCACGCAGCCAAGCACTACTGGCCTTCTCAGAGGGGAGGCGGCCCTAGCCTCGGAGTCTTCTCTGTCGGGAAGATAAGCAGCCACCCAGGGGTCCATGGCAGCAAACCCCACCTGCGTCCTGCTTGCTTCCTGAACTTGCACTTGTGCACATCACTCTTCAGGGGTTCGTCGTGTGCGTCCTTGTTCCCGCCTTCTGTCCACCTGTCCCTGGGGTGGGGTGCAGGATGCACCATGGATAAGTGGAGCCATTGCCTGAGCACATCCGGGCTCCATAGGAAAGAAAAGGGAGAGAGACATCTACTGAGATGAAAATAGAAAGTCCTCGCGAGTCACCCCAGGCCAGAAGCAGGGGTCTAAGTGAAGAGAGAGTCCTGAGGCCCAGAAAGGACCAGGCATCCGCAACCTGACCTCTGCAGAGACACCTCTGCTTTGTGCCTGCCTGGCCTTGCTGGCCCACTTCTGCCACGATCACACCGGAACAGAGAAAGTACAAGCCACCCATCTGAGGCACACCATGAGCAAAAGCCAGCATCATGCAGGGGCCGGACTCAGGCATCTGGTCTCTCCTCCAAGCTGTCCGGGAAGGGCCACTCCCTACATGGTCCAGGCCCATGGCCCCAAGCCTCCTGCCAAACCTTTCAGCTGAGGCCTGACCACTGCACATGCGCCCTCCTTCTGCTCTTGCTGAGGGATGGTGGGGCCCCTCCGCCTTCCCAAGGTCCCATGCTTATAGACATCCCACCATATGCTGCCCATACTGGGTTCCTCATGTTCAAAGCCTTCTCTCCACTTCCAGGGTACAGCTCTAGTGCTATTCCTGTGAGGGCTCTGGGCACGACCCCAGGCCATCCCAGCCAGCCCTCTGCCAACACTGGCTGGGTCTCCTCTGGGCAGGTGCCCTGTTCTGAGTACCTTCAGGCATCTGACACATGATATGCGCCTGCAGGGCTTGTGGCTCTTGTTCCCACTGGAAACCAAGGCCTCAGCCCATAAAGCTGGGCTGGGGTCTGGGGTCCCTTCCTGTTCAAGGACTCAGAAAACCTCAGGGAGGCCCTGAGGCTTCTGGTCCATGTGTCATGCCACAGCCCTTCCCGCCAATCACAGTGCATCTTGAGCCCCACCCCAGGGACAGGCAGACAAAAGGCAGGAGTAAGGATGGATGTGACAAGCCCCTGAAGAGGGATGTGCAAAAGTGCAAGTTCAGGAGGCAGGCGGGACACAGACGGGGTTTGCTGGCACGGACGCCTGGGTGGCTGCTCATCTTCCCAACAGAGAAGACTCCAAGGCTAGGGCTACCTCCCCTCCAAGAAGGCCAGTAGTGGAGGGTCCCTGCTGGCCCCGCTCATGGCCCTGATGTGGCTTCAGGTGTGGAAGGTCTCTGCTTGCCCTCCTGCCCACCCTGCATGGCCACGCTGGGAACAACACAGTCTCTGGGGTCAGGCTGCACCCAAGCCTTGGTCTCCTCATCTCAGGTGGGGAGAGAGTACCCGCTGTGAGGTGACCTGTGACACAAGAGAGTGGAAAGCACCTCGCATTGCACACAGCAGGCACACAGCAGACACGAACCCCCAGGTCCGCGGTGCTGGGCCTCCTTCAGCCTCGGCCATGCAGCACCTACGGCCTTCCCGCCAGGGCCCTCCCCCTGCACACTGGTTCCAAGTTGCACCCGGGCTGTGAAGGACGTAGGAGCCCAGCTGTGGCCTGCTCAGGGCCGTGCTGAGTGAGGAGGGAGGGAGGGGAGACCAAGGAGGAGGGAGACACAAGCTAAGATCAGACAGGCTCACACATACCTAGACACTTGAAGAGGCTCTTGAAGAGTGTGTAGGAGGTTACAGGAAAGTGAGTGGAGAGCCAGCCAGGCCACGGGGCCAGCGTGGACAAAGGCCTCGGATCCCCAGAGCCTGGTGAGGGTCTTCTCAGTGTTCCTGCTATGCTGCCTGCTCCCCTTGCTCTCAGCACCAGATGGATTTCAGCAAATGCAGGCTCTATGAGTTCTCAGTTTATTAATTTAAAAACATTTTTTTAACATTTATTCACTTTTGAGAGAGAGAGAGAAAACGAGAGCATGCACAGACGTGTTGGGGAGGGGCAGAGAGAGAGGGAAACACAGAATCAGAAACAGGCTCCAGGCTCTGAGCTGTCAACACAGAGCCCAACGCGGGGCTCGAACCCATGAACCATGAGATCATGACCTGAGCCAAAGTTGGATGCTCAACAGACTGAGCTCGCCAAGCGCCCCATGATTTCTCAGTTTCTAATGGTCAAAAACCAACCTCATGGTTCTTAGGCTTTCAGCAACCAGTCTTTAAAATTTGCATCCCAAGGGGCACCTGGGCGGCTCAGTCAGTTCAGCGTCTGACTTCGGCTCAGGTCATGATCTTGCAGTTCATGAATTCCAGCCCCGCATCGGGCTTACTGCTCTCGGCACAGAATCTGCTTTAGCTCCTCTGGCTCCCTCTGGCTCTCTCTGACTCTGTCTCTCTCTCTGTCCCTCCCAGGCTTGCACTTTCTCTCTCTCTCTCTCTCCCTCTCTCTCAAAAACAAATAAACATTTAAAAAATAAATAATAAATTTTTTTAAAAGTTTGCATCGCAAACCAGTGCCCCGTAGTTGGGCCTGTCGGTGTGGACCTGCTCGTGTTCAGGTGCAGGAAAGCTGCCCGAGGTCAGAGGAACTAGCTGTGCTGGCAGGACAGAGGGGCATGCGAATCGACAGAAACTTTATAAAACACTCTATATTTAAAATATGCAAACCAAACTATCTCTTTAGAAAGAATCCTCTAAGACCAGGCGGGAGCCACAGATCTAAGGCCCTGCTCAGCCTCCACCCTTCTTGTCAGTGAGCTAAAAATGATTTTAGTGGTTGGGAAAAAAATTAAAGAATATTTTGTGACACATGAAAATTTGACGAAATTCAGATGTCGGTGTCCATATGCAGTGAAGTTTCATGGGGACACAGCCTCTCTGTCACTTGCTACAACAGCAGAAGTATTTGTGATGGTGTGACAGCAGAGTCTATTTCCAGGGGAGCCGTGACCCTCTTCTGCCACAGAAACCCAAATTTCCTGCTTGGGGGCTTGAACGAGAGCCTCAGAGGTCGGAAATGAGGGCTAGAGGGTCCAAGAGCATTGCTCCTCTAGCTGGAGAGATGGCCCATCACAGCCCGGGCTTGGAGCACTGAGTCCTTGAGGCCGGCGGGACAGAGAAATGGCCGGGTTTGTTTGCAGATGGTGCAAGTGCCAGTAACTGTCCTCTCTGGGCAGGGCACGGGCACTGATGCTGTGGCAGCAAGTGGGAGCCGGGCCATGGTGGGGAGGCCAGCACCTGGGGTTGGCGGAAGGTTCTTGTCCCTAGGGTGACTCCTCCAGGGAAGCCCCCCTGGATTTCTCCACCAGGAGAGGAGTTGGCTGGGCCTCCACCTTCACTCCCAGACTCTCCCGTCCAGCCCCTCTGATGCCAGATCAGCCCAGCAGGTGCCCCTTTGATCCAGGCACCTCCAGGCGTTCTTATGCTGTTTATATGACAGGTGGGCAGGATGGTGGGTGGTCCAGGCACCGGTCAGCCTCCTTCTATTTTACCGATGCATTTGGACTCTGGGCTGAGCTGAAACCCAGTGCGTTTCCTGCACCACTTCTGCTCTGGACTGAATGCTCTTGTGTGCCCCCTCCCCCTCCAATTCCTCTACTGAAACCTGAGGCCGAGTGGGATGGTGTTGGAAGGGGTGATTTGGGTGGTTAGGTCACGGGATGGGGCTTCCATGGATAGGATTCATGTCCTTATAAGGAGAGACCCCAGAGGGGCGCCTGGGGCTCAGTGGAAAGCGTCTGACTTCGACTCAGGTCATGATCTCACGGTTCCTGAGTTCAAGCTTTGTGTCAGGCTCTGTGCTGACAGCTCAGAGCCTAGAGCTGCTTTGGATTCTATGTCTCCCTCTCTCTCTGCCCCTCCCCTGCTCATACTCTGCTCACACTCTCTCTTGAAAATAAAGAAACACTAAAAATAAGAAAGAAAAATGAGAAGAGACCCCAGAGTGCTCTTCGGTCCTTGCGGCCACGTGAGGACACGGGGTGAAGACAACAGTGTAGTGACTGGGAAGCCAGTCCTCACCAGACATCAAATATGGGGGTTGGTGACTTGATCCTGGACATCTGACCCCCAGTCACCCGAGTGGATTTGGACATCTTAGGCATCCTGCCTGAAGGCGGGCCAGCTGGGCCCATAGCTTTGGACCTGCGGGCAAAGCAGGAGCTGAGGGAGGTACAGACAGTGGCCATAACCCCTCCTGCAGACCTGGGCCTCACCACCCAGTTTACCTACAGAAACCATGAAGGGTTACTGAGCTCGGGGCCAGAGTGTAGGAGGAGGGATGGACGGTCGGCTTCTTCCACATTCAGTGATTTTATAATCCGTTAAGTGATTAAAAGAACATCAACCAGATTCCAGACACTGACCCTGCCCTGGGTTTGGTGAGCAGGTGGGTGCGTGGAGTGGGTCTGGCCCCTGGGCCGCTGTACAGGGCTGCTCCTATCCCTTGGAGGTCTCCCCGGTGGGGTGTAACATCAGAGTCCCAAGGCCAGGGCCTTCCTGCAGTCCAAGTGGCCCCCTGGACCACCTTCCAGGAAGTCAGGAACACACGCCCCCAGCTCCCACCTGGGCCTCCGTTGCCTGGCAGTGATGGCCTGTTGCCACGCCCAAGGCCAGAGTCAGGGTGGAGAAATCCCAGATCTCTGGGCAGCCTGTGCTGGGAATGCCACACTCCACCACTCCTGGGGTTCCCCCAAGCCCACCTGCAAAAAGCGTGTGGGAAGCCCAGGGGAATCCCCCCCACTAGGGCCCAAGGACCTGGACTGGCAGGTGTCAGCATGGCTATGCAGTCACCACGGGCATCCAATGTGCCTCCACCTTCAGCCCCTGCGTCTCCACCTCTCATGTTCCTGTCTTTATGCCCAGAGTGTGAGGCCTCTGAGAACGTCCAAGTCTCTGCACCTGCATTCTTGAGGGAGGGCCGGGTCCCACTGAAGCGTGAGTAGGGGGTGGGGGAGACAGACCAGTGGAGGAGGCCACATCCTCTAGGGACAGACCAAAGGCAGCCGAGCACCCCCTGGGTCCCCTGAGGGCTATGGCCAGGGGCTTTCAAAAGGGTACTCAGTGTCCCCCAAGCCAGTCCAGGGCCCCCTCCCTGGCTCCACTGAGAAAATAAAGATTGCCTCAAGGGCACCGGCATGGACCACAGCTGCTGGGGGACGGTAGTCTGGGAGACTCAGGGCAGGGCGCCATCAGGGGTCCCTGGGGTGCTGCCCCTGAGGCCCAGGTGACCAAAGTGCTCCAAGAGAAAGTGAGCTACCTTGATGCCTGGCTGTCCTCCAGCCCAGGCGCCAGTGACACAGGCTTGGCCCCCAGTGGGATCCCTTCGAAAAGCTTCTGGACCCTGCACACACACCTGTTCCAATCCTCATTTCTACTGCAGTCCCTCTGCCTCCAGGCTTCCAGATCACTCTTCATTCTGCAGATGCCCTTCCTTGTTTGCCCCAACTGGTTCTCCTGAGTCTTTTCCTCCACTCCTTATCCCAGCAACGCAGTGTGGGCTCCGGGAACTGACCCCTCTGAGGGGAGCCGAGCTTTCCTTTAAGCCTTTGGACGAGGAACTAAGCTGAATCTTGGGGTGTTTAAGACATTTCTCTTTAGACCAAACGCTGTGATTTCCCTGGACTGAGAAATCTTTTCAAATCCTGTGGTGCCAGGAGGCCGGAGAACAGATCTGAGCCACAGTTACGGGAGCCCCAGGAGACAGACCCTGTCCAGCAGGGACCCAGGGGAGTGAGAGGGGAGAATGGGCTATTTGGTCTTGACCAGTAAATGCAGGCCTGAATTAGAGGAGCTCAACAAATGAGAATTGATTGTGTCGTCTGATAAAGAAGGTTGGCCAGGTGGGTCGGTGCAGATGGCCATGGGGCCGAGGAGGGAGGAGGGAGGACAAAGACCTCAGTGTGGGGCCCTCGGGCTGGAGGAGGTGGCTGCCAATCCCTGTGGAGATGCCACTTCAGGGCTGTGCCTCAGGGCTGTGCCCAGATCCAAGGGCACCAGCAGCTGTGCTTGCTGCACTGACGCGGCGGGCAGGAAAACAGAGCAGGCAACGAACCTCAGTCAGTGGCGTCCGGGGACCCCTACTCAAGGCCAGACCTGCGGGCCGTGCCCACTGCACCCGCTCAGATGCCCACGGCCTCAGGGCATTGCCACAGCCCTGGTACCATAGCAACAATACAGAGTCGTGATAAAAGCCATCTGTCATTCATAAAATGTAACGTTGCCTTTTTGCAAAGCCATAAGCTATCCTGGGGCTCAGCCAAGAAATGGCCTATAAAATCCTTAGTAATGACCTCAAAGCATACTTTCCAACATAAAGAATATTCTAGGCAGCTGCTTCTAGGATTTATCTGTGTGCAGTAATTTTATATCCAAAACTATTACCAGGCTCCGTGTCTGATGCCCCTCTTCAGTAGCTTCACCCTCCGCCCCACCCCCCTCACCCATTAGCAGCAGTAAAGCGTCCAGAATGTGCTTGACAGTCCTGGGAGCACAGGGCCCTGTCCCCCAGGGTGACAAGTGGCAGTGCTGTGCTCAGGTGCCATGCCCTTTGCCATTGATGCGTCACACAGCAGGGGCCCAGGAGAATGCCAGCTGTCTTTGGGACCCCCAAGTTACCAGGAGGAGGAGCTGAGCCCTATCTGGAATCTGTTCCTACGGTGACACTGGGAATAGCAGGTTTTGTCTGGGTTGGACGAGGGCAGGCATCCTCCCTGGCAAGGGTTGTCGGGGACCCCCTGTGACCACCAGACAGAGCTTGAGGTGTGCAGAGGATGGAGAGCCTCGGGAGGAGGGGCCACCTGGGGCCTGCACCCAACAACTGGAGGAGGCCTGGAATTTTCATGATTTGGCCGAGGAGGTTGTCAGTACCACTGTATTACACGAAGCCATTGCTGTGATGGGGGAGGGGAAGGGGGCTGCGGTGCACCTGAAGCAGCTGCAGGGGTTAACGCTCCCCCAGGGAGAACTTGAAATCCCCACACCTGGTGGGGTATCAGCATGGGGCTTTTGCTCCACACCCAGGAATTTGATGGCTCTAAATAAGATGTTTTTTTGTCATGTAGTCTCTCACTTGATTCTTGCATTTGTCTCCAAATATCAGACTTTGTCTGATATCTGCATTTTCATCTCTAATTGGCAAACCAATAAATTACATTATGCATAACATGACATGTGGTAAATGCCTTTTAATTAAAAAAAAAAAAAGTCTTTCTAAAATTACCCCCCTCTACCCAGGAAAAGATGGAATGATGTCATAGGCGACTTGGGGATAAAAATGTTTTGCAAGTTTTTTCCAGTTTGGCTTTCTGCATTCGGATTAGCAAGCCCTGATGGACATCAGAATGACATCCTCAATTGTTGAGAGACAATCTGATTAAAAACATATTCAATTACTATGTTCCCGTCTTCCCCCAGACCCTTCCCTTACCAGAGGCCATGGTCCCAGATGAATTGGGTCCCAGATGAATTAGCGCCCTAAATGGCCTACAAACTGGATCTAAAGGCATCTCCGCTGTACTGTCTGTGCATCCACACGGAAACGCCTATCTGTGCCTGCTGAGAACCCACTGGGCTGACCCAGCGAAAAGCAAACAGCTAGCACGGGACCCATGACAGCGGCGCAGGAGCTTCTGGGAGAGCTGGTGTGAGGACACCTTTCCCTGTCTGCACGCTCTGCCCAAGGGCCCCGCATCACCTCCTCCATCTGCCGGATCCTGCTTCTGGGCCTGCACACACAGCCCCTCCGAGGAGAGCCCTGAGGATCCCCAGGCAGCAGCAATCTTGCACCACCAATCTCTTATGACTCTGCATCTACCCTGCTGCCTTCCGGGAGGCCAGAGCCTCTGCAGGACCTAGAACATGACACAGGCTTCCTGCCTTTCACAGAGGCGCTGGGGGTGCTTATTAAATGGCAAACAGCTCACGCCTGACTGCACTCAGCTGAAAGCCTTCATTTAGAAACAAGGAGAGTCAGAAGCAATCACTCATGTGCTTGGAGCATCATCTGTGCTGCACACGGGGCTAAGCCCTGGCCACTTAGAGCCCTGGCTCTGCCCGTTCTCCAGCACCCTTCCCAAAGCCCTGGGAGGAGGAGGGGTAGATACTGCTCAGGGCAGAAGCCATGGCTCAGAAAGCCAAGTGGGATCACACGCCTCACGAGTGGGACGTGTCGGCAGCCGGATGCAGATCTGGCCCTGGGCCTTGCCCCTAACGACCCACCAAGGCAAAGAAGAGCTGCTCCAAGCACATGGACTGACCTGCGTGTGAACGGACAGCTCTGAGCACCAGCAATGGTGTGTGAGAGGCACCAGGCGCTTCTAAGACAGGTGCTAACTGAATCCTCATCACACCATGAGGCATAAACGTCCCCTTTCAGATCAGGGAAACAGAGGCCCAAGGCATCATTTCGCTGATGAGGGACAGACCAGGCTTAGCTCAGGTCTGCAGGGCTACCGCTCCGCCTACTGGCTCCAGCTTGCCCACAGACAACTGCCCTGCGTGGGGTTTGAACTCCAGCCCAGCGAATATGCCACCCAACAGGCCTCCGCTCTCTTATAAAAACTAACGACAGTAGTCACACCCACTTTGTCAGGGTGATTTACCACAGAGTCGGTGCTGTTGGTGGCTGTCGGCTAGTCCCAGCTCGAGGTCTTGTATTATTTCAGGGGTTGCTTTTGGAGCAGTGTCTGCACTGGCAATGTGGTCCCAGTGGGGGCCTGCCCCTTGTTTTCAAAAGGCAGTGTCTGCAGGGTAAGGGCCCCTCTCCCACCCCTGAGGCTGGGCGGGCTGTGTCCCTGGGCTCTTCCCAGCAGGTCCCCAGGCTGGAACAGCCTCCCAGACAGGGAGGAGACCTGAGTGCCTCTGACCTCTTCCTGTTAGGTCCTGCCTTTGCAGGGCCCTACCGAGAGCTCAGGAAGCAGAGGCCCTGGCCATTTTTTGAAATGTTTCAAGTCATTGTAATCTGCTGGCTTCAAAGTTCAGTCATTGCTGTAAGTGTCTTCTTGGCATGAGTTCCAGGTGACAGGATTATGTGACAGGGACCCACCTGGTTCATTCCTTCTCTCCCTTGAACCTCCAGCAGAGGGGCCGGCATGCAGCAGGTGCTGGGCAAACAGTCTCAGAAGGGGACAGGTTTGGGTAAGCTTTACTCCCCGCTCGCCACCTCCCACCCCAGGCTGAGCATCACGGGCATGCCAGGTGACGAGGCAAGTGGGGTCCCAGCCTGCTGCAGAGGCAGGAGCCAGTCACCTGGGGGAATAACGCTCACCAGGATGGCGAGTTTCTCCCTGGGCCTCAGGAGAAGAAAGAGAGAGCACAGCAGAGAGAAGGCAACCTCTGGGAACAGGGCCGCTTTGGCCCGAGCAGACACCAGCCTGGTCCCAGCCCTGTTGACCCGCTGAGCTCTTCCCAACAGACTCTGAGAAGATCCTCAAACACGTCCTCCCTCCTTCCCATCGTCAGGGGCTCCCATTGTGGACTCTGGGAATTTTCCATGAATTAGCTAGCATCCCACTGGTCACTAAGCGTGCTTTTCATGACCAGAGGGTGACATACCATGAGAATCTTCTGGGGCCTCTAATGTATCCTCTTCCACAGAGCCGGTGAAAGAGCCCTGGGCCATGGCCTGTGCTTGAACTTGCTTCCTTCCTGGGAGGCACCGTCTCAGACTGATCCCCTGACAGTGGTTGTGCTCAGTGATTAGGAATCACAGCTGCTTTTTGCTTCCCCGTCACCGATTTACTCTGCTGAGGGCAGCTTGGTGAACGGTCAGTGAGCACTCCTCGTACCCAGAAGCGGCAATGCTCCAGTGACTGGTTTTTAAGACCCATACACTGAGTGCCAGACTGGCCCAGCCATCTGTGCAGCTACCACCACGCTCCCTGCTTCTGTCCCATGAAGGTCTACACTGGCTCTATTTCCCAGCAGGCAAAGTGTGTTTATGGTAAATTCCAGAACATCACTTTATCATGTAGCATTACGACTGCCAGCTCACTTTCCTCACGATGAAGTGCAGACACAGTGTCATCAAGGTCCTGAGACAGGCTCCGTCCTTCTGGAGATGGTGGTGGGAAGCTTGCCTCTGGCCCTACCGGGCCAAGAGTGGTGACCAGGCTCCTTCCTAGGTGGGGGAACATTTAGTGATGTGACTAAATATGTGGCATGGAAATGAAAATTCAGTCCTCACAGAAATGACGAGCAGCAGTGACAGAACAAGGAAGCACGGTGATGGGGGGGTCAAGGGAGGACAAGGGTACAAGACTTGACATTGAAGTGGAGATTCTAAAAGAAGTGAGGGAGAAGCCTGCGGATATCTGGGCAAATAGTCCTTCAATAGCACATGCAAAGGCCCTGGGGTGGGTGCCTGCTTGCCTAGGAAGTAAAGGAGAGAGGAGTACAAGTCAACAAGGTGGGGAGGAGATAGGTTCTTGATGGTCTTGCAGCCCATAGCCAGCACTTTGGATGGAGAGCAACTGAAGGGCTCTGAGCAGAAAATTGGCCTATTCTGTTTGTCTTAATAGGCTCACTCTGATGCCAAGTGCAGCATGCAGTGGGGGCCAGGTGGGCAGGGCAAGGATGGAAGCTAGGAGACCAGGGAACAGGCTGTCCCCACAGTCCAGGCCATCAGTGGCAACTTCACTCAGCAGAGGAGGTGGTGAGTGTTTCAACATGTGTTGAAAACTGCGTTAAGAGGACTTATGTCCAGGATGATTCTACGATCGTTTGTCCCAGGCAAATATTTGACTAGTAGTATGGGGGGATGGGGGGGTGAGATTTTCATGTCACCCAAGGGCAAAGTGCCAGTTGGTCAGTAGTTCTGCAGACGTGGGTGTCGGGGTGCCAGTGCATCAATGATATCTAGTGGGACCGAAAACGACCAGAGGTGCGCGGAGACGGGGGTCCTGGGACTGAACCCACGCCCCCAGGAGTAGGAGCTGGGCAATCGGACCAGCCTGGGATGGTGGCAGACGGAGCAGTGGAGGTAGGAGGGGCTGAGAAAGGGCCAGGGATATCCTTAGTGATCTGGATGTCAGGGCCTGAGCAGGAGGACGGGGGGAAAGGAACCCTGGAAAGTTCCAAGCCCATGAGGACATGGCCACATGTGTGTTTCCAAAGCTCTTCCTCATTTGAGCAGTGTTTGTAACAAACCTCTGGTGAGTGGGAAGGAGCTGAAGTTTCCCGTGGGTGCCCCAGTTGGAAAGAGCCAATTTCCTACTTTTCGTGGTTGGCTGAGATTTTTTAACACCGCTAAGTGTTGAATTTTCCAAAGTGGATTTTCAGCACCTACCAAGGGATCAGAGGATTTTCTCCTTCATCTGTGAAGTGAACAGAGTGATCACTGCTTGGAGGTGGTATGGCCTCATCTGGAGGACATCAGAGTGCAGGAGTCCCTAAATGACCAGGGACTTTCCATTCCTTCCCTCCATGTTGGAGCAATTTCCATAACACCTACTCCTCGAAGGTCTGATCAAGGTCAGGCAAAACGGGCTTGACTTCTGTGTAGAGGGATGAATATCTGACTGCCCTTCAACTTCTCCTATATGATGGGTCTAGCCCCATTGTTCAGAGCTTCATTGGAACTTTCCTTTAAAGTGCCTATTTTGTTCGTGCCATCAGGCTGGTATTGCATGGCCCCATTGCTTTGGGGACTATAAAGCCTGCCCCACTCCCAGCCCTGAGCCTCACCTCAGGACTCTCCTCTGCACCCCTTTCTGTCCCTTGCTTGGCTCTCACAATGCACGGGCTGTCCCACTGGCCTTTCCCATCTTATTAGTCACCTTTGGCACTAATCTCTCTCTGCTGCGTTTGCTTTTGGTTTACTCTTCATTTGGGCTTTTCCTTATCGCTCTTCTTTAAGTTTCCTAGACGGAAAGCTCAGGGCAGGGATGTTTGGTAGTTATAGAGTTCTAAGAGTGTGGTCACCTCCCCAGGCTCCCTCTGCCCGCCCCTGTGGTGTGTGGTGGCATCCTGCAGGATGTGTGTGGTGGCATCCTGCAGGTTTCAACAGGTGCTGTTCTCACTCACGCTCATTTTTAAACAGCATGCAATTTCCCTTCTGATCTCCTTCATGACCCCCAAATTATATACATGAGTGTTTTTATTTGTGGTATTAATTTCCAGGTAGGAACATTTGTAAAGCATAGATCTTGTTCTTACTAAACTGCATTGTGTTCCATGAACAGACTGCAGATCATATATGCATATGCTTTTGTATGAATGTGTGTGTGGTACTTACACATGCCCAGTGAGCTGACTGCACATGCCTTTGCAATTTCTTGACATTTTCCTTATGGTCAACAGACGGACAGTTTTTATGGCCATTCCATGTGTGGTAGAATATAAATCATGTATTTGCACAATCCACAATGAACAAAATAAACTCATACTCTTTTCTTGTTTTCTTTGTTCATTTTTGGCTTCTTGACCTGTTGCTTTAAATTAAAACAAAGATGCCCTGTTTTCCAAAGACCCCTCAGGCTGTGACCATGCAGCTGGGGAAGGAATGGGCCAGAGTCCCCCCCTTATCCACTGAATGCTTCCCTTCCCTCTGCCCGGCACAGAGGACCCTGGTGTCAACTCAGCTTCTCCTGTGGGGGTGTTGCTCCTGCTGGTGGCACCTCCCTGTGTAAGTCCCGCAGGCCCAGGCCCCCTACCCCACCACCCCTGCCCACTGAGTCCAGTTCCCCCAGACAAGGGTTAGAGCTGCACAGCCCATGGCGCCTGGACACAGGTGCCCAGTGGTGACCATGACCCGCCCACCTCCAGCTCCCAGAATAGCCTGTGGCCAAGGCTGGCCTATAGTAAACAACCCCAGGAGCCTCCCTGGTGGGTCCTGAATGAGTAATCCTTAGGAAAACATCGAAGGATCCAAGAAGAATAGGTGCCAGGGCCTAGTGGGTGGGTCCCTCTGGGCCTCCCTCCTAGGACCCCCTGGAATATTCCCCAACCATTTGGCCAGGAGAGTCCATCATCCTCTGCTGACGAGCCTGCAGCTCCCAGGAGAGTCTTTCTCCGGAAGCTCTTCCTCCTCAGCTCATCACACACACCCCGAAGTCCCTTCCCCACCGCCATCCTTGTGGGGAGGCCCACTTCCCAGACGACTGCTGTGCTGGCCCCTCCGCACCTACCCCATCCCTCACCCTCCAGTCACCTTCATGCCCTTCCTACACTGCTAACAGTGGCCCTTCAGCCAGGCCAGCTGGCAGCTTCACGCACCCAGGGGAGGTTCAGGGCACAAGGCTCACCTCCCGTGTGCTTTGACCGAGACTGAGGAGTGACTTGCTAGCGGGGGAGTCTGGGCAGACTTCTAGGCTGCCCCAAGCCCGTAAGAGCTGGTGGAGCCTCCCTGGGCCTCCTATCCCGAGAGACCCAGCCACGAAGAATCCCAGAGATCTGTGCCCAGGCTGCTTGCTCCCTCTCTGCCTGGAAAGCCCCTCCCTGCCCAATACACTGGGCACCTCCTTTTTCTGCTGGCCCAGACCTTGCCATCCCCACAACTGCAGCCCATCGCCCTCCCCTCGCCCCTGCAGGGCCTTCCTGGCTGATATCCTTGGATGGTGCCCTGGGGGCCGTACCAGCTCAGGCATCCTCAGACAGCCCAGAGCTCAGTGCATAGGCACTCTCGCTGCTCAGAAAGGGAGGTTGGTCCTGCCTTGCCCTACCCACTGCCCCATTTCTCCACTCCTTTCCACACAAGGCTCCTCAAAAGTCACATCTGCCCTCAGTCTCTACCATCCTCTGCTTCACTCAGGACTCTTGGCAGCCTCACCCCACCCCTCCAGGGCCGGCTGGATAAGACCACCAGTGGCCAACCTCTGGGCCACACTGATAGGTCATCATGGCTTCCTGGCTCATGGTTCCCCTTCCCTGGCCACCCGGCTGTTCACACAGCTCCTGGCCTCAGGGGCAGAGGTCCCAGAGCCCAGGCCTGGGCCCTGCCGCCCATTCTCACCCAGTCCTATGGGCGCATCTACCCATGGCTCTGCGTACCCAAACCCGGGGCCCTCCGTTTCCCCTAACCCCATGGCCGACCCCTGGTTCTACCTTCAGGGGGTGTCTTAGCCCAAGACGTGGGGAGCCCACCCCACCTAGGTGTGAGCCACCACCTTCCACCTCTAACTGGCTGCCTTGCTTTGCTGTGTTGGCACAGCCTCAAGCCAGCCTTTCCTGCCCTGAGGCCACACATCCCTTTTTGTCCCCAGGCCTCTGCTGGATGCTGGCCTCACACAGCCACCCTGGCCCGCTGGCGCCCCAACTCAGTTCCAACCTTGAAGAATACGCCAGACGCACTCCCACCCCAGGGCCTTGGCACTATTGGTGCCCTGCCCAACCACCATTCCCACAGACCTCCAAGTTGTGTTTAACCTCACAGGCACATTTCTACCCAAATGTCACTTTTTCGGGGGTCTTCCCCAGCCACCCTGTACAAACAGCCCTCACGTCACCCAGAATGCCCGATGCCTTCTCTGCTGCACCGATTTAATTTTTTTATGGAATTCTTGTTACCACCCCACATACTCTACACCGGCTCATTGGAGCTCCGGCCTTTAGGAGGAAAAAGTTCCCAGACTCTTTCCCTGGGGACTGACAAGGCCTCATGTCAGCCTCCTAGGGCCTTGCTCAGAGACCCCAGCCTGGTCCACCTAAGGGACAGTAAGGCAGAAGCCCAAGGGAGCTTTGGGCCCCACGTGCATGTGGGTCTCTGTGAACAGGTCTGTGTGTGTGTATATGTCTCTGCATGTGCCTCTCTGGGTATGAATGTGTGTGTTTGCTTTTTGTGATTTCCATGGATGCATCAATTGCACCAGATCCAATTACTCCTCAGAGCAAAGTATAAAGGAACCAGGCAGACAAATCTGGCCAAGGGTTTTCATGCTCTGTCCCCTGTGCTGTGTGCTCTGTTCTCAAAGGCTGTTTCACGTGTGCACCTCGGCCTTAACCCAAGTTGGACGATGGCTTTGGTCTGCTCTGAGTACCTGCTCCACACCAGGGCAGAGCGTGAACGAGGCATCATGGGAGGTGCCTGTGTAATGGAACCTGTGCATTTGTGGGAAGACAGGCCATAAACAAGAACAGGAGAGTTGTCCTCAGATAGTGGTGGCTGCTGTTAGGAACACAGAGGGTGGGACACCGTGGAAATGGGTGGGGGTGCTTCGAAACCATGTGGACAGTACGACAACACTTCTTCAAGGTAATGGTTGAGACGAACCAAGAAGTACACGAGGGAGCCATCCAGTGGTGAGCAGGAGTCCAAATAACACCTCAGCTCCCAAGAGAATTCGGGGGGGGGGGGGATGTGAAAATAAGTGCACTGCGAGCCCTTGTGAGGACCCCTACATGATGACTATGGGTCATGGGGGCGAGCCACCCCACGGCACTCTGAGGATGCTGACCAGGGGAGGGCGAGGGGCCAGAGGCTGTAGAAGCCCAAGGCCTGGGGAAACATTGTGGGGCTCAAGCTCTTGCTCCACCCCACCCCACCCCCAGCGGCAAAGGGCAGGGGCTTTCTCACCAATCTCCACGAAGACATCATCTCCTAAGCCTCTGTAGGGAACCTCGCCCCAGCCCCTCCCTCTCCTGCACACAAATGGTGCAGTTGGTGTGGGAGGGAGGGGGAGTTCCAGCTCCAGGTGAGAGTCACCTTCACACCTAATCCCCTCTAACCTCCAGCTCCACCTCTGAAAGGGCTGAGCTTCCTTTCACTTATTTCAAATGGTCTCAGAGACCCTTACTGCACTGATCAGTTGGGCTGGGATTCCTCTGCCTCATCAGCAATTACACAGTGGGCACCCACTACATGCTAGGCACTGAGCCAGACAGAGATTCAATGACGAGTCTGAGGGATGAAGTAGCCCGAATGCACAGAAGGGAAAACTGAAGTCCAGAGAGGGCAGGCAAGTGGATGGGAAGGCAGGGGCTCCCTCCTAAGGCCCCCATTGAGACTGCTTGCCTTTTCAGTCCTGCCAGCGAGGCTGAGAATTTGCAGTGCCTTGAGGGCACGGCCTGTTTGCTTCATGGTGGATGTGTCTGGACCACCTTCCCTGGCCAGGGTCATTACCCTTCTCACCAGGACTTTAGACTGACATTCAAATTAATGTCCCCTATTGGGGGCTGGGGACCCAGAGTTGTGTGGGCCCCGAAGAGGTCATGTAGAAGTGCCACGTCTGGATACGGGTGGCTGACTTCACGCATCTAGTGAAGCAAAAGACACACTGACACACAAGCACACACACACACACACAAGCAGCGAAGGAGGTGCGGCCTCCGCGAACACCAGGTACCTCTCAATGCCAAGCAAATCTTAGCTGGGGGGCGCCAGTGCCACCAGAGTTAAGGCGCAGGCGTGTCCCCTTGGGGTGGGGTGGAGCCCCTGGGGTAGGGCCCCAGCCCGGTGCAGGAGCCTCCGCGCGGCTCTGGCATCCCTCCACCCCCACCCCGTATTTGCTATTTTGGCCAAATACCCATCTCCTCTTGTCTCTACAGCGGCGGCGCCCCTTCGCCCCTTCATCTCCTTTCGCCAGCAGCGGGGCCCGCGGGCACCGCCCGAGGCGGGGGCGGGGGGAGGAGGAGCACAAGGTCGCCGCCCGGCAGGGAGCTCATCCGGCGGCGCAGACGCCCAGCGGCTCCGGGGAGGGACTTGGCCTGGACTCTGGCCCTCCGCTCATCTGGGGAGGAGCCGGGAGGCTGCAGCTGGCGGCGTCCCGCCCGGGGCGGGCGGAGGTTCCTGGGAGCCGCAGCCCGGCCTGAGGATCCCCAGCGACAGCGCCGGCGCGCGCCCCCCAGGCGACAGGAGCCAGCGCGCCGCGCCCGCCGGCCTGCGTCTTTCGGTCTCTCCATCTGCTCTCGGCAACCGCAGGAAGAAGGCGCCCTCTCCTTAGCGGGCCGGGAGCTGCAGAGGCAGCGCGGGGCGCGGCCGATGGGAGGAGAAAGGAGAAAGAGAGCGCAGTCGGCTCGGGCCTGGCCGTGACTCTCGGGGCTGCGTCTCCGCCAATCTGCGGGCGCTGACGCGGGGGGCGGCTCCACGGTTCTCGGATATCTGCCGGCCCGGGCGCGGGGCGCCGAGAGGCTCGGCCGCGCGGGCGCTGCGCTCCGGGGACGGCCGCTGCACCTGCCCGGGGACCTCTCCGGCCGCTCTGTGCGCCCCCCAACCCGGTGCCCGTCCCCAACTGGTCCCCGCGTCCTTGCGCCCTGCTCGGCCTTCAGGTCCCCGCCTCCGGGCGGCAGCGGCAGAGACAAACCCTGCCCGAAGGAACTGCCCCGTCTCCGGCTGCCCTGCCCGGCGCCTAGCGCGGCCCACGGAACTGCTCAGGGGACTGCGCCGCGCGGTCTCCACCGCCGCCCCCAGGCCACCGCCCCTTTGGCCTACATGGGCCGTAGCGTCGGGATCCTGCGCCCCTGATGAGCGCAGAGACCCCACGCCGGTCGCTGCGTGCCCGGGGCCTCACCCGGCTGCGCCCCCAGCTCCGCGGAAGAGGGCCGCTGGGCCCGGCCGCTAAGGGCGCGGCCACTCCAGACAGGAGAGTGGGGACGGCCCCGAGATGGCCCGGCGAGCGGGCGCTTGGGCAGTGGGCGCCCCGCACGTGGTGCGGGCCAGGGGACAGCCCTGGAGCTGGTAGCTGTCCGACGCCAGATGGACGTTGACCCGCGCCGCGGCACTTTGTTCGTGCCAAACCAAGACTAGCTGGGGCACGGGCGGAGCGCGCTCCGGGAGGGCGCCCGGAGTCCCAGGCCGCGCGGCCATGAAGATGATCCTGGTTCGTAGGTTCCGCGTGCTTATTCTGATGGTGTTCCTGGTAGCCTGCGCGCTGCACATCGTGTTGGACTTGCTGCCCAAGCTGGAGCGGCGCGCCGTGCGGCCCTCGGGGGAGCCCGGCTGCTCGTGCGCGCAACCCGCGGGCGAGGCGGCGGCGCCTGGCTGGGCGAAGGCGCGGGGCCGCCCGGGGGAGCTCCCAGCCGCCGCCTCCGCGGCTGGAGACACGGGCTGGCCTAACAAACACACGCTGCGTATCCTGCAGGACTTTAGCTCCGACCCTTCCTCCAACCTCACATCCCACTCGCTGGAGAAACTGCCGGCTGCAGCCGAACCGGCCGAAGGAGCCCTGCAGGGGCAGGATCGCGGTGGCTCCCGTCCTCGAGACCCTGCGCACCGACCGCTGCTCCAAGACCCCGGGCCCCGTCGGTCGGTGCCACCCCCTGGCCCCAGCGGGGACAGCTCTCTCCTGGCTAGACTGTTTGAACACCCACTCTACCAGATGGCCATTCCACCGCTAACGGAGGACGACGTCCTCTTCAACGTGAACAGCGACATCAGGTTCAATCCCAAGGCGGCAGCTGAGAATCCTGACTGGTGAGTGAGGCAGGGGGGGCAGCTCGCTAGGGGTGCTGGTAGGACCTGACCCCTCAACCAGCCTTCAGTCCGGGCTCCCCTTCCCAGGAAAGGCCTTGCACCTCCCAGGCATTGTGTAAAAAAGCCTAGAGGGTCAGGAACCAGAGGGTGTGGACCCTCATGGCAGAGGCCCCCCCTTCAAGGGAGCTTTGGGGGTCCCACAGCTCACTGCCTCTTGTTCGGGGCACTGCTTTGTCTCCAGAATGATTGCCTCCTTGAGATGGGCCTCTGGGGGGCTTGGGGGTGGTTCCCTGTGGGGCCAAGAGAGGGTCAGTGCTGCCTTCACAGGAGAGCAGTACTGACCTGCAAGGTCCTGGTCACGGGCTCCGGACACTGAGTCCCGCAATGCATGCATGCATTGGCAAGAGACTGAATGAGAGGGGAGCCTGCCCCTAACCCTTCCCTGGGGAGCTGCTGGCCATCAGGCTTCCAGACACCGGGCAACATTTCTCTGGTGGGCACATCAGGAAAGTCTGCAGAAGCCTAATGAGCCCTGTGAGTCAGTCGCCGAGAACAAAATTAGCAGAGGGGCGTGCTGGCCCCAATGAGGTGGAACAAAGGGGCTCTCCCAGCCAGGGCGCAGACAACAGCCTCCCTTGGAACAGGGCCAGCTGTGTTGGGTGACAGCTTTATAAAAGGTGAGAAGCATCCCAGGAGCATTTCTTTAAACCGTCCTGGTGTCAACGCTTCCCCCCAGGCCCTCCTCAGCCACACGGGTCAGAACAAGCAGATGCTGCAACCCAGAGAAGTGAAATATTAACTAGCAGCCAAGAAATACCTGCCTGCAAGAGGGTTACCCAAGCAACGCAGGGGAAAGGCCGGGTTTCCAAAACATCTCATAAAAATCCTTTCTACTCTGAAATTTGACCAGGCCTAGGCTTTTCTGTCTAAATACACCAAGGTGTTCAGTGGCCTTTGAGCTTTGACTGCTGGCCAAGTTCAAGGAAATGCTCAGAAACTTGAGAATCAGAGCAGTGGCCCAGACCTGGAGCTCTTCACAGGAGAGACAGAGCCCAGAGCCAATGGCCAGTGATGCTGCCCCCGTGGGACAGGACTTGGGGCCACAAGGGCCCTATTTGTGGGTGAGTTAGAGCTACGAGAAGTCCCATTTTCCCTCCAGCCCGGCAACAGTCTCTGTCCTCTGCCAGCCTGGCCCCCTGACTCCAGAGACCTTAGGATGGGCCATGTGGGTGGCAGGTCCTCATCTTGGGCCTCAGCTGAAGTGAGTGCTTGCTTCTTTCCTCTCTCCCCACCCAAGACTGCTCTCGTTAAAATCAAATTTAGTTTCTTGCATCATTTCTACCCCTGGCTGTTGGAACCAAAAGACAGTGCCCAGGGAAGGTTCCTGACCAGAGGTGTGTCCACATGTGCACACAGTTCGCGGTCAAAGGTGGCTTGCTTGCCTGCTCCCGGGAGGAGTTGATGGCCCCTCACACCCCAAGCTGACATCACGCTGGTTGGGCTGTTGTGGTGACCCCAGGACAGAGGAGGCCGGGCCTGGTGCTGATGTTACGGGCTTGGTCTTGATTTAGTTATAGCTGTCTGGGTGCCTCCGGAGGGTAAGTAGAAATTACGGTCTTTGGATATGTTATTAGTTAGTAGAAGAACAGCCACAGAAAAAGTGCGGACACCACAGGGTCCTGTCTGAGCAGAGGCACCTTTGAGTAAATCTGCATTTGTTTGGATCCAAAGTCTAAAACCTTGGCCTTGGCACCAGCTCCCCCTTATTCATCCAGACCTCACCCCTCCATTCTTTCCCTGCCGACTCCGGTCACCTTCATTTTCTGCAGGCCACGTGAAGGCACTGAAAACGAAGAATTCTTGCCCACTGGGGAGGCAGCAGTGGACTCATACCCCAACTGGCTAAAGTTCCACATCGGTATCAACCGGTATGAGCTATACTCCAGACATAACCCAGCAATCGAAGCCCTGCTGCGTGACCTCAGTGCCCAGAAGATCACCAGCGTCGGTAGGTGCCCTCACTGTGCTCTTCCACTGGGGCAGGTGGGCTGGGGCTGCTTCTTCCCCGCAGGAGAGCTGGGAAGCCATCGGCCCTTGCCGGAGCATCACCTCCTGAGATGATTTATGAGGCACCTTCTGGGAGGGGAGGGACGCCTTCCAGGCCATCAGCGGCCGGGGGCTGCCATCCACTGTGTGTGCAGGCACTGTGACAGTCTAGCGAGGGAGGGAGGGGTGCCTTACAGCTTTGCTGTTGCATTCTGCTTCCCCACGTGAAGGGGGAGGTCCTCTGGAGGAGCACTTTCCAGACTTCAGGTTTCCCCTCCAGGGGTAAAGAAGGGCACACCCCCTGGGGGCAGGGGCACCTCCCACAGCACAGGAGGGAGACACAATGCAGAACTCACAGGCTGGTGCTTTTGGATCAGCTCTGCATCAGAGCTCTGCCAGGTGCTTCTGCCTTGTCCTGTGCCTGAAGAGTGACCAGAGCTTGACACTGTCTGGGGTGGAGGCCCGTGAACTTCGTAATTCAGAGGCAACATCTCTGAGTATTTTGGGATCTGCTGAGTCAGACAAAAAGGGGCATCTGATGACTGACTTCAGGAAAATGTGTCAGCGGCAGTTTCTGATCATGGAGGTTGGGTGCCATTGTTCTCAGGCCTGTAGGCAATTGTCTGTGATTATTCCCGTTAGTCACTGGTGGCAGTGAGGAGATGGGCTGAGGCCCTTCGGTGGAAGCTGCCAGGAGCCGGCCTAGGTACCATGGCCAGGAAGGTGTGGAGGGAGGCCAGTCGGGGGTAACATGAGTGTAGGCTCTCCGCCCCCACAGTGTCAGGCAGTTCTCTGACACAGTTTTCTGGTATTTTCCCAAGTAGCCCCGATGCTGAAAGGGTCCCAGTGCTCTGGGGCTCTGTCCAGCTGCTGACACAGGGGAGATGGGCTGGCAAGTGGGTTTTGCAGGGGTCTTTAGGGGTTGTTTCTGTTCTCTCTGTCTGGTACCAAGCTGTCTGCTGGACACTTGCCTTGACACATGCTAGGTTGCTCAGCCGTGTGAAGAAGAGCTGGCGGGAACGAGCTGGCGTCTTCCTTTCTTAGCTGGCTGTGCAGGAGGGGTCTGAGCACCTCCCCAGACCCCAGCCTTGCCCCAGCTGTCCCCATGGGACGCCAAGCCTCCCTCCTGCCTCTTGCAGGTGTCAGATGCTTTAGGTGGGGCTGGGAAGGTGGCTGTGTGCATGACAAGAATTGTGCCATAGACAGCCACAGCTGGGGTGCCCTTTTCACTCCTGAAAGGAGACGAGGCCATTAAAGAAGTATCCAGGGCACTGACCAACTCACTAGCCCATTCAGCAGATGTTCTTGGGCACCTCCTGAACTCCAGGCCCCTTCCTGGGTAGTGAGTTGAGGATGAATGGACCCCAACAAGATTCTGCCACACAGAAGACCTGAGAGGCTCAGGGAGGCCAGGGAACGGACACACTATGAGAAAGGACACATGCTTTGAACACTATTCACGTAAAATCTAGGAGGAGAGTTTAGAAAGGAGGAGGCATCCATCTGGAAGGAGAGGCACAGAGGACCCTCTATGAAGAGGTCTGACTTGAGGCTGAGATGAAGCATCCACGATGTCACAGAAGGGCGCAGGGAGGGCTGGGCTTTCTGGGAAAAGAATAACATTTTAAATTGCAAATGGTTTTAGAGAAGACTATGTGAAAAGAGCCTGCTCTGCTGCTGTCCTTGGTGCCATTCTCTGCCTCAGTTTCCCCATCTGTCAAATGGGCTTGTGCCTGCCCAGGTACATTGCATTTGTTCTAATAAGATGATGCTTGTGAGTGAGTGTGCAAATGTTAACATCACGTGCTTGCAGGGTCACCACCCCCAAGTGCAGGGTCTGGGGCGCAGGGAGGGCTGCTGGGACTCCTGTGGCTGGCCAGGCTCACCATAGCCTTCAGGGAAGACAGCCTCCAGCCTCCTTGGACACCCACACCATGCAGAGGACAGGGCCCAGCAGCTCAGGGAGCAGCTCAGGCAGAAGACAGGCCTCTGGGGCTCTCGGGCACATTGCCTACCCTAGACACCCTGCTCTCTCTGTCCCCCTAAGGGCCTGGCCTTGAGGCTTCTCCCACCCACTTTTGGTCTGCCCTGGGCAGCGGTGGCTAAGTTGCCTGTCCATGGTGGACCGAGCCCGTGGCTGGGGATCTCATCCCAGGGTCCAGTTTGGCCCATGCGTGGTGGTGTAAAAGAGGCAGGGGAGGGGGTGATTTCTTGCCCATCTGTCTCTGGTGGGCTGTCTGTGATGATATCACTCCCTCCCAGATGGCTCTGGCCTCGCAGGTCCTTCTCCATCACTGTGCAGGACCTGGCCGGTGCTGGGAGGCTGATTGATGTCCCTGGTGCCTGGTGTGAGCCTGGCCTAGCAGATTAATCTCTAGCACTTGGGTTCTCATGTGGAACATAAAGATGGTTATGACCTAGACCCTCCATTTGCAAATCTGAAATCCAAGTGTAACCTGTTCAACAGCAGAACCTGACTCAACCTGAACTTACATGGGGGCAAAACCTAAATTCACAAGGCTGTCTGTGAGCCCTTATTATTCTCCTTTGGAGTGAATATTCGTGTGTTCCTCTGAGGAAGGAAGAGTGTGTTTAACTACGGGGTTCTGCCCAGGCCTATCTGGGCTGCCACCTAAGGTGGGATGGATGCATTTTATTTGCGCCTTCTATCATCTGAGATGTTTGATGAGTGGCATGGCCCTATGAAACCTGTATCATGGGGTTGCCGAGACACTTCAAGGAGCAAATAAGAGAAAGATGTAAAAATAGAGGCGAAGGAGTCTCTGCAGGCAGGTGCGTGTGTCAGGGCAGCATCCAGGAGCAGACCAGAGCCTCCTTGCCCAGAGAAGCCTGTGCTGGACAAGCCAGTGAAGGGCCTCAGCCGACGCCTGGCCCCACACTCCCTGCTGCCGTGGTGAGCTCCCAGGTGAGCTCCCAGTTGTGAAAAGGCTCTGGTCCACAGGGAGCAGTAGGAGAAGCCTGACCCTGTTCCAGGCTGCAGGAGTCCCTCAAAGATGCATGCTTGCTGGGTGGCGTCTGCCCCCATGTCCAGTTGGATGTTTTGGTTAAAAACCCAGCTGCTTGAGACGTTAGCCCCTGGCTGGGCCCGTGGCTTAGGGGAGCCAGCTGGGTAGATTTGTAAATGGAGGCCCTAGGTAGGAGCTGTCTGCTGTGCCTGTCACTGCTATGACCCGGAGTTGGGCACAGCCTTTGAAGGTCTTGTGGGGGAACCCTAGATGGCGCCTCTTTACTGGAGCCCAAGCCTGCCTCAGGGTCAAGGTGCAGCAATGCCACCCTCCTGAACGTGAAATGGGAGAAAGATGTAGAAATCACATTGACCCACACTGGCAGTGTACAGGAGAGTCTAAGTGTAAAGAGCTGGAGATCCACCTCACCTCTGAAGCCACTTCTGCGAACAGGAAACCTTCCCCCTCCCCCCGTGAGGTGGAGCTCGAGCATCCCTGTTCCGGGCTCAGAGCTCTGTCCCTTTAGCCATCTGGCCATATCGGCCCCTTTCATCTTCAAGTTGTGCACTGTGTTATCAAATCCCGGAAACACTGTTCCTGCAAGCTTGCAGACCTTCTTCTCGGAATGGCTCCATCGAATCGCCCCCGTTCAGAACCGCTCGATCCACTTCATGAAGCACATGTGGCCTTCAGTACAGCTGCTATGGCCGACAGACATTTATTTATAGCCGGGCTCCTGGCTGCTTGGTAACGGCCGTTCGCTGCCTTTAAAGAGGTTTGGGACGTTATCTACCTCTATTCAGCTTGAAATCAGGCATGCAGCGCCTTCGGCTCGGGCCGGTGATAATTAAATCGCTATCGTGCACAATTATGGATGCAAAGAATAAATGACACAATTAACTGCTCTGTACTTGGAATTGCTTAAAAAGGAAAAGAAGTCACACCGGTGTGAGAGGATCCAGGCAGCCTCCGGCTGGAAGACGCCACTGCTGCTCCATCCAGGTTAGGATGCGGTCGACCACCGTGGTCGGTCTCTGAACGAAGAATGAAGTGCTGGGCGCTAACTGATCTAGCTGGATCAGGGGCTAATGGGCCAGCAAGCTTCCAGGAACAAAGGCTGAAGCTGGGGCTACCCAGGGTGGGCAACGGCCCTGGGGGCCCCTGGAGGCTGCCCTGTCTAATTGGTCAGAGGCCAGCTCCTCAGGAAGGCAGTTCCAGCCTCAAAGAGGCCATAGTCCCCCTCCCGCCCTGGGGGCCACTCGGGGCCCAAATTCCAGGTTCTGGCTCTCCAGCCTGTAAACTGACAAGTGACAAGGCTCCATCAGCAGGAGGCACCTTAGGTCATCGGGGAGGAAGGACACAGCCCCTCCCCCAAGGATGATTACAGGCAGCACCCCCGAGAAGGTGATATAGCTGAGCCCCTCCTAGGTTTTTCTTCCAGCTGTCTGGTCCAAGATCAAGAACAAAAGCCCACCAAGTGCCCCTGGGCACCTGCCTTCTTCTGAGCAGAGACAACAGCTGGGGCTGCAGAGTCCCACAGGCCTGTATTCCTATTGTGTTCCTTCCCATTCCAGGGAGGGTGCTGGGTTCCCACTGGGGCTGTGCTGGGCTTTCTCTCTGAAGTAAATTTAATTATCAAAATAGAAGTGAGCGGTCTTGAAGAACATGGTATACACAGCAGTCTAGGCTGGGGGAAGTTACAGCTCAAACACCCTGGGGGGCACAAGTCAGGTAGAGTCCTGCCAAGAGGTCACGGCAAGTGGGATGAGAGGACCCAGCGCCTCATGGCCTCTTCCAGTTCCTCGCTCAGAGCAGCCCCCTCGATGCCGGCACCAGGGTGGTCAGCAGTGACGGCCAAGTGGACATGTGCCACGCTGCTCTCTGAGGGTCCATGCCCCTCATGCCCAAAGGCAGCCTCAGGGGCTCTGCCTGGTGCCTGGGGGTCTGGAACACGGGTCAGATCCCAGTCCTGCAGGAGGTGAGGCCCGTGAAGTGGGCAGGGAAGAACGGGTGACTTAAGAGCTCCTAGCGTCACATTCTTCAAATGTGAGTCGTCCATGGCGAGGCCCTTGCTTCCTCTGGCCCTTCAAATAAGGCAGTGGCTGTGAAAATATTTGGACTACCTGTCTGACCGTGATAAGGACAAGCATGGGTCCGACTTCCTAGACAAGGTGACAGAGGCCAAGGGGAGTAACGCCAGAGGCGCCGGCCTCCACCCTCCCCAGTGGCCAGGAACACATGGGCGTGTGCCTGTGGGCCACAGATCTCTTAAGAATGAAACTTGTTAATTTAAAAGTCAGGAGGCAGCTCATCAAATTATGGGTTGGGTGGTTTTGTAAGAAACGAGAAGACCCTGGTTTCCACGGGAAACAAAGCTGAGTGGTGGCTGATCCCAGTGTGCCAGACCCAGGTCATTGTCCCTGCGAACATCAAGGTGAGGACACCTGCTGACAGAGCCTAGGGGCCTGTGTCTCCCACTCACACCCCATTGGTGTGGCACTGCTGGGGTCCCTGGCCTGGACGGCACCCCTTGTCCCTTCAGGGCTGTCTCCCTCCTCCCAGGGCTGCTCCCGGTGCTTGGCCCAACTCCACCCTTCCTCAGGGGATCCCAGGAAATGTAAAGAGTATACAGTGCTCTGTTAATATGAACTAACGTGTGCTTACTGACGCATGTCATTAATTATCGCTACTCACTGCTAACTCACGCAGTACTGTTAATGCACAGCTGGAGGATACAGTTGTCCAGGGATAGCCGGAGAGACAGAGCTGTCGTTGTGGACATTGTGGTCTGAATGGTGCACGTCCCTGCAGGGGTGGGTGTGGGAGGACAGAGCATATACAAGAGGTGCTGTTGGTGGGGGCTGGAGGGAACCAGGTCAGACATCACTCAGGTGTCCCTCGTGTGTTGGTGATTTGATGACAGTGGGGCCCAGATTGGTGGGGCCACAGAGGTAGAAAGAAGGTGGCAGACGGGGCTGGTTCAGGGAAGTGGCGTCTGGGACATGTGCTGTGACAGCCCTGGCTTTAGCCTGGCCTCACACCCACCAGGGGCTCACTGCTCAGCTGGGTTCCTTCCTAGGGTCTGATGAGCCCCAGTCCCCTAGGAAGCGTGGAGACCCACCCAAGTGAGGGCAAGTCCACCTGCTGTCATGGGGGGCTCTTGCCACACGCCTGGGCCTCTCCCCTCGGGTTTGCCTCTGCTTCTACCATGCCTTGCAGCCCTGCACTGCAGCAAGATTCCCCAAATCTGCCTTGTGGAGGAAACCCCAAACTGATCCCCACTTCTTGAGGCCCAGTCAGTGTCCCAGTGCTGCCTCCTAGGCCCTCAGCCCTGACCACCTCCGCAGGTCCATTCTGCAACAGCAGAGTGAGGCCACCCACTTCCGCGCACAGGCTCATGGCGGTGTCTGCCTCTTTCCCACCCCAGGCGAACACGTGACCTTCACCATGACTGAAGGTGGTTTGCCTGTGGATTTTGGCAGGGAGGCCATACTTGATTTTCAAGCAGAATTCCAAGTGTCTTCCGGCTGTCAACCCCAGCTTGGCAGACAGGAAGGCCCATGTCCCCAGACAAGAGAAAGGTGGTATCCAGAGGAGGTGGTCTTCCTGGAGTCCTGAGTCACCAGGAGATTCTAACACACTTTAATTTCTAGTTACTTGCTTGCTCCATGGGGAAGAACAGGTAATGCAGCAGGGAAACAAGGGTCGGCGGTGCATATAGAGATTTGCCTTCCAGAACAAGAATGACTAAACAGGCCAGATTTGCATAATGATTTATTATTCAAGAAAACCAGGATTACAGGCCCTGGAAAGAGCTGATGCGCTGTCCCTGATTGGCCCTGGAAGGAATAATTAAATCCAGTGACCCCAGTTATTACATGGAAATGGGGACATTGAATGGGGCTTAATCGGGCCTCTAATTTTTTTAATAATCACTTCTGTGTTCATCTTATTAAAAATATAATAAATGTTCATTGTAAAAATTTAGAAAGCACAGATAAGGGAAAAAGGAAATTAAAATCATCTGTAGCTCTATTCTTGGGGGGGAACCACTGAAGCTTATCTGTACACCCAGATTTCCCCACGTGCTTGGTACGCATCTTCCGAAGAGGCAGCTCACCAAACATAAATATTTGCTTGGTCATAAATACTAAGCTGTTCTCTGTATCAGTAGAAATTCTGTGGAGCCAGTGAGAAGGCTGCATAGTACTCCTTCATGCGGGATTAGCTGCATCGTACGTCTGCCCCCGGGGGCGGGCATTTTGGGTTATTTCCAGTGTTTTGGAGTGAAGTGGCATTTGTTTCTGGCTTTGTTTTCCTGAGGAGGGCACAGGTTGGAAAAGCGTCAGAACAGATGCACATCACAGGCTGGTCTGGGGGACACTATGCCTCCAGCATCACCTGAACTCCAAGACCGGCCTCAGACTCTGCATAGGAAGGAGGGGGCCGTGGCTGGGTTGGGAGCTTAGAGGATGGACTGGGCCTCGGCCCTCACAGAAGCCCTGAGGTCACTGAAGACACTCAGGGAGGTTTGAGCTCCTGGCCATTCTCCCCACTCATGACTGTCGGCCTTCTTGAATGTGCAGTGTACCCGTATAGTCGGTTCTAAATGCTTCACAGGATTACCTACTCAATTGTGACAGCAGTCCTGGGAGGTAGATAGGATGGTCATCCCCATGCCACATGTGAGCAAAGGCACTGCCAAGTCAAGAAATACATTTCCCTTATTTGTCTGGACCCTTGCCACGGCCCCATGAGGGAGGGTGGGCAGGTATCTAAACGCCATCTGACACAAACTGACATTTGGGAGACTGAGGACTCCTTCAAGGGCACCAGGCCATAAGGAGCTGTGCAGAGACTCCAGTCTCAGGGCTCCTCCACACCAAAGCCCCCCAGTATAGTGCCCTCCAGCATGGTGCACCCCCAGTATGGCCCACCCCTATTATGGCACCCCTCTAGCATGGTGCACCCCCAAGATGGTGTTCCTCCAGTATGGCACCCCCAGGTATGGCACACTCCAGTGGGTACCCTCCAGTATGGTGCCCTCCAGTATGGCACTCTCTACTATGGTACCCTCCAGTATGGCAGCCTCCAGTATGGTACCTTCCAGTATGGCACCCTCCAGTATGGCGCCCTCCAGTATGGCGCCTTCCACTATGGCACCCTCCAGTATGGCATCCTCCACTATGGTACCCTCCACTATGGTGCCTTCCAGTATGGTGCCCTCTACTATGGCACCCTCCAGTATGATGCCCTCCAGTATGGCACCCTCCACTATGGAACCTTCCAATATGGCACCCTCCAGTATGGTAGTCTCCAGTATGGCACCCCTCCAGTATGGTACCCTCCAGTATGGTACCCTCCAGTATGGCACGCTCCAGTATGGTGCCCCTCCAGTATGGCGCCCCTCCAGTATGGCACTCCTGGATGGCCCCTATGATGAATGAGGTGCTCCCAGCCAAGGGGTCTTCAGGGTTTCCTCAGACTAACACTGTTCAGGTTACCCACAGAATCCCAGAAACCTAGACTGGGCAAGCAGTGGTGTGTAGGGGTGTGTGTGTGTGTGTGTGTGTGTGTGTGTGTGTGTGTGTGTGTGATGAGGTCATGCAGGTGTCTGGGGGAGGAGGCATTGCTGGCAGGTATCTATACCTGGCCATCTTTTCTAGAAGCCATTCCCTTTATCTATGGGTCAGACTGTCTGAGAGATTTCGCATCCAGCCGGAGTCAGGTTGGGCTGTATATCAGTGTCAGTGCAGGAAACCCCAGAATTCCCAGGCAGAACGGGGCCCTCGGCCACATCCAGAGGCCCAAGCAGGGCCAGGGGACCAGGGTAGGAGCTGCTCACTTGCCCACAGAGGGATGATTCTGAGGGCAGCAAGTGACCCTGTGTCTCTTTCCCTCTCTCTTGCAGCCATGAAGTCGGGGGGCACACAGCTCAAGCTCATCATGACGTTCCAGAATTATGGACAAGCCCTGTTCAAACCCATGAAGTAAGTGCTGGGGGCTGGTTGGGACGAGGGGGCCAGGTGTGGGGACAGGTCCATGCTGGAGTGTGCAGGCACCCAGTTTCTAGTGGAAAATGCAGTGTTTCCTCCCGGAGGTGTTTGGGGTGAACTGTGGGTGACTAATCTGGGCTTTCTCCCCATCAAGTGGGCAGCACAAGGATCCTGTACCCTCACCCCCTCCTCTTCCTGGCCTCCCCAGTCCTCCCCATCTCTGCCTTCATCCACTGGCAGATCATTCCTACCCCAGTGAGCATAAGTGTTTTAAACCAGGAGCCTGAATGTGGACAACAAAGAATGCCCCTGAAGAAGTGACTTCCACCTCTCCTGCATGCCTCAGGGGTCAGCAAACTTTTCCTATCAAGGGCCAGCCAACAGATATTTTAGGTTTGGCAGGCCGTATGGTCTGTGTCTCAACCAGTCAGCTCTGCTGTCCTAGCCCTAAAGCAGCCAAACGATATGTAAGTGAACAGACGTGGCTGTGTGCCAATAAAGCTTTATTTATAAAACTCGCAGTGGGCTGGATGGACCCGCAACTGTAGTTTCCTGTTCTAAATAAAGCAGAGACATTGCTACCAAAATAAATATTAAGGCGCTCACTGGCACATGAAAATTTGTGGGAATGGTGAGAAAGAATATTTGAAAGTTGGGCCACCCCAAGAAAATTCACAAGGAGCATCATGGTTTTGATGTCTGCCTTGATTGCCCTGGGGCTTGGCTATCTACCCTGTGGTCCAAGGTTGCTCCGCCATCTTTGTTAGCTCCAACAAGGCTGCTTGTGCACTGGCAAGGTTTGCTGCACCCCCGAGAACCCACACGGACCGTGCAAGTTGTGTGTGAGCCTGCTTCTCTGGGCGTGGTGGGACTGTCCCAGCCTACCAGCCACGGGCTCTGCTGGTCGGAGAAGCTGTCTTTTGTTCACCAGATCTTGGCCGTCTGTCTTGACATTCAATTATCAGAATAAGCTAGAAATACAGAGATCTTTTCTGCTTACTTTTCAAATTTTGAGAATGATGGTAACTAATTGAGAAGCATTCCAAACAAAATGTAGCTGCTAGTGTGTAACTTGTGACCAAAGGTCTGATGTTGTGTCCAGGGTGTTTCTGGGACTCTTGCTCTCATTCCTTGGGACAGATGTCCTGCTGGGGGCTTCCGCGAGGGTCCGCTTGACCTGTCTATGACCTGGGGCTGCCTGGAGCAGGTGGGACTGAGAACCTTATTCACATAGGCGAGACAAAGGACACCAGGGGTGGGCAACAGACCTGGGGCCGCCGGGATACAGTGATATGCTGAGGCATGGTGAATGAAGCCACCTCCGAGTCTGTCGAGGGTTCATGCACAGCACCTCCTTCCCTGTGTCTGTGCAGGAAGGGAAGTTCAGGTCTCCTCCCGGAGAATCTTATGGAAAAGGGAGCCGTAGAAAAGGCTATTGCAGGAGGATGGATGGAGGCAGCCATGTGGACGACCAGCGTGGATTCATGTACCCCTGACTCATGAGGGAGGACTGGGGAGAGACAGCTAGAGGGTATGCAGCCTGGGGACAGGCATGGGCTCCTCGTGGAACATTCTGGAGGGGACTGAGGCCTGGGGGCGGGCATGGTGCGCTCCTTGTGGAACATTCTGGAAGGAGATGAGGCCTGAGGCAGGCATGGGCTCCTTGTGAAACTTTCCATCCTCTTTGGGCTTCTTCATGGTTTTGGCCCCTGTTGAGAGGAAACAGTTGAGAGGTCGTGGCCTCTCACAGTGGAGCTTTGCAGAAGGGCAACTTCTAGGTCCCTTGATGTCACAACAGTGCCCTTCCTGTCCCTCAATGGGGACAGGATCTGTGTGAACGCCTGCGGTCAGGGTGCGGCGTGGGCAGCAGCAACAGCAGCCCTGGTGACGCTGCCTGAGTGGCTGCTCATGCAGGCGTGGCCGGCCCAGCATTCCCTGGGCCAGGCTCTGTGCCCAGGGTTTACACGTTTGTTGTTTTGTCTTCAGAGCGCCTCTGTGAGCTACGGGAAGTAGTAGTATTCTTGCTGCTGTCCTGCCGTATAAAGGGGACAGCGCCAGGGCTTGGAGAAGCCGTGAACGTCATCCAGGGTTGAGCCAAGAGTCCAGGGTGCCTGGTCTCCGCCCCCACCTGGCCTCCTCCTGCCCCGCCCCAGCCCAGACTCCTCCTCTTCCAGGTCTCCCCTCTCCCTTAGCTTCCCCTGCTTCTGGCCTCCACTGCGGCCTCCCCCAGCCCCTCCTTCCCAGCCTCCCCCAGGTGCCCCCACCTTGATGGGCTCTACAGTCACTGAGCAGTACAGAGGTCTAGCAGGGTAGGACAGCCAGGCCCCTGCGTCCCCAGAAAGCTCACGTCACTCACGTCACTCATGTCGCTCACGTCTGCCCCTTCTCTCCTGAACTCTCAGCCCCTAGCCCGTCTATAGCAGGAAGGAGAAACAACTGAAGGCAGAGGCCACCCATGGACAGCCTGGGGCAGGGTTTCTGCCAGGACTCAGCAAAGGCCCGTGAGGGTGCTGAGGCCAGGCTGAAGCCATAGAAACAGGGGTGAGAATCTCTAGGCAGCTGGGGAAACTGAGGCCAGAAAGGGAAAGCAGATGTCCATGGCCTGCCAGCTAGACTGTCAGAGCCATGGTGGGCATCCTGAGGAGAGCCAGGCTCTCTCCCCTGCACACAGTGTGCTCCTGGGCAGAGGGCCTGCCGGCAGGGTGGGCACAGGGCAGGGGTTACAAGCGGTCGGCATGGGCCCTCTCGTCCCGCCCTCTTGCTGCTCTGCTGGATCACATCCAGGTATTTCCAGGCCCCGGACTCCCCTCCTCTGACCGTGCCCTGAGTCTGGCATGGACTGTGGCCAGCAGCCTCCACTCCCTGATGACCCCGGGGCCCCGGGCCCAGGACCCGAGGAGGCTGCACATGCCATTCCTGTCCCCAGTGGCTGTGGTCTGAATATGAAAACACTGTGGTTTATAAGCGTAGCATTAAAAAATTAAAATCCGTGATTAATAGTTCTTTTTAAGAAAAACTTTCTTCTATGAGCTGTGAAAAGTTTTGTAAGCTGTCAGTACAATATTATGAATGAATTAGATGGTGGTACTTTTCCTCCAGAGGGATGTTAAGTTACGAGTTCTAGAAGAGAGACGGCCAGTGAGACGGGGATAGAGATGGGTCCTGCAAAGTGTGATTTATGTGCACATAAACGACTACTTAGAGTTTCATGGTTACATATTTTTTTAATGTTTTATTTATTTTTGAGAGAGAGAGAGACAGCATGAGCAGGGGAGGGTCAGAGACAGAGAGGGAGACACAGAATCTGAAACAGGCTCCAGGCTCTAAGCTGTCAGCACAGAGCCCGATGCGGGGCTCGAACCCACAAACTGGAAGATCATGACCTGAGCCAAAGTTGGACGCCCAACCGACTAAGCCACCCAGGCGCCCTGAAGTCATTGAACACCACACCCTAGCACATTAGCTCACAAGTTTCTGGACATTCTTGCTTTAGGGTTAAAGTAAGATTTCTAACACGTTAGGGTCAAAACGTAACTCATGTATCATATAGTTCACTTGCTGAAAGCCTATGACTCAATAGCTTGTAGTGTATTCACAGAAATGAGTGTCCACCACAATCCGTGTTAGAACCTTCTGGTGACTCCAGAAAGAACCCGTACAGTGTTACCATCAACCCCCGGGCCCCCCTTGCCCACCCTATAGGCCCGGACGCCACTAATCCATCTTGTGTCTCTGGGATTTACCTGTTCTGGAATTTCCTGCAAACAGAATCACATATAAATGTGACTGGCTCCTTTCACCACACGGTCATCCACACTGTGGCAGGTGCCGGTGCCTCACTCCTTTCTGGGGCCAAATGATACCATGTTGTGTGGATAGGCCACATTTTATTTACCCTTCCACCTGTTAATGGGCTTTGGAGCTTTTTCCAGTGTGGAGCTGTTAGGGGTAACGGTGCCATGAACACTCATGTACAGGTTTCTGCAGGGACACGTGTTTTCCTTTCTCTTGGGTCCATACGTAGGAGTGGGGTTGCCGGATCTTATAACAACTGCACTTAATTGTTGGAGAGGCTGCCAGACTATTTTCCACGGGAGCTGCTCCCCTTACCTCTGCGGTGACCCTGCGTCCTGGCCAGTGGCTGTTATTATCTGTCTGTTTGATTCTGGCCCCTCTGTGGGTGTGAAGTGGTGTCTCCTTGTGGTTTAGACTTGCATTTTCCCGATGACTCATGATGCCGAGCATCTTTACATGTCCTTGTGAGTCATTTGTGGATCTTCTTTGGAGAAATGTCTATTCAAATCTGCCACTTTTCAGTTGGGTTGTCTTTTTTGTTAGTAAGTTGTGAGCATTATTTATGTTTTTGGAGCACAAGACCCTCATCACATGTGTCATGTCCTTTGAAGCACAATAGTTTTTGTTTGTTTGTTTTTGGTTTGTTTTTAATTTTTTAATGTTTTATTTATTTCTGAGAGAGACAGCGTGAAGAGGGGAGGGTCAGAGAGAGAGGGAAATACAAAATCGGAAGCAGGCTCCAGGCTCTGAGGTAGCTGTTAGCACAGAGCCCGATGAGGGGCTCAAACCCACGAACTGTGGGATCATGACCTGAGCTGAAGTCAGACGCTTAACTGACTGAGCCACCCAGGTGCCCCATGTTTGTTTTTGTTCTTAAGTTTATTATTTGAGAGACAGACAGAGCCAGGGGGTACAGAGAGGAGAGAGAATCCCTAGCAGGCTCCACAGTGTCAGGGCAGAGCCCAACATGGGGCTCAAACTCAGAAACTGTGAGATCATGACCTTAATGCGAGGCTCAAACTCACGAACTGTGAGATTACGACCTGAGCCAAAACCAAGAGTCAGACCATTGACACACCAAGCCGCCCAGGCACCCCTGAAGCCCAAGGGTTTTATTTTGAGCATGTTCTGTGTATCCATTTTGGTGGCCTGTGCTTTTAGTGTAGTATTTACTGAAACAGTATATGAGCTACGTAAGCAGTGATGGAGGTGGGGTGTGTGGCTGCGGTTTGCCTGGTGGGTGTGTCCACGGAGCCAGCAGGCGTGGCCACAGCTACCATGTGTCCCAAAAGCAGCTGTGAAGAGCCGGTGGTTTGGCAAGGGGGGTGTGGACTTAGCTGGACACACTAGAGGGTATGGCTTGTTGCAAGAAACCTCCACCTGCTCTGGAAAAGGTGCCTTCTAGGCAGGACCACGACACTGGCTGTGACTGCCTCCTGCAGACATGTTCCCGCCCCACCCTCACATGCCCACCGAGCCTCTGGGCCTGGTCTTGTGCCTCAGATGCACACTCCGTGCAGACCCCGCCCTCCCGCTACTCAGCTGGGACAGAGCAGAGTGTCTGCTCCACCGCTGTGGCCCCAGGATCAGGGGCTGGTTCACGGGTGGCGCTCTGCACTGTGCACAGAGCGAATGGCGTGGGGGGCAGACAGTGCAGACGTGAGCACGTGAGCAGCTCCCCTCACTTTTGAGCATGACTAGGGCAGGCTGGCACAGGGTAGGAGGCTGGAGGGCTTTCAGTTGACTGAGGCCGGAGTGTGGGGCTCCGTCGATTGCTTCAGGCCAGGAGACCCGAGAGAGAAGGTGAGGGTGAATGCTGCTGGCAGAGGGGTGTGGGTGCGGAGAGAGGGGAGGGCGTCACTGGGCGTTAGGGGAGAGACGTGGATGCGGATTCAGGGTTAGGGTCAGTGAAGCGTTTTGACCTGGGGATGGGGGCTCCCCGTGGACAAATGTGAGTGGTGGCCCAGAGCGCTGAGGACAATGGACCTGCGGCGCACACCGTCTGTCACTTTCCTGCCGTGTGACCTCGCACACCTGCATCCTCCTCTCTGGGCTTGAGTTTCCTTATGCTGTCAGAGGCTGGATTCCAAGAGGCTGAGGGTCCTCTGAGTCTCGGGAGGAAAGGGACTGATGCCCAACCTGAGCCGGGTGGTTGGTTTGGTGGGAGCCAGGGAGTAGCCGGCCATTTCCCCCCAGAGCTCCCCCGAGCTGTGCAGTTATTTCTGGTGCTCTGGGCGCTCCGTGCTCACTGGCAAATACCACAGGGAAGGTGAATATTTGGTGCCACTGCAGGCAGGCTGGGAACAGCACGCAGACGCGTTTCTGCTGGGTCACCCAGCACCTGGTGTGGCTGGTGTGAGGGGCCACCGTAGCCAACACTACCCCTCTGCGTTGGAGCCCAACAGTGATGTGGACACGGGCCCCAGAACACCTCCGGTGTCTGTGTGGGGTTTGGGACCAAAAGCATCAGCACTCAGAAGTTCGTGGGTCCCAGGGTCAGGACACAGGGGGTTTGCGGGTCCCAGGGTCGGGACGTGGGGGGGTTCACAGTTCCCAGGGTCGGGACACAGGGAGGAGGGGGGTTCACGGGTCCCAGGGTCGGGACACAGTGGGGTGTTCATGGGTCCCAGGGTTGGGACGCGGCGGGGGTTCACGGGTCCCAGGGTCAGGACCACACCATATTTTTGGGGGGCACAATCCAACCCATTGGGGCACCAAGTAAGCAGAGTCTCCATGTGCCAGCATCACCTCCTCTCAGGGCCGAGCTGACAAAGGTACTAAAGAGTCCTCATCTCCACTGCTCATCAACTCACCCTCCAACCATCTCGGGACCTCTTTTTCTACGTGTTTAGAGATTAGATTAGACCGAGAGCAAATATTGTAAGTGTTTGTAAAACCCAGTTCCTGCACAAAGACGGACTCCCCAGTTCTGCATGTGGAACTCTACGCTGCTGTGATCATGCTTGTATTTTCAGAAGACCCTGTGGAATTCGCCCAGAGTGAAGTGCTTGGCCACAGGGCAGGGCTGTGGTTGGCGGTAGGAGGTCTTACCAGAGCCATGCAGAGGCCACACAGGGTCTGTAACCCAGCAGCCCAGGGCGAGGTTCCCAGGAGAGGGCCTGGTACCTGGGCTGCACACCGATGTCTGTGCTTGCCCTGGGGGCTGCACAGGGTACTCACAGGCAGGCGAGGCGTTGTCCACACAGCCGGGAGAGGTCATAGGAGGTGAACATGTTGATCCCAAGGTCTGCCCATAGGTCCCTGGGTTTGGTAGAATCATTGGATAACATCGGGGCCAACTGTGTGCGCACATCTCTGTGCAGTGCTGATACTTGGTGGTGGTGCCTGTCCCCACATGGGAGCACACAGCTGCTTCTCCCACCGGGTGCTTCTCTTCCCCCTTCCCTGTCATGTCTCGATGTGGGTGCAGCAAGAACACATGTCTGAGGCTGCCGTGCTGGGTTTTGACCCTCGCCCTAGAGAGGGCTACTTGCTCCTCTTTGCGCGTCTGCCAGGGGTTTTCGGTCTCCACTCTGGCCCGTGAAGGAGCCGGTGATGGATAGCTGATGGCTGTGTCACTTGCACCAAGTCATTTGACCTTTCCAATCACAGAGGTAGCCTTTATTTTTACTGCCAACTCCCCTTCAAGGAGGAGGAAACTCAGGACCCAGAGGATCCGGCCAGGGCTCTAGTCCAGGGTTCCGGATGCCAGGTCCTGGCCCTTCAAGCAGCATGGGGCTAAGGCAGGGCTGTGGTGGGGGCCCTGAGACCCACCCTGCTGGGGTCAGGGTTCTCTGCAAGGAGGCACTCACTCTGTGACCCCTCCCAGCTGGCAGATTTCTGGAGTCCCCACATGTGGTGAAGAGGCCCAAATACTCCGGCTCATCTCCTGTTTGTTGTTTATCTGTGTTCATGGAGCACAGAGAAGGGCCTCTAGCCCCATGTCTTGTCCACCTTGGTTCATCTGTTCTCTGCAGGGCCAAGCCATGGCCCAGGGGCTGGAGCTGAAACTCAAGTGTGTGTCCATAGCCTGCAAACTAGCCACCTGGTTTTCTTTGCAAAGAATGGAAATGTGTGTGTGTGTGTGTGTGTGTGTGTGTGTGTGTGTGTGTGTGTGTGTGTGTAACCCAGAGAAACTGTCCTAAAACAGCTGTTTGAGGCCCAGGAATTCCTAGCAGTTGAGATACATAAACAGGCAGCTGCAGAAGAATGTTCAGGCTATGGTAGTATCTCTAAACACAAAACCTGGAGCCTCCGCTCTGCTCCGACCACTCCTGGTCCACGGGCAGGGTGTGTACTGAGTGCAGGAGGCACTAGCTGGCAAGCAGGGCCCCCTGTGATTATGACCTTGGTCTGAAGGCCTGCTTCCTGTGACCTTGGCCCTGCTCTGGGCTGCAGGCCAGTTGCCTCCCCCAGGGGCTGAGGGCCCAAGGGGCTGTGGGGCCGTTTCATCCCTCTCTGGTTGAGTAGATTTGGTAGGAGACTCTCGAGCTTAGCATCAACTTTCCCAGGAACTCTGGGGCCACGCAGGGAGCCATAGGCTAGAGACCGCTGGCCGACCCCCCCCACCCATTAACCTGCATGCCTCCCACATGACCAGTGTCCGACCGGGGGCCAGACTCCTGGACAGGCACCCTGTGCAGGGCCCTTTTCCTGTGCTTGCATTTCCTCTGGGCAGGTCCTGAGCAGCCCCTGTCCCTCACTAGGCCCCTGTCTGACTGTGGTGTGAGGTCCCTGGGGAGCCTGAGTTCCTCAGTGTGCAGGGAGTACGCTGCCCTGGGCCATCATGGGGCAGGAATTCCGGAAACAATGGTTGGACGTCCTGAAGTGATGTCCGTGTAGTGGCTGTCCAATGCAGGGAAATGGCTGGGAAGTGCTGACTTTCCCCTCTGTCCCGGGGGCCGGTGCGGACAGAGAAGCTGTGGTAGGTTCTCCGTGGTTCCCCCGTGGCCAGGCCTGTCAGCAGGTTTTACAACCAGCCGGGGCTCCAGTCTCCTTCAAGTGTGAAACCGTGCACGCTGTTTGCACTTCACAAGAGGCCTCGTGAAAACTTGCGGCCACCTCCCCACCCCGGGCCGTAGAGGTCCCCCCGCCCTGGGGAGAGGGCCCTGGCTTCTCGGCCGCCCTTCAAGGAGGGACATATGGCCACACTGTTTACTTTCCCGTTTCACTGCCATAGCAGCAACATATGATATCGTGTAAGTTCAAGGGGTACAGCGTGTTAATCTGACAGGTTCACACGGCAACCCAGGTTAGCTGGCAGTCGTCTGTGGTGGGAACAGTCAAGATGTGTTTTCCTAGCAAGCCTGCAGCTTAGGATGTAGTTCTGTGCTGTGTGTGAGGCCCCAGGCCTACCTGTCTACCAATTACAAGTTTGTATCTTAAACGACACCTCTCCAATTTTTAGTGTCCTTCAGCGCTCTGGGTAGATGAGCCTTGTGGCTCACGTGCAGACACGCAGCTAGATGGTAGCCACTGCGGGTGGGCTCCTGGACCTCCCTGGGCCTCCACGTCCTCTTCTGGGAAATGGGCCCACATGCCAGCATGGGTCTGGTCACTCGTCCATCCCAAGGGCCCTAAGCCAGTGCTTCCCGCTTGGCAGGGCTGGGAGAGGGGCTGAGGTGCCAACATGGGGCAGTCCACATCTCACAGGTGCACAAACCCAGGTAGGAACCAGGGTACCCTCAGAATCACTGAAGGAGCAGCATAGCCAGGACACGAAGGGAAGGGTCCCCAGTTCCCCCACCCATGGCAGCTGGAGGGGCAGGTGCACTGCACAGCAGATGCCCCTGTACAAAGCTCTTCGTCAGGCAGGAGGTGCCGACAGCAAATCCCATTTGCAGTGCTGGGTGGACCCTGCTCAGGCCACAGGCTTCCTCCGCGATCGCTGCTTCACTGGGGCCCAGATGTGACCTGGGAGGGCTCCGGTGGGCAGGTGAGATGCTGTGGCATCGAGTGCATGCAGAGCCCAGAGCCCCAAGGTGGCCACCAGGCTGTATGCGCAGCAGGTGAGGTTCCAAAAAGAGATTATCCTGGGAATGGTTCCCTGAACACATGAGAAGCTGTGCTCCTGCCCTGTCCTGTACTGTGCTCACAGTGCCAGGCGCCTGGCACAGGGCTGGAACAGTGCACGGGGTGAGAGTGCAGGTTGGCTTCTGGACAGACCTGGGCACAGATCCAGGCAGGACCGCTGATGAGGCCGCACAAGGTGGGAGGGCAGAAACACGGGGTCTTGGCTGCCAAACAACCTTGGGAGAAGACCTTTGAGCCGGGTTTTACAGGGTGAATAGGAGTTCTTCCTGGGTGCAGGGGGATTTTGAGGAAAATGCCCTACACACTAAGGCTTGGGGAAGTAAGATTTTGAGGAGCAGTGAGCGAGCAAGCAGTTGGGCGTTTCCAAGGATTTGTCATTCTCTTGATAAATAATTCACGTTTTCTCTCCACTGGTGCCCTGACCCAGGCTCCCAAGGCAAACTGATTGCCCAATAGCCAGTCACTGGGTGTGGAGCCGGCAGAGGCCTGGGCCTGACCAGATGTGAACAAGGAGCGCTTTGTGTCTGTGCTCAGTGTGGGCTAGCCTCCAAGCCCACGTCCCACCCTTGTTCCGACTGGCTTCCAGGAGCCCCAGCACCCTCCCCTGTGGGCAGCCAAGCCAGCCTCCGTCCGACCGGGGCCCACCCGCCAAGAAGCTGGGAGAGCCCGTGTCTCTGCTGTGGACCCTGATGGGTCCTGGGGACTGGCCCACCCTCTCCGGCACCCCATTGGCCAACTTACTTCTGACTCCCTACCTGGCGCCTACCCCAGGCCCCTGAACAGGAGGAATAAGGTCCAGCCTGCAGGGAGCCTATGTTCTAGTGGGACGAGCAGTTCAGAAGGTTCCCACTGGGCAAGGTGACAGAGATGCTTTCGCGACAGGCCCCTCCGATGGTGTCTGTAGGGTTCCTTCCCCAGGCACTGGTAGAGTGCCGACTGCATGCAGGCGCAGCTCTGGGCTACAGGGCAGGAGGTGGTGGGTAAGTGAGGCCTGGATGCAAGGTGAGAACCAGACACATGAAGGTCTAGGACAGGCTGCCTGTGGTCCCGTCTGAGACTGGTGGCCCGCACAGGTATGGAGAGGCCATGGAAGGGCAGGGTAGGCTGGAGACCCAGAGCAGGCAAGCCCTGTGGCCTCCCTGTGACAGGAGCCGAGTGCAGCTTTAGGGGCCGGAAGAACGTGGTGCTCCCACAGGGAGGGCTCCCCGCTGCCCCTCAAGAGCACCCTGACCAGAGAGCAAGGTTTCATGGCAGTCAGCCCATTTCCCGTGGGGTTCCCTGAGTGCCGCAGCTGGGCCTCAGGACAGGAGGAGGGCCCACGGACAGTGGGGCAGGTGCACCCACTGCACCCTGACAAAACCCCTCAAGTCTTAGCAAGGAGCAGCCCCCCCACACATTGCAAGGGATCGGCATTTCCTGTGATCTGATCTTCATGGGTGAGAAGGTGTTAGCCAAGAGGCACTGTGCAAGGACTTCTTGGGGGGTGGGCTCTGGGGGTGGGAGGATCTCTGGGGACCAGGACTTCAGGGTATGTGGAGGCCTCTGGGGGCCAGGACTTCAGGGGGGTGTGGGATGGGGGCCAGGCTGTGGCCCAGGGGTGTGGCGGGACTGGAGGAAGGGGAGGCACGGGGGTCAGGCTGTGGCCCGATGGGGTGTGGCAGGACTGGAGGAAGGGGGGGCACGGGGGTCAGGCTGTGGCCCGAGGGGGTGTGGCGGGACAGGGGAAGGGGGGCTGGGGGTCAGGCTGCAGCCCGAGGGGGTGTGGCAGGACGGGGATCACACTCTGGCCCGAGGGGTTTCTGAGGAAGCTCCCAGACCAGTGTGGGCAGTGGGCAGGAGGTGCTGTTGTAGGGCACGTCCCTGAGGGCACAGGGCAGCTGGGTCCAGGGTCCTGGCAGTGAGGAAGGAGCAGGGTGAGGGTCCCAAGCAGCCCAGCACTGTTGGCCGTCTCCAGAGCAGCCTGCCAACACATTGGCCTCCTACCAGGGCCCCCAAGTCCCCAAGTCCTGGGAACCCTCAGGAAATGGCCCAATTGGGGAGCAGATGGCCACTGAGGAATGAAAGGCTTGAACCCCTAGGGGCCTGAGCGGCAGACCAAGACCAGCTGGATTTCTACTGATGCTCCCCCTCCAGGAGGATCTGAACCCCTGGCTCCGAGCACGGTCTCTCCAGCTGGCTGCAGAGGGGGATGGAGGGGGGCTCAGCGAGGCCATTCAGGGCGGGGAGAACAGCCTCCTGTGAGAGCAGGTGTGCACATGTATGTGTGTGTGTGCACACACAGTCCAGTGGGCACATGGGAAGTCAGGACTAGCACCGCTCCCTGCTCAGGGCTCAGCGGGTATGGGACGGGCTCCTCTCTGGCTGGCTATTGTCTGGTGGCTCCTACACAGCGACCAGGCTCCTACACAGACCAGCACCGCCTGTGACACTGAGCGGCTCAGCCATCAGGTGGGAGGACTAACAGGCACCTCATTGTCAGAAGGTGCCACTGAGCATTCGCCCCTTCCAAGTACCCCTCCCCTCAACGCAACACGAACATCTGCTGCTCGCCTTGTCAGTGAAGGGATCAGGGTCTAACTGTCATCTGCTCGCCCATCACGGTAACAGGGATCGGGGTCTAACCATCGTCTGCTCGCCCACTAGACCACGAGCTCCATGGGGTGCGCCCCAGGTCGTCTTCCTCCACACTGTATCTGCAGCACCAGCTGCTTAGTAGGTGCACAGAATGAAGGAGTGGAATAAAATGAATGGATGACTAAACAGACCAATGCATGTAGCCCACCAACAAGGGGCATGTGGGCCCCTGAGGGTTCAGAGCAGCACCTGGTGTCTGGGGCACCAGACGGGCCGCACCTGGCACTGGCTCGAAGGAGCAGGGCCCCGACAGGCCATCCAGGCCGCTGCGGGTAAGTGCACACAGGGCACCCAGAGGCCAGCAGAGGTCTCTCCGGACCTCTGGGCAGGCGGGGGTCCATGATGCGGGGTGTGCACAGTCTCTCCAGCGGCCTGCGGGCAGGGTCTGCAGCCTTGATGCCACATCCCGCTGGGAGCCTTCAGCGTGTGTCCGTAGAGCACGCAGCCCACGTGCCTCCTGATCGCCTGGGAGCCACGAGCAGATGCCACACTGCGTGTAGCCATTTACCTTACAGGCCCCTGCTGCGGGGCACTGGGGCTGTCTCTAGCTTTCTGGTTTATGTTTAGAGGTTCCCCCCTCCAAAATGGACCCTATTAACTGAAAAGCAAATAAGTAACAACCTGAAACAGGCTTTCAAGAGACTCTCCTGGGTCTTCCTGGGCTTCTCTGGACACAGTCGGGGCAGCCCACAGGAGGCCGAGCCAGCCGGACCCCCGTGGCCCAGAGCGGCCGGCATCTGCCCTGGGCTCCTTGCCCAGCAGCGCCCTCAGAAGGCACTGGCCATGCTGATTTCCACCACACTGAGAACAAGCTAGACTTAATCAGCTTAAGGAGCACCCTTGGGGGCAAAGTGGGTCTCTCCTGATCTGCAGGGGTGTGGCCAGGAGCACCCTGTGAGGCCTGGGAGAATGGTCTCCTCCCTCACCAACCTCAGCCTCGCTCCCCTGGTGTCCACTGCAAGACTGGGGCCCTAGAGCCCCCACACACGACTGGAGGACACAGTGACCTGCTCTGCCCCGGGCAGTTGAGCCCACAGGAGAGGCTGGCTTGGAGCTATCCCCTCAGAGAAGGCGGCACAGCCCTTGCGAGAGGCCAAAAACCCAGGGGAAGCTGGCTCAGAGGAATGCGTGCTGAGGACCGTCTCAGCCCTCGGGACCTCTGCATCCACAGAAGGGGCCCTGGAGGCTCGGCCAAGGGCCCACTGCCACGGCCACACAACCGCACAGCTGCGTGACACCAGCACCAGGGGCCGAGGAACTGTCGCTCCATGCTCTGTGTGTGGCCCTGTATGTTCATGCCAGGTCACCTTCTCAATGGCCCCAGAGCGGCCGGGCCCCTCCAGCAGCTGAAGTCACTCCCAAGTGACTTCACCAGCTACCCCCAAGCCCCCCATTGAGTGACCATGAGCCAAGAATGCATTAGTTCAGGCTGACCACAGATGGTAACCATCTTCTGCTCTCATGGGGCAGCTGGGAATTCCTTTGCTTAACAGAATTGAAAGGAAAGGAAATTATGAACAATTCTCAAACAGTTGCAAGAGAACCTGGCAGGAAAAGGTATAAACGGTAAAAACTGAAGAAAACCTTTAGGGAGGTGGCTCTGACCCATCACCCGATGTGCCCCCGTTGTACAGACGGGAAGATGAAGTCCATGCAGGGGCCACACACCTGGCTCGTGCTAGGGCATGTGAGCCCTTGGAGGCTTCTGGGAAAGATTATCCCCTTTGTTTGAAGGCAAACCAGCAAGTCATTTTTCCCCAAAAAATGTTCTCCCAAACAGCAATATCGAGATGCCTTTTTGTACTTTTCTCGGGTTATCTTGGTCTCTGGGGTGCCTGCCAGCACATGGGCCACCATTCTAATTGTCTTAAAAGAGAGAAAACTAGAAGGAGGGAAGGAAAATACGATCTTTGTTTTCCCTGTGCCGGGAAGGAAGTGGAAGCGGGCACTTGTCTCCAGTCGGGCTGTTTTTTATTCCTCAGAAGGACATTTTGTAGACTCCAGATCTCCTTAAACAAGCCACAGAGAATGTGCTGGAATGCAAGCCCCCACCGTCTGGATTAGTTTGTTTTTCTGACCGGAGGAAAAACAGCATCACAGCAGCCACGTTGGTGCTGAATGTTCAGGCCACTTAGGAGATGGGGGGCGCGGTAGCTTCGAGTTCCATTACCTTAGAGAGAACGATGAACCACAGGGCTTCACAGACGCGCCCACCCGGACGGGGCTTCACTACGCAGATGCGCACACCTGGAGGAGGTGTACCCATCTCCCTGCTCAGTCGTCCCCACGAACGCCAATGCTCTGCTGGAAGGGTATTTAAAGCACAGTACATCTTAAACTCTCAAGCAAATCAATTTCCCCCTTCATTGCAAGTATTTTTTTAAATCTTTATTTATTTTTTAAGGAGAGAGTGTGAGCAGAGAAAGAGGAGAGAGAGAGAGAGAGAACACGAGCAGGGGAGGGCCAGAGAGAGAGGGAGACACAGAATCTGAAACAGGCTCCAGGCTCTGAGCTGTCAGCACAGAGCCTGACGTGGGGCTCGAACTCACGAACCACGAGATCATGACCCGAGCCGAAGTTGGATGCTCAACCGACTGAGCCACCCAGGCGCCCCCACTGCAAGTATTTTTAAATGGAAATGACTTCAGGCTTTCTTTACAGTCACAGATCTTTGAATCACATTTAAATCGGTTTTCACTGAGTTGACCCTAAGAGAGCGAATTTTCCCACCCAGCCAAAGCAATGTGTGACTTTTCTCCCATGCAGCCTGCCTTAAAGAGACCTGTAGGAGGGGCGGGAGCTGCAGGTCTGAAGGCCCCTGTGGTCCCCTGAATGGCAGCGGGTCACCTATGGTGTTGAGGCCCCGACGGCCAAGGCTCGAGGGCTGGCAAGTCAGGAGCACGTGCCGCTCTGTGCCCAAGCAACATAGCACCGCAAGGAAAGCTGTCTGCCGGCTGTGGCCGTCAGGAGGCCCAGGGGATCACAGAAATTTTGCCAAAACCAGAAAATGGGTTGGTAGAAGGCTCCGCCACGGGCACAGTCTTGGCCTGGTGTCTCCTGATCTGTGGCTTCTGCAGAGGAGGGCCCAGCGGCCTAGCTCAAAAAGCTACCAGGCCTGCACAATGCTAAGAGTGTCAGCCAGGGGACAGCTCAGGCCCCCTTTGCAGGTCACACACCACTTCCTCCGTCAGGACCGGCTCGGGCCCAGTGGACAGTGCCCCGACTCAGGCAGGCCAGCCCCGGGCACCATCAGGCCTCGGTGGCCACCCTGACAGGCTGAAGTCCTGTGATCGCGCAGGTCCCTCCCTACACCCGCTCTCCCTAGAACTAGGCACCTGACCAGCTGTCACATATCCAGACAGGGCCAGAGCCAGGTGACTGAGCAGCCCAAGGGCAGGGCCAGGCCCACGACCCCACTCCCGCCGCACCCCTGTGCCTTCCCCACCAGGCCCCGCAGAGGCCAGTCTGCTGGCCTATCTTCACATCTGGATTAGAAGTTCTCATAACTGTCACACCTCCAAGTGCTTGTGGGACGGGCATGCTTTCCGGGGCTGAGGGCACCTGAGTGCGTGTTCTGCTCGGCACAATTATGCAAGGTCCCCTCAGCCCACAACAAGTCCGCACCAGGGCCTCCCCACTCTTCCCAGCTTCTGCCGCCCTCACTCCCAAGGTTTCCCTGGCATCCCCACACCTGCAGGTGATCCCCAGGGGCCATGTCCCCGCTGCAGCCACTGAGGCCCCAGAACTTGCTCAGACCCACACTGCTGTCCGCCACTGAAGACCGGCTGGATAAACAGATGCCCAAAGGTTTGAGAAAGACAGGCATTTTTACTAAACATATGGGGCCAGGGCAGGTGATACCAAAATTAGCAAGAAATACTGAAAGTCGGTTACAGGGCTGAAAGATCACACTGAAGTTAGCTGCCAGGGAGAGGCCCTCCTCTCTCCTTCTAGAACCTCTGCCAGCCGAAAACCTGATATTAAACAGCTTAATATATCTCTTTAATGACAAGGTGGTTGTTTTCTGCTGTGTGAATGATGGGAAGATTACCCAGGATAGAAAGGCTAATTTCGCTTCTGTGCCTTAATTTGGTGAGTCAGGGATCCGCTGTGTTTAGAAGGAGAAGGGAGAGGGTTCACCTTATCTGGTGTTTTGTCTCCTGAGGTCATCCCTGGAAATGGGAACCAGGGCCCGTCCTTTCTGTGGCATCTGCCCGCAGGGTATCAGCCCGGAGCATGAGAGCCTAGAGATGAGGGGATCACCCTGGATTAGCCAGGTGGGCCCTGAACTCAGCTCCAGCTGTCCTCAAGGGAGGGATGAGGAACCAGAGAGAGTGGTGGGACCGTCCTAATGAAACTGCTTCCGTGCTCAGTGACAGGCTGATCTGTCCCACAGGCTGTAGCTGGCCAGCTCCTGCCTTGGCGTGTCAGGGGGACTGAGTTTGTTCATTAGAAAAGATGGCTGGGCCCCTGGGTGGCTCAGCTGGTGTCCTCAGCTGGTGAGGGTGCTGGTGGAGAGCCCTGGCTTGGCTAGCTCAGCAGCCTATTTGTGCAACAGACCAAGCAGGGAGCCCGGCACCTGTGAGCCCCTCATGCGTGTACCGGCCTGAGCCCCCTTATCTGCTGTGCAGAACCCACTGGCCAGGCAGGCATTTGCCCCCACCCCCACTCCCTCAGTGGGACTGGACGCCTCCAGCAGCATGGCAGCAGCAGTGGAAAGGACCATGGGCCCTTGCTGCTTCCGGAGGTGTTACCCCCGTGGGGCCTCACCTCAGGGGGCTGCGGGCTCACTCTCCCCACCAGCCTGGAGAGGGTGGGAGTCAGCGCAGACGGACCCTTCTCTGCCAGCTGTTCCCCTGAGGTGTCCGCAGAGAGAATGTGGCCCAGCCCCTGCCCACACCGCCTTGCCCACCAGAGACTTTCTGGGGCGCCACTGGGTTGAAGCAGGGCCATGGGCCCTAAGCCAGGCCCTCCTGTCACCAGCTAAGACCTCTCTGACTGGCTGTCACTTGGCTGTGGATGGGGACACCTCCCAGGCTGCCGTGGATCCACACAAGCTTCTTAGCAGGGCGCCCAGCTCCTAGGAAGAGCCAGTGCGTGTTGGCTTTTCTTCCCCCACAGGCTTTGGTTAAAAGCTGCCAACTTCCTCTATTTTTAACCGAGCACAAGATTTCTGTTTTCCCACAACTTAAGGAACATTGAGATGTTAATAGTGGCAGTGGGAACTGGGGAGGGAGGCGTACTCGTGGAGGGGGACTGAGTGGTCTGCAGTGTGGGGTGTGGAAATCACAGTTGTTGGAGGGGCCCTGCCCTGGGAGCAGGACCTTTCTGGGGACCCTGACCCGGCTCCAGGCCCGTGGGGTGTCCTGGTGGCCAGAGGTGGTTCTGATCAGGGAGGAAATGCAGATGTATGGGGCCAGCTGGGGCCTGACTTTGGGGGTCCCTGAAGAGAGAACCCGGGACCTGCCATTTCTAGCTGTGTGGTTCTACGCGTGCCTCTCTTCCCTTTCCTGACCTCAGAGTTCCTAGTCATTAAAATGGGGACAAGGACTGAAGTCTTGAGGGCTCATGTGATTCTTACTGGATTCTACCTCTCTGGCTTCTGTCAAAACAGAGGCACCTTTTCTCTCAAAATGCTCTGCATCGGGTCTCAAAAGTCTAATAAATGTAGCTGTGACGGCGTAACCAGATCTGGGGAAGTAGACCGCATTGTACAACCTTCCCAAAGCTGCCACATCACCGTGCCCCACCCCCCAACTTTGGTGTTGCCAAAGGTTCTATATTCATTCCCTGTGCACCTGCGGTAGATGACCTCAACGTTAGTGGCTTAAAGAAACACAAATGTGTTCTCATGCAGTTTTAGGGATCGGAATCTAAGAGGGCCCTGCAGGCCGTTCCTTCCAGAGGCTCTGAGAGAGAGTGCATTTCCTTGCCGAGGAAGGCAGGTAGCCTCCAGAAGCTGGAGGAGATGAGAAAACGGATTCTCTCCCCGAGCCTCCCTTGAGAGGCCACCATGCAGCCTCTTCTGCAGTCAGATCTCCCTGTGTCTCCTTCTCATAAGCACCCTTGAGATGACATACAGAATAATCTCCCTATCTCAAGGTCCCTAACTTAATCATAACTACAAAGTCCCTCTTGCTATGGAAGGAGATTCAGACCACAGACTTTCTGGGAGAGGGCAACATAATAGTCATTCTCACTGTAGTATAAAGTACATGATTGGGTCTTCTTGACTTTACTTCTGAGCTAAGGGAAGTAAGTCCCTCTAAAGGAAGGGGTTTGGTGTGGTCAGCTCCGGAAGGGAAGGAGAGAGGGAATGTGACAGTGTAGCAGGCGCAGGCCCCAAGAACTGGTCCTGAGCAGCCCCTTGCCAAGGTTTAGCAAGCTTGGGTTCACAGGTGTCAGGGTGCTGAGAGTACCCCTGGGGGCTCTCCGGGGTCCAGCTCCTTCCCTGAAACAGTCCCTGGCTGTGGTTTGCGCCTGATGCCTCAGCTGCTGTCTTCCAAGGAAAGCCAGCCATACACTTTTCCATTTCCCCGCTGCTCAGGCCTGCTGGAGGCCGGGTGGGGCCCACACTGACCTCAAGGTCCATCAGGGTGGGGCTCTGAGGCCCTGACTGCTCCCTGTATGGGAGGCAGTGACCTGTGGAGGCAGGGTGGGAGGGGGTGGGAGGTTCCTCCTGTCCCTGATCCCCTCAGAGTGGCTGTGGCCCAGCCCTGCCCTCTCAGTCTGCAGGAGAGGATGGTGACTTCCTGGTGCTGTGCCTCCAGGTGTCAGCCGCCTGGTCTCCCTACCCCTCGTCAGGGCAGGCACAGGCCGTGGGTGCCGAGCCAACCCCACAGCGTCTGATAGCATCCCCTTCCCACGTTTCCATGGCCCACGCCCCAGGAAGAGGCCCAGAGCCCCAGGTGGGCCATGCCCTTGGCCTGCCCTCCACACCCAGGCCCAACTTCCACCACAACACCTGGAGGAAGAGAGGCTGCCAGGGGACTGGGTGTGCTGAGTGCGGCCTCCTGCCGGGTGCAGCGAGTTCAGTACTTTTCCGAAGCGTTTCCCCTAAATGGCTGGGTCAGCAGTGGCAGCTCCACTCCCTGGTGACTCCCTGCCCAGGAGGTGGCCGGAGGCTGGCAGACCTCCCCACAGAGGGGACCATGTCCCGTCTCCTGCCTGCCCTGTGTGCGCAGAGAAATCTCTCCACCCTGTGCTGGTCCACACTGCAGCCCAGCCCTGAGAACACTGTACGATCCCCTGCAGCAAGCACCCCGGCTCTGAGACCCTCCAGGTTCTCCCCTCGGGCATGGATTGGCTGGTAAGGACATCCTGCAGGAACTAGGCTGTGGCTCATGTCACCTCACCTGATGGAGCAGGCGGGGGCCCGGTGGGCTGGACTCTGTGCATCTCCCGCTGTCACTGATGGTGCATGGCCAGATTTCCACGATGCTCATTGATTTCAGCACAGACCCGGGAGACTGGCAGGCAGCCAGCTTGTCCCTCTGGAGTGCCCTCACCAGAGTCCCGGCCCTCTTCCTGGCTGACTGCTCGGGTGACAGGGCCTGGGGTCGGCCGGCCACACCCAGAACCCTGTTCTCCTTGTGGGGAGGGAGACACACAGAACTATCCCCACTTTACAGCTGGGGAAACGGACAGCACGCTGGCTCAGCCCTCCTAGCTAGCGATGGAGAGCCAGGTCTGCCCAGTGCTGACCTGAGCACCTTCACTGGGCATCTGTCTAAAACAAATGACTGGAGAGGCCCACACCAGAGCCCACCTTCCAACATGCCTGCCCCTCTTATCTTTGGGTGTTTCCTGAGTGCCCAGGTCGACCCTTATCAGGACTGGTTACACTAGGACCCCTACCAAGTCGCTCACAGCCTGTAGGGGTGTTTCACACATCTGGAGGCAGGCCCCAGGGGCACCTTGGAGCCTTTTGGAAGTGAAGAGTCACTGAGCACACAGACAAAAAGCACTTCACCACCACCTCTCTGCGTTTCCAGGGTCATTCTGCAGAAGGGGTATTTGGAAGCCAGAACAGCCAGGCAGAAGACCTGGGGTTGGGGAAAGAGCCACCTCTTTGTGTAAGCAGCCTGAGGACAGAGGTCACTGGAAAACCCTGAGGCGGGAGACATGAGGGAACCAGGAACTGTTCCGGAACCTGGAACTGTTCCGGAACCTGGTCACAGAGCTTCCAGGAAGTGGTTGGGCTCTTTCCAGAGTAGCAGGGCTCTGAGCCACCTGCTTTTCACGTGTTTGACCTGATCAGAGGAGTGGGCTGGAGTGAGGGAGAAATGAACAGATGCGAAAGCATGGGCAAATGGAAGTGCTCACTTGTTAGCATTACAGATCAAGTCACCGCACATCAGGCAATAAGGGGTCAGTATGCGTTATGGATAGTGGTTGTGGAGGTGATCGTGGCAGTGGTGGTGGTGGGGAGGTGGTGATGATAATAGTGAAGGTGGTGATGGTGATGGAGATGGTGATGGTGTTGATGATGATACTGGTACAAATTGAAAAAATGAGAGTGGGAAGAGCTCAAGACCGTGGATCGATTTGTGCCCCTTTTCTGTCCTTCCTCCATCAATGCTTCCTTTGTTTATTGCACACCTGTTCTAAAGCAGGAGCTTGGCTAGGCACTCCCGTCCCCAGACCCTGCCAACAGAGGTCGAGTGTGGCAGCGCTAAGCTCCTCAGTGGAAGACCCATGCCAGGGAAGGCCCGCCAGACTGCCAGGGGAAGCCCATGGGGGTTGGGACAGATCTTGGGAAGGATGTTGGCGGCAAGTGCGGGTGGAGAGCCCACCACAGGCGAAGGTGCAGAGGTGGGGAAGGCCTGGGGGCTGGGGCCGGGAGTGGTCTGCTGAAGGAATGGCAGGGGTGAGGAGAGAGGAGGGCAGAGCTGCAAAGGGCTGTGAGGTTTCTGCTTGCAGTAGTCCTGGGCTGGAGGTGGGTGACATGGACATGGGGTGATGAGGGGCATATGCGGGAAGATTGAGCCTGGCCAGCACCCTGTGGCCCCAGCTTCACCCACTCTCGGGGCCTCTCCCTCCTGCCTGGGCGCCCGGCACTTGCCCGGGGCTCACTGCCAGAAGGCCTGGGGGCTAAGGATGCAGGAGCCAAGGCCTGGCCACAGAGGCTGGGGTTGGCCTACCCTGACTGCCCACCTGCTGCCAAGCCAACAGCAGAGCAGCAGTAATGGGATGTGCTTGTGACTGGATTCATGCCCATGCTAGTCACTCATCTCTGGGTGGAGCCTGGAGTCTCTTCTGCCACAAATGCAACAAACCCAAACTATGTTTTCACACCACCCAAGGCTCCTTTGTGGCCGCCCTGCATGGCCGTGCCAGAAGAAAAGGCAATGGACCAGACCCTGCTTCTCTCCAAGACCCTTCCTACAGCCCTGTTATAGTGAGGGGTGTGTGTGTGTGTGTGTGTGTGTGTGTGTGTACACCTGTGTGCACACGTGGCCTGTAGCAGGCAGTCAAAACTCTGGGCCCTGCCCTCGCTGACCCCCAGGGTGTCACCAGGCCTGCCCCTCCCTGGACTCACAGCCTCTGGATGGGGTAAGGACAGTTGGCCCCCAAGGGTGGGGAGGTCTGTGCCGCCATAGGTCTTGCCCCAGCAGGGCCGCCGCAGCCCTGAGTGGGGCTCCAAGGGCTGGAACGTCACTCAAGCCTCCACCTTATTGGCCAGGTCACACGTGATTCTCCCCGCCCTACACTTTCTAGCACGGAGAAGGCCCCCAACCTCTGGTACATTCTTGCTGGGTTGAGGGCTGAGTTGTCCCCGCTCCCAGCCTGGAAGGTGGACACTGTCCTGTAGACATTGTCTACATCCACTGTCCAGACGTTCTGTGCAGAAGCACAGAACAGACCTGGGTTTAATGCAGGGAGCATTTTTGCCCTGACACGATGTTGGAAATTCCCTGCTTGCGGAGGTCAAACACGCGGTCACTGGGGTCCTTGCTCCCCAGGCGTCTGCTCAGTATCTGTGTTTACAGAACAACGTCGCCTGTAGAGACTATAGAGAGTCCCGTGTGTGGTTTCCGGTCCCATGGCTGGGAAGCAGCGTGTGATGCTCCTTCGGAGAGTTCACTGTGGGGTGTGGATGTCAGAGCCAAGGGGTCCTGGGATTCGTTTGTCTCCCTGGGAGGAGACCTGGAGGCCAGGGAGGGGCAGGGCCACGTCAGCGCCACACACACAGTCGCCCGGAGGCTGCACTGCTCTGCTCAGCCCACCACACATGCTGCAGGTGGGGTAGCAGCTAGGGCTGGGCTCTGGCTTCGTGGGGGGGACCCACAGCACTGCTGCAAACAGAACCCTCCTGTCTGCTTGCCAGTCCGGGAGGGTCCAGGAGGAGCCTCAGGTCATCCTCACTGTGGCATCAGGAAAGTTTTGTGAAGGAGTTTTCCTCTGAGCAGTGGCTGGAAATGGCTTGCACTGCAGGCTTCAACCAGCAGTTCCCAGCAGTGCAGAGCATGGTAATGTGCCTGGAAAGAAATAGGTTCCGTAGTTGGTGTAGTGTTAAGAAACAGAGTGGCTGCAGCCCTTATCAGGGTCTTTATGATGTGAATATGCCCAGAGGGTGCTCTAGTAGGTGTGTTACTCAAACCCTAACCTCTCTGAGGACTCCTTTTGTGCTCGAAGCCCCTGGACCTGGTTGGGCGGGAGACACATTTGGGAATGCTGACTTAGCCTTCGGGAGACAGGAAAGGAGGCTGGTTCCAGGGAGCTGGAAGAGTGACACAATGACAGCAGAGCGGAGCACAGGAGACGTGTCGGAATCAGCAGATGACCCTCACTCAGGCTCAGGAGAGGGGACGGGGGCAGAGGGAGCCGATGCTGGGGAGCGGGAGGAGGCCGACTGTGCAGTCCTAAACGGCAAGTGCCCAGTGGGACACCTCTTTAGACTTCAGAAAGGGGTCTCCCGGGTGGCTCCAAAGAAGCTTCCCAGACTCCCTCACGTCCCCAGGGAGACACTGTCCAGGCAGGGGAGCTGGTGGGAGGCTGAGAGCAGGTGGAGGGACGATTTGTGCAGCCTGAGCCTGGCTCCCAGCTCACACTCCAGGGAAGCCACCTTGTTCTGTGCAGGGGTGGTTCCTGGAACACCCATGGCACCTCTGCATCCACACACTCCCTGGGCTCAGGGGCAGGGGGCTGACCTCGGCCATCTGCATTTCTGGAGAATCTGGCGATATGGACCTGGTGGTGGGCTGATCAGTAGTTAATAACCAGCTCCCTTGTGGGGGAAAAGCCTGATTACAGTCTGCCAATTCCTGTGGCAAAGGCCTCCTCATTGGCTGATTTCATGCTCCCAGAAAGAGGTCACTAAAGGTGGATTTGGGGGCACATGTCACCTCTGTTTGCATCTGCAGATGCAAGGGATGGTAACAGCCTCACGAGCAAACTTTAGAAAGTCATAAAATACTTGAGAAGTGTTGAGATTTAAATATTTATTACTTATAAAATGTCACTTATGGACCACCTGGGTGGCTCAGTCAGCTAAGCATCAGACTCTTGGTTTCAGCTCAGATCACGCCCCACATCGGGTGCCATACTGACAGCACAGAGCCTGTTTGGGACTCTCTCTCTCTCTGCCCCTCCCCCACTCACACTTGCTTGCTCTCTCAAAATAAATAAATAAACTTTTAAAATAAATGAATAATAAAATGTGACTTATGTTTATATAAGCTGACTTTTAAGGATGACGGTAACAGCCACTTCAGAAAATTCTTGCAAATCTGATGGCCTGCTTTTTGCCAGCCAGTAAGAGCCACTGCACCCTTTCACTGGAGGGTTTCACAGTGATAAACCATTGGTCTCATCCTGTTTTCTCTAGGCAGACAAGGGAGCAGGAGACACCCCCTGACTTTTTTTACTTCTCTGACTACGAGAGGCACAATGCAGAGATTGCTGCCTTCCACCTGGACAGGTGAGTCCTCCCCCCTGCACCCCAGGTCTGAGCACTGTGTGCAGGTGAGCCTGATTAGCTCCCCCAAGAGTCTGCTGAGGGGTGAGTCCTATAATTAGCCTTATTGTACAGATGAGAAAACTGAGGTGTGGTAAGCCCCCGGCCCATGCAGATAACCATTCCTCTGCAGCACAGAGCTGGTGTCTGCATTGCTGATGTTGTAACTCTTGCCCTGCAGTAGGCCCCAGCCCCGTGGCAGGCCCCACCCCCTGGTGGCAGGCCCCACCCCCAAGCAGTGCCAGCTGATCAGGGTAGACATTACCCATTTGGAATAACATAAAAGAAGAGAGGAAAGGAGTATGAGTGCTGGGAATTTTAACCCAGAGTGTTTCAGGGTATAACCTCTGGGGCCATGGTGACACCAAGAGACACAAGTCTCCACACTTGATCCCCCATCACCCATCCTCTGGGCTGGCTCTACCAGGCACAATGTGGATTCCTCTTTGGGCTCCTCGTGGCCCCTTGCTGCTGGGGAGGTGGGAGGTAGTGTCGAGGGGCCTGTGGGAAGGCCTCTCAGGGACAGTCACAGGCCTGGCTCTGGGGTCAGTTCCAAGAGTCTAACGGGAGGGGCCCCCCGACTGCACAGCAGAGTCTTGACCTCCAGCTTGGGGTGCGTCCTAGGCCACAGCTTCAAGGTCACCCAGACTGGTTAGAATGCAGAGTCCCGGGCTCCACCCTATACACCAGGTGATTCATGTGCACACTGAAGTTTGCAAAGCCTGTTTTGCTTTGTTTTTTTAAAGATCAATAATCTTGTCTGGGGGCCCCAGAAACCCCAAGTCAGATTTTCAACAATTTCAATGACTGTGCAGCCTGAATCCAGAAAAAGGCCTTTCTATGAAAGGAATCGTTGCCGTGAAGCCGATGAGGGCTCCTCAGTCAGGAAGTGGGGCCTGTTTATGACACAGGACAGCGTGCACAACGGGGGAGGCATGCAAGACCCACATTCCTCACGCCCAGCCACCTGCCCCAGAGGCAGCTCAGAAAGGCTTCCATTAAAAGCGGCTAATTGGATGCTGTTCTGACCTGATCTCTGAGGGCCCAGGCACTGGCAGGCCGGTGCTGGGAGGTCCTCATGGGGCCCGGTTTTGCCAGTCGCCAATGGCACCAGGCAGGGCCACGGGCTCCCGGGGTGGGCCTTGCAGGACTGGGAGACAGGAGTATTCACTCGGCACCAGCCTGGCACGGGCCAGGGCATGGAGGTGAAGACCATTCCCCTGTCACTTCCCCGCCAGGATCCTGGACTTCCGCCGGGTCCCACCGGTGGCCGGCAGGATGGTCAACATGACCAGGGAAATCCGGGATGTCACGAGAGACAAGAAGCTGTGGAGAACCTTCTTCATCTCTCCAGGTAACCTGTACTCGGGGAGGCCCTCCTTCCTGGCTGACTGCACACAGAACCGCGAGTTTACTTCCTTCACGAAAAAGAAGGAAGAAATGATAGACTTACTGCACAGTCCAGCCCATGGCCCTCACAGGATTCCTGTGGGCTGCCCCTTGCACATCGGGTGTGTCTACACAGCACAGTGTTAAAAGGCTGCCAGAAATGGCCATGTCGTCATCACTGAATCGATCCCCTGGGCCGGGCATAGAGGCTTTCCCTACCATTTGTTTGTTTTAAAGGCAAAATTAGTTCATTTTTGAAAAATCTCAGCCTCTCCAGAGAGTCTCCTCCAGGTGGTTGGATTGGAGGAGACCTCCGTTCTCTGAACCTTCCCCCAAACTGAGACACCCCCAAGCAAAACCCTCACACGGTGATGAGGTCTCCCACTCCTCCCTCCCTCGGCTCCGCAGGTAGAGAGAGTGGGGCAGCCTCGCCTGGTGCCCTCGAGGGCCGCCACAGGGGCCTGCGTCCGGCTTGTGCTAGAGACAGAGCTGTGCTGACGTTTATAAAAGCCTTCAGGACTTCATGTGGTCGGCCTCAAATGCACACACGAGCTCCAACCCTACCAAATCACGTGCCCCAGGAACTTTTCAGTGTGGCATTTCAGGACTCCTCGATCTGTCTGGGTGGCCCTGTGAGCACTTCCTTTGAGCCAGGCCCTGTGCTGAGCACCCCCCACTTGCTGGGCCTCAGGGCGGGGACACCTACCTCACATTGGGTTCTAGCAGGTGCTGGGGTGTCCCGACGATGGCAGCGAAGTGGAGTGTGGTGACAATGTGACCCACCCTGAGACAGAGGCCCTCCTGAAGGTGCGGCGGCCCACAGGGATGCGTGGCCTCCCAGGCGGCCCATCTCTCTTATCCAAGCACATAAAACCCACCTGAGGCCTATAATCGGCTGTGTCTCAGGTCTGCTGGCACCTGGCTCCCGGTGGCTGTTCAGGGCGGGCTTATGTTTTCTCTGCAGCCTTTGCAGATTTGCCAGGGCCGCGGCTGTGACTTAATTGAGCTTAATTTCCATCATCCACTGCTCAAGACATCCGCAGGGCTCTGCCTCTCAGAGAATTTAGCAAGAGGAAAGTAGGGCAGAAATCCTCCCAGAGGCAAGAGGGATGTGCCCCTATACCCCCCCCCTCCGTGCCGGCAGCGTCTCACCATGTGGCCAGAAACCAAAGGGGTGGGGTCTGGGAAGGCTTCTGCGTCAGCCCTAAGCCTGCCTGCAGCTGCAGCTTGGACGCCCCCAGTGACGGGGAGCTCATCAGCTGACAGGTAATTCAGCTCCTGTTTGCACAGCCTGAGCTGCTGGAAAGACCCTTCTTTTCCAAGGGTGGACACCTGCCTCCCCAACCTTGGGTTCTAGTGCTTTCTGCTGGCATACCCCCCTCCTCCACTACCCAAGACAGGAAGCTCTTCGTCCACCTCAGCCCGTCAGGGACTCTGGGATCCCTCCTCCTTCAGCCTGGGCGTCCCCAGCACCTACACCGTCAGCCTCCTCTGCTGCCCCGCTGCTGCCCACGCGGTGAGGACCCCACGGACTCCAGGCTGGTCACGCCCACACGACCCATGGCCACGCCTTCAGGACAACGGGCCACGCCCACAGGAACACCAGGCCGCTGCCCCTTGTCAGTGGTCTTTACAACTCTCATTGCAGCATTCCTAGCTATGTCATTCAGTGTTCAAAAATTAAGATGAAACAGGCCCATCCCCCCGCCCATTACCCAGTTTATCAATCACCAGTGGCCTTCTCCGTTAGATGGATGCTCTACACTTCCGTCCTGAGTTCTGGGGCCTTCATTACAAAACCCACCCAGAGACTGTCATAGTGCTGGCAGAAGGGGCCAAAAATGCCTGTGGCTGCTGAGAGCCTGGGAGTGCCCCCTCAGATGGGGCTGCTACTGCTGGCAGGACCTGCACCACCGGCACTGTGTCCACCTCAGTCACCACGTGGCAGAGAATGTTCTAGGCTATTCTACCACACAAGGGAACACACACATTACTGGGCACCGGCGATATGCCAGGCACTGCTAGGCACCTGCTACAGGAGGCCACATTTAATTCTTAGCCAGCCTGTGGGGTGGAGAGTTTCCTCACCCCATCCCCATCTTAAGTGATTTTGTATGAATGGCATGATGTCGACAGTATCGAAGTGCGAAGTTCATGAGTTTTGATAAGCAGAGAAACAATGAACTGGTCCATCTGACCCCATCCCACCCCGCCCCGTCCTACCTTGTACCCTCGAATGCGCTATCTTCTTTCTGTCTCTGAGGGTTTGCTTTTTCTACGGTTTTGCACAAGTGGGGGTGGCCTGCAGTGTGTGCTATTGTCTGTCTGCCTTCTGTTGCTTGACAGCACTGTTCTGAGGTCCATCCACATCGCTTTGTAGTGTCTGTGTGTTGTTCTTTATGTCAGGGTCCTGTTGCTCTGGGTGGATGTGCCCCATGTCATTTACCCGATCATTTTGTGATGGGTACCACCGAGAGGGGACTCAGTAACCTGCCCAAAATGAAGTGGAGGAACTGGAGTCTGAATACCGAGAAAGGAAAACAAATCAAGATCTCTCTATACTTTGCTTTCTTGGTGCACAGCGGCCTCCCTGCAGGAGCTCTGCTTCTGAGCCTCAAGGTGCTCACCACGGTGCATAGCAGCTTTGCCGTGGGCTCTCACGGGACCATGGAGCCACCAGTGTCCAGAGTCCAAGCACTGAAGTCCCACATGTGGTGGGTGAAGGGGTATGGATTCCTCTCTATAAACAAAAGACAGTCGGTTACTAGTCTAAGTAGATACGTCTTCTTTCAGGATGACAGCTAAGTGCCCCACACCAAGCAGCAGTGCAGGGGCTGGGTCGGAATCCCGTTGTTCTAAGCCCCACAGCAATGCAGGGGCTGGGTCAGGATCCCGTTGTGCTGAGCCCCACAAAAGTCTTTGTGCTTTTTGGTAAATCTCCACGGACACATCTCATACAACCTGGAAGGTTCACGCATCCGTGGGTTTCTACAAGGGGAGCCCACTACGTAAATGCCTCTAGGACAAGACATAGACCGTGAGCAGCTCCAGGAGCCCCCTCCTGCTCCCTCCCAGCCATGTGGCCCCACATCGTTAAAGTGAGTCTTCTTCCTGCTACTAGGGCCTTGGTCCAGCTGGGTAGGCATAAGGCCTCTGGCCACACACCGCGGACACAGCGTCCAGTTCAAATGTGCATGGAGAGAGAGAGGGTTCCCAGAGCTGCGCCGGGCACCTTCAGGCCACTCCTGAGTGACAGTGACCTCCCAACCCCACCTGAGAGCCACCCACACTTCAGATCGTCCAGGTGGGATAAGGACGGTTAAGCGTCCTGTTCTTCTGGGCCCTCCTTTCTGCTGTGCACACCCCAGTCCCAGCGCTCAGGCCTCAGGTGGAGGGAACTTGGTGTCTGTGCAGAACCGCATGCTTGCCGGCTCCACGGACACCAGGCTTCCACTCAGGGCCACCTGTCTTCCCCCCCAGGTACCCAGTGTCGGGGGGAGGTGGCCCCAGAGTGGCAGGGAAGCCGGTTCTCCTGGGTTGACTCTGGCACCCACTTTCTCCTTGCCATCTGCTAAGGTGTCATCACTGAGATGGAAAGGGCTCATGCCCCTTCCTACCCTTACTCACCCCTGTCCAAGTGCAGGGGCGACTAGTGACTGTTTACCTGCACTGGCCTCTGATGTGACGTCAGACATCTGATGTTACCCGCATTTCCTGTTCAACACTCAGCCCATGAGCAGGCCTGCTGAGGCCCTCATTCAGGTGTGGAAACTGAGGCTCGAGGGAGTGAAGCACCACGCCAGTTTCGCACCCCTGGGAAGTGTTCCAGGCCTCACCCTCCTTCAGAAACCAGATTTGGATCTCTGATGAGGAAAATGCTGTGCACTCAAGAAACGCCTTTCTCTCTGAGCGTGAAGCCGTCATGAGCCAGTTTAGGCTCTTAGATCGGCAAATCCCAGAGCTCCAGCCAACAGGATTAGATACAGGTTTTCCCCCCAAAGTGGAGCCGCTGCCGTGGTTAAGGGCAGCGGTGTGGATTGTGTGTCGGTGGGATGTGGATGGACTGTGTCAACATGCAGGCGAGCCCGCAGACTGATCATTCCCGGACCGTCCTCACAGCAATGACCAGCACTGGCTCTGGGGTCATGAGGTCGGGGAAGGAAGAGAGAGGCAGGCAGTGCAGGCGGAGACCTGCTGTGTGCAGGGGGTGTGGCCGGAGCCCCTGCACCAGCTTCCCGTCCCTCTGGATGGCCGCCCACCAGACACGGAGACTGTGATGAGAAGGGCTGGTGAGGCCACGGGGAGCGAGAGCCCGTGACCCAAAGACCTGGGAGCCTTGTGACTGTGACACAGGCAGGGTGCACAGCGGCGGGAAAGGAGACCCCTCGTCTGGGGACCTGGCCATTTACACAGATAGGAGGGGGCTCACACTCTGTGCATGTGGCTCTGTCTGCTGCACACCCAGGCTCCTGACAGTTCCTCCCCCAAAGAGACCAAGTTCCTAAGCACTAGAGTCTATCAGTAAATACACACCCAAGTGCCAGGGTGCCCCTGACCAGCAGGGGGTAACCTCCCGGGCCTCCAGCAGCAAGTCAGGGAAACTTCTGGGCAGCGAGAATAAATTACTCTCATCTTTTTGAAATTCATCATCTTTTTTTGGCAACATGACCAGGGCATCTGGTTTTGTTTCTGTAAGTCTGTGCCTACACACTTGGTTAGATTACGTTAAGCGTGCCCCACTCTATGTCTTAGGAAACTCATCATCTCAAAGTGTGCAATTCAGCGGTTTTGCAATTCTGGGACAATCCCGGAATGCCATCCTCACCCCAGTAGTTACTCGCCTCCCCAAGCGCCTGAACCACCAATACTTCTGGACCACTGCCTGTTCTAGACATTTCACGTGAACGGGATCTGACAACACGTGGTGCCCTGTGCCTGGCTTCTCTCACCGCACACGTTCCCGTGGCTCATCCAAGATGAAGTGTGTGTCAGTGCTTCATTCCTTCCATGGGTAAACAGCACGCCGTGTTGTTGGTGGACCACATTGTGTGTATCTACGCATTGCTGGATGGACATTCGGAGTGTCCCCTCGCTTTGGCCACTGTGACCAGAGCTGCAGTGACCCTCTGTGTGCAGTGCTGTGTGGACATGGGCCCACGTCTCTCAGGTGCAGAAGTGCTGCATTATGTGGTCATTCTGGGCCTAAGTTTTTGAGAAGCCACCAAACAGGTTTCCATGGCGGCTGCCCCGGTTTGCAGCCCACCAGCTCTGTCCTGGGTCCCAGTCTCTCCACACCCTCAGCAACACCTGTAACCGGCTGTGCTCTCGATCAAAACCTGCCTGGTGCATAAGAAGTGGCGTCTCACTGCAATTCCAGTGCATTCCCCTGACGACCAATGTTTTCACGTCCTTAGCCATTTGTGTCTTTTCTTTGGAGAAGGATCTGTTGAACCCCTCTGCCCATTTGTCAGTTGGGTTATTTACCTTTTTATTCTTGAGTCGTTCACCACACGTGCCAAATGCTAGGTCCTCGTCAGATCTGTGATTTGCAGACATCCTCTCCCGCTGTGGAGTACCTGCACCTTCTTTATGCTTTTTTAAGCCCCTGAACATTGACTCTAGAATTTCTGTAGAGGCTGGTCCGAGCTCCCACAGCTGCGTGGCCTTGGGCAGGTCAGCCCCCATCTCTGGGCCTCCGTTTTCTATACCACAGGGTGGCAGCAATCTGTGAGATCTGGTGTGAGGAGGTCTGACGGATGGTGTGGACGCGGGCTGGCCCAGGCGGACGTGCAGGGAGGATGGGCATGGAATGTGTCGCTCCCCACTCACCGGTGTGTCCGTCCGCCACCAGCCAACAACATCTGCTTCTACGGCGAGTGCTCCTACTACTGCTCCACAGAACATGCCCTGTGTGGGAAGCCGGACCAGATCGAGGGCTCGCTGGCGGCCTTCCTGCCTGACCTGTCCGTGGCCAAGAGGAAGACGTGGCGGAACCCGTGGCGGCGCTCCTACCACAAGCGCAAGAAGGCAGAGTGAGTGTGGGATGGGCCGACCCCACCTCATCCTGACATAGCTGTGCTCATAGGGACCTCAGGCCTGTCGGGGGCCACAAGTGTGAAGGAGGGTTGGGCAGGGAGGCGTGCCCAGCTCCGCCAGCTCCCCACGTGGGCGAGACTGCTGCTTTGTGAACAGACAGCGGGAAGGGGCTTCCTGACTCTGAGAACCCGAGGTGTCCCCTGCAGTGGTGCCGGCCAGCCCGGAAACCCAGCCTCTTGGTGTCTGAGCCCAGCTTTCACTCCTTGCCCTTCTTGTCCCTCCATGGAGGTGTCTCTGTGAGCGTGGTGTCCCCACCCTGTTTCCTACCAGCAACCCTCCAGAAACCTGGCATCTGGGGCTGATGACAGCCTCCAGCCATGGCTTGCTCACCTCCCAGCCCCATACTTCTGTTAATGCAGCCTCTGCCAGTGGCACTGTTCTGTGGTGACACCTCTCTCCACCCCCAGTCGTTGCTGCAGTAACCCTGCTGTGCTGAGCTGGTTCGGGCCTCCCTGTCCACACAGAGGAGGGACTCAGCCTTCTCACGCTGGCTCCCCGCAGGTGGGAAGTGGACCCTGACTACTGCGAGGAGGTGAAGCAGACACCCCCCTATGACAGCAGCCACCGTGTGCTGGACGTCATGGACATGACCATTTTTGACTTCCTCATGGGTATGTCACCTGCACCCGGAGCCCCCACCCTGCATGTGACCAGCTCAGCAACTGCTTGGCTCTGTCATTTTCACTCCGGCGTCACATGGGTGGGGGGTGGGGGAGGTGGAAAGGGGCAGCCCCGAGTCTCAGCTTTGCTTCTGTCACAGGAAACATGGACCGCCATCACTATGAGACTTTCGAGAAGTTTGGGAATGAGACGTTTATCATCCACTTAGACAATGGAAGAGGGTGAGTAGTGTCCTCCTCCTCCAGACCTGGGAAGACCACACCCTGCGGGGTGACACTGTTCCCCAGGGCGCTCTGTGTGCCATGCAGGGCACTGGCCCCTGACCTCTGGCTTCTGTTGACAGGAAGTGCCTGTCCTGTTACTCTTTCTGATCCTTGGGGTTACCCTGTGCAGTGGGTCCTGTTATGTCCCATGCTGCCCTGGGGAAACTAAGGCCCAGAGTAGGTGCTCGCCCAAAAGGACAGGGCTATGAGGAGGCCTTTACCCTCACGTGGACGTCTGGGACTAGCTAGCTGAGACAAATGGCCCTCCCTGCCCCACAGAGAGGGCCTGTGGCCACTGCTGGCCAGGGCCACTGAAGAGCGCCATCTGCCTGGTTAGCTGGCAGGGACACAGGATCCGCCATTCCCAAAGGGTAAAAGCTGCCGGTGCTCAGTTGGCTCAGAGAAGTGAGCACTGGGCACCTGGACAGCTGGCATGTGGGGACCAAGTTCTCAGCTGTGAAAGACAGCACTGGGCTGGGCTGACCGCCTGCCACCTTCTCCACTCTGCCTGCCTAGGACCCTCCATTTATGAGCCCCTGCTTGGAGCAGTGGTCAGAACACTGGGCTACTTCCCAGGACCTTCCTCATCCCAGGCCTTGGGTCCAATGCTGGCAACAGCAGGCGCCAGGCCACACTGCTAGGATGCTAGGGACACACTGCAGGGGGACACACTGCCAGGGGCACTGGGGACAGCCACCTAGGGCCTGGGAGACCTCAGGGGCCAGGCCACACTGCCCAGCCTCCACGGCCCTGGCATTCTAGCAGGGTGCACATGAGGTGCTTCTTCCAGGGCTCTGGGCAGCCCGGGGGTGCTCTGTGCTGCACTCACACACAGGCAGATGCACTCAGGACACACAGGCAGGTGCTTGGCACACAGGTGGGGCACTCAGCACACAGGTGGGCATTCGGCATGCAGGTGGGCAATCAGCACGCAAGTGGTGTACTCGGCACGCAGGTGGGGGCTCCGCACATAGGCGCATGCTCAGAACACAGGCAGTGCACACTTGGCACACAGGCGCGCACTTGACACATAGGCACATGCTCGGCACGCAGGGGGGCACTCGGCATGCAGGTGACACCCTCGACAAGCCTGCTCTTCTTTGGGCAGGTTTGGAAAATATTCCCATGATGAGCTGTCCATTTTGGTGCCTTTACAGCAGTGCTGCAGGTAAGGCCCCCAACTTCTGTCCCCGAGGGAGCCCCCCACCCGGCCACAGATTAGGCAGAAATGCCCCAATCTCTGCAGCATTCAGGCTGGTGCCCCAGAGCCCTGCCTAGCACACAGCTCACACCCACCACAATGGCCCTTCTCACAGATGAAGATGCCGGAGCCCAGACAGTGGGCCCGTCCCCCAGTGCTCTCTGCCACCCTCCTTGGGGCTCCCCACCCTATCCTCCTGCCAGGACAGCGGTCTGTGAGGTGGACTGTGCCCAGGCAGGCGTGTGCAGCTGAGCAGTGACTCCCAGGGGGTTGGGCCGTCCCTTCCCCACCCTGCGTCTGCCTGGGTACTGTGGGCGCTGCCAGGCCTCACGTGGCCACCTGCTCTGCCAGGCAGGCTCCTTGCTGTGGTGCCTCTGACACGCAGGGGCCTAGCTAGGCGGGCCAGGGCCTCACGACTCAGGGCTGATGCGGTTGCTCATCCTGCCCCGGCCCTCCCGTGCCTGGTCCTCAGAGGCTGGGCCCATGTCCTGCGAGTGGGCCTGATGCCTGTCCCTGCTGCAGGATCAGGAAGTCCACGTACCTGCGGCTGCAGCTCCTGGCCAAGGAAGAATACAAGCTGAGCCTGCTGATGGCAGAGTCCCTGCGCAGGGACCGTGTGGCACCCGTCCTGTACCAGCCACACCTGGAGGCCCTGGACCGGCGGCTCCGCGTTGTGCTGCAGGCTGTCAGGGACTGTGTGGAGAAGGATGGGCCACACAGTGTGGTGGAGGATGACCTGGGCCCCGAGCACAGAGTCCCCCCCAGCAGGTAGTGACCGAGAGCCGCCGGCCTGCCAGGGAGAAGGGACACGTGCGTCCACGGCATGAATTCAGTGACTTTAGGGACAGACAGGCCACTCCCAGGGTCCGGGGGCTGCTGGGATGTGAGGTCCTTCGGCAGCGGGTCCGACAGGACACACTGTATTCGTTCTCAAGACTGGAGAAGGCTGGGGAGGGGGCGCTCTGTGCTCATGGACAGAGGCAGCCTGGCGGCGGGGGCGACCCACCCCTTTTGTATGGAAAGGAAGCCTTTATTTACTATTTTGTATTTATACATGGTGTATATGTATATAAAGAGGGAGCGATACCTATACGTACAGACCCCAGCCCACCTACCAAATGCACACAAGAGGCCGAGCCCACCGGTGCTGGACTCTCCACCAAGTTCACTCATACTCTGGACCTAACTTGAAATAAACCCCCTCCTCTCCTCCCTCCTGGGGGCCCTGCAGCCGGACAGCTGACCGCCCTGTCTCAGCGCCCAGAAGGATCCTGATGGAATCATGGGCTGGTCGGCAGATTCCTGGTCCCAGAGTGACGTAAATGACCACGTCTTCCATTTCTCAGAGCCGCGTGGCAGCACCGGGGACTTTCCTCGGCCACTGAGGGTACTGCCCGTCTTCTGACTTTGCTCTGATAGTCGGTGTAAATATGTCACGCGGGCTCCTCCGTGGGCCTTGGCAACAGGCTTAATTTTGCAGCATTTTTGTGGAATAGATTGCAATGTGGTAAAAGTGCAATAAAAATACAGCAAATGTGCACGGGGGTCCAGGTCCCTCACACCCTGAGCTCAGCTGCTGCCCCCCTCTGTCCACAGAAGTCAGTCCTGGAGCTGGGTGCACCCGGGGCGGCCAGACGCCGTGGCTGGGAAGAGGCCTGAAGGCAAGCAAGAGACATGGGCGTGGGCATGACCTCCCGCCCCACTCCTGGGGTTGCAGCACTGACAAAGCTGGCAGGGGTCCCTGAAGACATGGGCCGGTCCCAGAGGGTGGCACTGGCACCTGTGGGCACCGCTTGGTCCGCAGGGCCTGAATCCTCCCCTGGGAGCCCTGCCTGGAGGCCCCCAAGATCTCCCATGCGCGGCGCCGTGGGGGCACAGGGCACATGCCAGGCCAGGCCCGCGGCTTCCACAGAGAGCATGCTGCGGAGGGCACACCGCCGAGGGTCCACCCAAACCCTGGAGCATGAGGGTGCCTGGGAGCAGAGGGTGCTGGACATCAGAGCCCCTGGTGCCTCCTGGGCCCCACCTCTCATTACACTCCCAGCCCCACTGCTGCCCCAGGACCAGAGCTTTCCTTGTGTGGGGCACCTTGCAAAGCAGCCCACATAAATTCTTACGGGTCCCTAAAGCAACACCGCACGGTTGATTTGCTTTTCCTCATGTCACAAATGGGTAAACTGACGCTCAGTGGGGGTCTGACCCTTGGCCCAAAAGTCAGTGTAGGTTCCCGGAATGGCCATCTGTTCGCTCCAGGGCAGGAGGGTCCCTCCATACCCCCCAGCACCTCCTGGGCCGTGCTCAGGTGCTGGAGGTCTGCCCACAGCCGAACTACAAAAGAGCCTTAGGCTGTAAAGGAAATAAGTGGGAGAATGGTAAAGTGGCCCCCGGAGCTGGCCCCCACTCCTTGCCTGGCACAGGCTTTCAGCCTGGTGCCCACCCGGTGGCTGGCGCCTGCGCACCTCTGGCCCTGCCTGCCACCCTTGCCCACTCTGTCCATGTCCCTGCCACGTGGGGAGGGGAGGTGAGTGCCCAGGAGGAGGGCTTGATGTGGTTCCATGAGAGGGAGCAGACAGCTCGGTGGCCTGGACAGTGGCCCAGACGGTATGTCCCCCTCCCCTCCCAGGCCTCCCAGAGGGAACAGGGTGCTGGTGTCGCGGCCTCTGAGTCAGGGTCGTTGCTGCTGCGCACTCTGCTCCCGCCCTCCGCCCAGCCACTACTACTACAGCAGAGCTCGCTGGGCGGCTGCTGGAGGACACACTGGCGACCCGGCGGACATCGCCAGAAGTGACCGACTCATCCAAACTAGGCCACTGCAAACGACAGGGACGGGGAAGGGACAGAGTTAACAGAGACCCTGGATGGGGCTGCAGGTGAAGACGTGTCTCCCAAATTCCTGGGTCGAGGCCTGACCCCCTGTGTAAGAGCATTTGGAGATGGACCTTCACAGGGACGATTAGGGGTAAGTGAGGTCGAGAGCTGGGGCCCCAGTCCTCTAGGACTGGCGTCCTTGTAAGAGGACATGCAGAGGATGGGCCGTGTGGGGACAGACAGGGGACAGCCACCTGCAAGCAAGGAGGACACCTCACCAGGGGCTGCACCTTCTCCAAGAGCCAGTGTGTAGCAGGCCCGCATGTGGGGCCCCTGCACAGGCATCCACTTCTGGTCTTTTTTCTTGGGTCCCCACATAGAACAACCCCCCCATCTTTGGAAGTTTCCTGAGTGCAGACAGAGGAGAGAAGCGGCCAGGAAAAGCACTGGTAGCGAGTGTGCAGTCATCTCCGACCTGAGGCCATCGGTCCTCCTCCTGGTCCGGAGGGGGAAGTGGAAGCTTCCTGTGTCACTGTGAGTGTCCCTTGCAAACAGTAAGTTCCACTCCACCTCAGAGCACCTCCTATGTCTGCTGTTTCTCAAAATAAGCAGCTCAAAATGATCCTTCCACCAGAGAGGCACATCCGGGGTGACCTAACCCACCTCCCTTCAGAAGCCAGGCAGCGTCACCAGAACCAGAACTGCAGGTGCGTCAGAGAAAGCCTAGTGCGGGCTGGCAGGGGCAGCAGCAAGGACAGGTTCTGTCTGCACGGCCACTCTGGACACAAGGGACGTCCGTGTGCACCCGGGCTCAGCTCGGGACACAGTGTGGCACGGCGGGGACTCAAAGCCAAGGAGCGGGGGGGGCAGTGGGCTGGAAATTACTATGGAAGCATGGGATCAGAGTTCTCACTGAAGCAGGCCAGGGTGAGACCCACCTGGAAGTGGAGGATGGGGACCCAACCTGATATCCAGGGCGAGGCTCTCACCAAACTGCCTTCAGAAAATTCTTGCTAAAACTGGCCAGAGGCTGAGGGCCAGCTGGGAAGAGGGCGGCTCAGGCAGAAAGGAGGCGCTCCTCATCACCGGCATACAGGGAAACATTTTCCAGAGGCTCAACCATTGGGATGTGATGGGTGGTGGTGCCTGAAGCCATGGGGCACTGAGTGATGCCCTCAATGCCTGGCAAGCCAACCAGGAGCCCACTGGGCCTGGGTGAGGGCATAGGAGGCCATGCCAGACCGGAGAGAAAATCAAGAAGGGGGGATGCAGGGACGGAGGGGACCCCGGTCCGGCGATGGAGGGGCATCCACGCCACCTTGGCTAAGCAGGCAGGATGGGTGCAAGTGAGCTGCATCCAGGAAGACATGGAAGAGAGGGACCAGCTCTTTCTGCAGAAGAGGCGACGGCCAGGCCCAGCCAGTGACGAGCACCTGCCTGGTTCCTGAGCAGACAGGAGGTGTCGTTCTGGCCAGAGGATCAGCTCCTCGGGAGAATGTACAATTACGGGAACTTGTGACTCAGCTCTGAATGGTATTTACAGACATAATCAATGTTATTTTTCCAAAGAAAGCAGAGGTGGTATAAGCGTGTTGAGACGGAGCCAGGGAGGAGTTGGTCTGAACGTCAAGCCCTCTCCTGCCAGGCAGAGAATTGACAGGTGTTACATGAAACCTAAAGAATTTGCCACATGCCTGTCATGTAGGAACACGGAGATGATACAGACATGGATGAGAGCACATCCAGGGGAATGGGCGCGATTTCTCAGACACAGCGGTGAGAGCAGGAAGGAAGGAGCAGGGTCTGCCGCTCTTCACGACCCGACCTCAGGCTTTGTAAGGTGCAGTCATCAGCTACTTAGGCACAAGTTCGGAATGTGGGGAAGGTGCAGCCAGAGCAGGTGAAGTCAGAGATGGGGCTCCGGGATCAGCAGCACCGGAGAAAAATCCCCACCCAACTGTGTCATTTTACAGCTGTCACAACTGAGGCCCCAACTGCAGAAATGACTTTCCTGAATCCAACATGGCGAGCAAGAGGCATTCAGGGCCTGGATCTGCCTGAGCCTTAGGCACAAGAGACCCTCTGTCTGTCTTCACAATCAGCAAACCTTTCCCCACGCACCCTCTGCTGCTGGGAGAGAACACGCCCAGCACCCAGGCCGGGCTGCTCTGGGGCTCCTATGAATCCTGGCAGGGTGGGGAGAGGCGGGGCACAGGGAGCTGGTCCCAACAAAAAGAAGAAAGAGGGCTTCTCTGAAACTCCTCTTGGTGCAGGTCAGCTCCCCAGGGGCATCGCCCAGCCTGCCTGGTCCACATACTGGACAGTTTTCCAGAGCGGCCTAGGAGACAGTGTGGGTGAGAACTCAAACATGATTTAAACAAACACAAAAAACGGGGGGAAATCAAAATAAACACCACCCTCAGTGGGCCTGGAGGCTCACTCTGGAGAATCAAGGGGCAGGCAGGAGGGGAGGTGGCACCTGGGCAGGGGCCGCAGGCTCTGGGCACAGACCACTCCTCAAATTAAAGTAAGTAAATAGGGACGCCTGGGTGGCTCAGTTAAACGTCCGACTTTGGCTCAGGTCATGATCTCACAGTTCGTGGGTTCGAGCCCCGCGTCGGGCTCTGTGCTGACAGCTCAGAGCCTGGAGCCTGCTTCCAATTCTGTGTCTCCCTCTCTCTCTGACCCTCCCCTGCTCACGCTGTCTCTCTCTCTCTCAAAAACAAATAAAACATTAAAAATAATTTTAAAAAATAAATTAAATAAAGTCAGTAAACAAACAAACCAATATGTGAAGGGGGACCTGCGAGCTGACCCCTGTGGGCCTCAGGGGACAACGTGGCTGCAATGAGGGCTTCTGCAGTGTAGGGGTGGACACCCCCTCATTTCCAGCCCCCCACCCAGAAGCCTGGAAATCACAAACAACAAAGTCACCCCCTACCCGGCCCAGAGGAGGATGACACTGACCCTCCCAGACTGCAGGGCCTCCCCGGTGGCCCCTAGGGTGTACCTGTCACCTGGGAACAAGCTGAGTGCATGGATGCCTGGGGCCAGCATCCCAAAGGCCAAGCCCCAGGCCAGGAGCCGTCCCCACCCCACCGACAGAGGTGGACACGGTACCCAGCTCCCAGGTGGCCTGGCCACCCACAGGGTGGCTCACCTGCTTCCCCAGACTCACCCTCACTGGTCCCACCCACATTCTAGACGGTCTCCCCAGGTCCCCACACCCCACCCAGAAGGACCTTACCAGAAGAGGTGAGCAGAGAAGGTGTGGGCTGCAGTTAGTGGTGACGGAAGATAGGCCTCTGTCAGGAGAGCCAAACCCCAGGGTCCCCCGAGTGGGGAGGAGGGCCCCACATGCACCGAGGGGCTTGCCTCGCTCTGCTTGGAGCTGGCACGGGAAGGAAGCAGTTCAGAGCTGGCTGCGAGCTGCCCCCCTGGTAACTGGGCACTGTGACCACCCCATCTCAGGGGGGCAACGACAGCTCTTGGCCTGGCGGTTTTACTGGGGAAAGTGGGGAGAAGCCCTTAAGGAAGCCAACAGCAGGTTGGACCCGATGGGGTACACACAGGTGCCTCAGCCCAGACCGGGCCAGCCTGCTGCAGGAGCCAACTCCCCACCACACTGGCTACTTCCTGGGGTCACCATCGTCCTGGAAAGGCCCTGGGAGAGGCCTCACTAGGGAGGCCTGCACCAAGGACACACTCCGTGCCTGGTCCACTTGCACCACCTAGGGGACAGCTCAAGAAAAGCAAGACTGCTCTACGAGGCAGTGACCAGAAACTCCTTGGTGGGCAGGACCAGAATCCAGGACCTTAGAAGCAGAGGGGTCATGGGGACTCTCATCTGCCTGGCATGTGGGTCCCTCAGCCAGCCAGGCCATCAGCAAGCCCCTGCCGGCCATCTGAGTGCCACCTGGGCCAGCCTGTCCTATAGTGACCAGAACTCGGTGGCCCTAGGGGGGGCACCTCTTCACTGTCTCAGCCGGATCGGCACAGTGTCTGCCACTCAAAACATGCCCCTGGATGAATTACTCTTCACTGAGAGTTGAGTGGAAGTTCTGTGCACCAATAAACATGTACAGACACTCTCTTCAACACAGCAGAAGTTTGGGGCTCATCAGGAGGGCAATGGGAGCTATGGAAGCACTACCTCCATGGTGCCACAGGACTTTTGCACAGCCTCCCACCCTAGAGATCTCTGCCCCACACCAACTGTACGTTTGTTCATCCCTATTCTGAGCGCTATTCAAACGTTCCATTAGTGGAGGGGAGTATCCCGGTCCTTCTCCTGGGCTCCTCAGGATGTCCTGTCATGGGGCTTCTCCCTCTGTTTGAGACCCTGCTTCCCTACTAGGCTAGGAGCTGTATGAGGACCAGGAGTGCTTTTCGTTCCATCTGGCTTCCAGTGAGCAAACATTGCGTGGTTCAGTCGCCACCGACCTCCTGGCTTGTCTTGTGCACTGACTGTAACGTTCCTCAGGGCACCTCCCGCTCCTACCCTGAGCCCTGGCGCCCGCTGGCTGGGTCCTTGTCACTGGCACTTGCCAATTCTCCTCTCCACACCGTCCCCGCTGCTGGACTCAAGGGTCCCCACTTATCATGGCCATGCCCCCTGCTCTTCACACCCCCGTGGGCCCCAATGTGGCACCCAGGTTGGTCTGAGAATACAGATCACTTCCAAAAGTAATCCCCTTCTCAGACCTCCTGGGCAGGGCACATTACCTGCCTGGTGGGGAGTGGCTTGGTGGAGAGGCTTACGTGGTGAGGACCTGATCCCTCCTTCCCCCGAGCCCCCACCCTCAGAGTAGGCATGGGGGAGGCTGCCTGGAGCAGGAGCCTCTGCCCCATCGGGCCTTCAGATGACACAACCCTGGTTTACATGCTAACTGCAGACTATGAAAGACCCTGAGCCGGAACCAGTCAGCTAAGCCACAGCAAAGGTGATTCTCAGACACCATAAATGTTTGTTGTTAGCTTAACCCACTAAATTTGGAATGGTTTGTCACAAAATACACTGTCACATAAAACACAAAACTTTTATGTTAACTGCAAAACCTTCTCCATCTATACACTATTGCTCAAAGCTGGCATGTTAGGAGCAGATCACCCTGGCTATGTTTCTATATCATAGCTAACCCTGTTTCTAGTGAGCTACTGCATGAGTCCTTTCAATGAGCAAAACAGAGGACAGTCTGTTCTCCTCCACAGCGCACTCTGCAACATGTCCGCTGCCTGGTGGCCTGCCTCACTGTCAGAGGCAGGCCTTCGCTTACTGGACTCTTGGTTCCTCTGCAGGGAGTCACTCCCTTATGAGCCTCTGTCCTGTGGCTTAGGCAGAGCTGACCTTGCTTCCGGGTACCAGGGCTGGTATTTCCAGTGCAAGAACTGTAATCCCCTGGCTGCAATGGTTGGGGGACAGTGGTGACCCTAGCCGGCCAGTGGGGAGTGACACACAGCATTTCCTGAGCCGTCACAGAGGGGTTCTCTGTGGGCAGGAGCAAGTGTGAGGCACGGACAGAATGCAAGGGGAGCAGTTTAACCCTCCCCATTTGTGGGCAGGATTTATGTAATTAGCTTTGTTCTTTCTTTCAATTTTATTCCTCACACTACTCATCGTTCTAGGGTCCATGCATCCCCCACTGAAAGTTTGGGAGCAAAAGAACTAAATCTCCCCTCCTGGCTCCAGGGAGCCCCAGCAAAACCCCTTGGAAAAGACCCTCCTTTGCTGCAAGCTGCTGCGTGCCCACCACATCGGAGAACTCCTCATAAGGTGGGGAGCATGGCACGCGCCCCCCACTGCTGAGCACAACCAAGCCTCGAAGGCAGATTCTGCCCTTTAACATTCATGCTTGACTTTTAAGGAAACTTAGCATGAATAGATCTATAGGCACACGTCGGCAGATCCACAGAATGAGGTTTCCGGAATTATTTAATTTAAAATATGACTTATACACGAATTTGGACACATTCAACATTCTTTAACATGAAAAGTTAAATTCTTGAAGAATATTGTGTTAGCAGTTTTACAAATGGTTCCCACCTTCTGAAATCAAAAGAATATATTCCGTGACTGATTTTGATTTTTATACCTTCCTCTATTTTGAAACTTTCTGTAACAAACAACTTGCAATTACAAGCAAGCTGTAACAGGATGTTCCAGAAAGCATCTGAGGGCCCCTGTGTCCCCCTCCCCACCCCCGTTCTCTCTCCTTCTGCTCCAAATACAAGTGTAGTGTTTATCAAGACTATAACTTTTATTTTTGCCATTCACAGCCATGTCACCCACAGCACAAGTTGTGTTGATGTCCATGAAGGGCACTGCTCTGCTTGGGGTGTGGCGGTGATGCCCGCCACTTGCTAACTTAACACTGCTATCGGAGAAGCTTCCGCGGGCTGGCGCCCCATGCTTTCCTGCGTGCTCCTGTCCCACATCCTCCCACAGCCTCCTGGACACATGTGTGAGCACCTCCTTGCCGCATTCTAACACCGGCCATTACTGTCACCCTCCTGGAGGGCCCGGGTTCAAGTCCTCTCCCGGCTCCACACAAATGGTGTGACCTGGGCGAGACACTGTAAACCAGGAGTGACCAGGAGAATTACTTGAAGGGTTGTCCTCAGGAGTAAATCAGTTAATATGTGTAAAAAAAAATATCTTAGAACATTGTTGGTCTATGTTTGCTGCTAACGCTACCGTTATTAGTAATATTTTTAAGGACATTTTGGCTAAAGATCAGAGAAGCCTTCCTTCCCACTGCCAGGCCCCAACTGAATAAATTAATTGTCAAGTCAAATAAGAAACCAAAATTTGTTAGAAAGATTTTCTAACTAACCAACCAGTACTTTCAATGCAATCCAGTAACAACACATTGTTCCTTTAATGCTTCAAAGGCACCCAACCCCACCCCATGACCTCACCACCTCATGAGGAAAGTCCAGAACAGGGTCTGCCAACACCTAGTGGGGTGGAGGTGAGGGACCCCGCAGGAGCCTGGGGAGACCTGATCAGACTGACACCTGCCACCGCACCCCCTCCCCCACCAGCCAGAGGGAGGAGGGACCACTGTGGGAGGCCCTTGCTCAGCCCCTGTGGGTGGGGGCCTGCACCCCCCTGCTCAGCTTCAGCAGCACACCCCCCGCTGCCACCCATGCCACCCCTACTGCCCCCCTGCCACCCCCACACCACCCCTACCACCCTCCCCACTGCCCCCACGCCACACCTACAATAGGTAAGCAGGTGCTCAGGCCTCAGACGGGCCTGTTTCCCTGGGTTGCAGTTTGTTGCCCTGAAACCCGGCTCTCTGACCCCCCAGGAATAGCCACCATCAGACAGTTTGGCTGACAAGTGGGTGGTGGGTGAAGCCACTAAGTTTGTGACAATTGGTTACACAATAGAAACAGTGATCAATGTGAATTCCCATATTACATTTATTACACTAGAAATATGCTGTCATTATAAGAATTAAAATTCTATAGCTGGTTCTCTCCCCAGAGGTCAGCACTCTGCTTGGGATTTAGGGAGGCTTCTTTAGCATCCTTCTTTTTTTTTAATTATTAAGTCTTTTTTTTAAATGTTTATTTATTTTTGAGAGACAGAGTGTGAGCAGGGAAGAGGCAGAGAGAGAGAGAGATACAGATTTAGAATCAGGTTCCAGAATTCGACACGGCGTTCGAACCCACAAAGGGCAAGATCATGACCTGACCCGAAGTCGGGCGCTTAACCAACTGAGCCAGCCAGGCGCATCCCCGCCCCCGCATCCTTTTTTTAAGAGAGGTGAAAGGCATGACTGATGCCCTGACTATGCTATGTGTCAGCACCCAGAGTTGTGAACAGATCGAGTGAGTTCACACACAGAGGACTCAGAGCAGGCCTGGCCCACGATAATTGTTCAGAAACCGTTCCTTGTGAGTACTGGGCATTTATATGCATGTGTGGACCCAAACAAAATCGGTGGCAGTGTTTGGCTGAATTTTCGTGGTGGCATCAGGCCAAAGGCAGGTTCAGCTGGTGTCCTTGCTGGCGGCTTCGGTCTCTCGTCGAGCTCAGACAGACTGCTCGTCCTCACTGGTGGGTTTCAGAGCAGGCAGCAGGCAACTGGGAAGCTCCCCAACACTGGCTCTGCATACAAGGGGATGAGCCTGAATCAACTATTGGCCAGGCCCCTCAACAAGGTCTCAGATCCACAAACGCTGAAGGGTGACTGGATTTGCACCCACAAACAGACTCCGGCAGAACCAGGTGATCCAGTTGAGTGTGTCTACCGATTTGAGGCGAGATGCAGCATCCCGCCAGGACGGTCACAAGGTGCATCGTAGGGTCTGGGACCAAATCCCACCCCGCGTGATGGAGCCCAGATGGCAGCTGGGGAGGAAGGTCATGTCCGTGTCATGATATCATGACACTGTGTTTTCCATCAGGCCCCCGAAGTGACACGCAGAGAGAGCGTGGGTTTTTGGTAATGCCAGCTCTTAAGTTAGAAGTGTTTTCAGGGGGGCGCGCCTGGGTGGCTTAGTCGGTTAAGCGTCCGACTTTCGCTTAGGTCATGATCTCGCGGTTCATGGGTTCAAGCCCCGCGTCAAGCTCTGTGCTGACTGCCAGCTCAGAGCCTGGAGCCTGTTTCAGAGTCTGTGATTCCCTCTCTCTCTGACCCTCCCCTGCTCATGCTGTCTCTCTCTCTCTCCTGGAAATAAATAAAACATTTTAAAAATTAAAAAAAAAAAAAGAAGTGTTTTCAGGGGTGACTGGGTGGCTCAGTTGGTTAAACGTCCAACTGTAGCTCAGGTCATGATCTCATAGTTCATGGGTTCAAGCCCTGTGTCGGGCTCTGTGCTGACAGCTCAGAGCCTGGAGCCTGCTTCAGATTCTGTGTTTTCCTCTCTCTCTGCCCCTCCCCCTGCTCATGCTGTCTCTCTCTCTCTCTCTCTCTCTCTCTTAAAAATAAATAAAAACACTATAAAAATTTTAAGAAAAAAAAAGAAATGGTTTCAAACTCGAGCTCTGATCTTCACCAGCTGTGGACCTGGGGTTATTGTCATCTGTTTCTCTACGTGCTGGTTTGTGGCCTTTCGGTGTGTGTGTGGGGGGGGAGGGGGACTGTTTTCAGAGGATGGGCTAGCACACACGGGTGTGTGAAGTGCCAGGCATGCCAAGCACAGCCCAGCCTTCAGGAGATGGCTCCCCATGAGAAGTGAGGCAAAAATGAAACGTGGGTACACGAGGCTCCCCTCCTTGGAAGGTTAGGGTTTGTGGTGGCCACAGGAGCGTTTGCTGAGGTTTGGAGGGTGGGAGCAGAGTCACCTCTTGTTTCCTGTTTGTCCATCACAGGTGTGACAAAGGCTTCAAGGTCCATATCCTAAGCCCATTGCATGGGTCCCTGATGCTGGCCGGGACCGAGCAGGCCTGGAGCTCCGCCCATCGCCACCATGTCGCCCTCCACTCCGCCTCACTGTGGGGCTGCTGGGAGAGCAAGTCTCAGAGCCCAGGCTCCCTGAGAATGCCAGAAGCCTGATGAAGGACAAAGGCATGAACAGGGACTGGCAGGGGGCACGCCAATGAGGAGACTCTGCAGAGACAGCCCCCTGCTGAGGAGAGGCAAGGGAGTCTCTGTCTTTGGCACCCAGTGGTAACCACTCTGTCTTGAGTTTCCTCCTCACAAGGAGGCTTCCTGGGGTCTCAGTGCCGTGACAATAGTGGGGCTGGGGGAGGGTGGACAGAGGGTCTCCAAGACCACTGCAGGATTATTCAACTAAACTTTTTATTTTGAGATAATTATAGGTTCCAGACAGTTGTAAGAAATAAGGTGGGGACCCTTCACCCAGTCTCCCTGTAGGGTGACACCTTGCAGAACTCCAGTGCACAATCCCGTGATCGAGGCCTCCATATTGATGCAGAGTCAGGATGCACGGAGTATGTCCAGGCCACAAGAGCCCCTCCCTCCTGCCTGTACCCCTGTGGCCTCTGGAGGCCACTATCTGTCCTCCATTTTATCATTCTAGCTCTCCAAGTGTGTCGTAGCTGTAACCCTCTGAGACTGGCTTGTGTGCTCAGTTTGAGATCCAACCAGGCTGTTGCTGTGTCAATGGATGGGTGCTCTGCAGAAGGGTCCTGTGGTGCAGAAGGACCGAAGTCTGTCTAACAATTTTCCTGTCGAAGGACATTTGGGGACGTGAAGAGAAGAGCTGCTATGAACACGTATGCACAGGCTTTTGTGTGAACTTCAGTTTCCATTTCTCTGGGATAAATGCCCCCAAGTGTAACTTCTGGTTAGCACTGTGGTCACGTTTCATATTTTAAGAAACAGCCAGAACGTTTTCAAGAGGGGCTGTACCATTTTATGTTCCCACAGTTCGTCATTCGTAATTCTGACATCTGACAGTGAAACCACCGAATGCATCTGAGCCCCAGTGTGCTTCCTTCCGACCCCAAACAGAAGCCAGCCATGGTGCCAAAGCAGAAGGCGCGACGGCACAGCCTCCATGGGGGCACTGGGGGACCGGCTGCACCTAGGCAGGCCCACCCACTCGTCCTCACCAAGGGCAGCAGGCAGCAGCAGGCCCCCACAGTGCCAACTGGCTAGACGGGTCACAGGTCATTTCTGAGCTAAAAGTCTGCTTTGAAGGGAGAATTTTCTGGACGAAGACTGTCCAGGCTTCCTGGCTTCAGGCAGATTCACATACACGGGTCGGTTCAGAATTCTGCAGAATATTCACTGAAATGCCTCTGGTGGCACATCCATGTCCGCTGAGAAACATCCCCTCCCCCACCCTCCCACCATGATCCCACCTCATTTTTCCCCCTAAAATTCCCACACTTTGTCTTCTTTTCTGCACGAATCTGCCCTTCAAATCATGGCTTTGGGGCTAGTGAAGCTGTGGCAAAGCTGTGAAGTGTGCTGCCTGCACTGCTGCTCTGGGCCCTGAGCACGCAGCACCCCCCCCACCCCACCCCCCCAGCTCCTGAGCCCTTGCTGGGCCTGGAGAAGGCACCCTTCTACACAGGGAGAAACAGTGCGGCTCCTTGGAGGACCTGTGTCTCTGACTTGTCTCTGACCCAGTGCTCCAGGCAGGGACACACTGGCTGGACCCAAACCATCCTGCCTGGACCTGCTGCCCTGGGGGCAGATGGAGGTGGGGCCGAGCCTGGTGGTGGCGGGCAGCGACAGCTCTTCCCTCTCTGTGGCCTGGCTACCGGCTCCTTCTGGCAACCTGACAGTCCACTGGGGTATAGGGTTTCCAGGAAGAGCCTGCGTGTCTCCCTGCGCGCCCAGGGCACCCATACCGGGGAGCTCCGAGGATACGTCCCCTCCGCCAGTGCAGGGAGCCCGGGAGGAGCCCCAGCTCTGGCTGAGGAACGGGGTGTGGGAGGTTACCCAGCGACTCTGCCTCGAACTCTGGGGCCCAGCGCAGGAAGCAGGAGCGCGGACCCAGCGGGAGGCGGAGGTGGTGCCCCGCCCGTCGGACCACCCAGCGCGCGGCTCCCTCCTCCCTGGGTCCGTGGGCCGGTCAGAGGGTCACTGAGAGCCCCGCTCTGCAACCCTCCGCCGCTTTAGCGGTGGCTGGGGCCTCCCTCGCGCTGGGATTGGATGCGAGAGAGCGGGGTGGGCGCGGGCGGGGGACCCCAGAAGCCCAGGTTCCCAGCTCGGGCGGAGAGCAGCCGGCAGTGCAGACGCTGCTGGCGCCCGTCCGGAGGACCTCAGCCAAGACCCGGCGGCTGGCAGACGGCTTGGAGGAGGCGGCAACTGCAACGGCGGTCCCCCCCTCCCCCGCAGGCGCCCGGCGGGCCAAGATGTTTGACAGCTCGCAGTATCCCTACAATTGCTTCAACTACGACGCCGACGACTACCCGGTGGGCAGCTCCGACGAGGAGAAGCGGCTCACGAGGCCAGCGTACAGGTGACCGCGGGGTCAGCGGGGGGAGCCCAGGGGCCACCACCTTCCTTCGCAAGGACCTGCCTGGGTTGGAGGGACAGCTTTCTTCTCGGGGGCGGGGGCGGTACAGGTACTGAGAGAGGAGACACGTCTGTCTACACGTTTAGAAGTATCCAGAGAAGGTTCTCACAGCCTCCGTGAAGAAACTCCCAAGTGTGAGGGAGAGCTTCTGGGGTCTTGGCAAACGTGGGGACTGGGGCTCCAGGTTCAGGCTCCCACATGCCAAGGCGCCCTGGGGGCAGAGGAGTCCCGCCCTCAGGAGGGGCCCCTGGTGCAGGGAGGGGCTGGCTAGAGGGGGCTCCGGCTGCACCGGCCCGCCACCCCCTCTGCCCGTGTGGCCCCATGCGCCCCTATTTGCAGCTACATCGCGCTGATCGCCATGGCCATCCAGCAGAGCCCCTCGGGCCGGGTGACCCTGTCGGGCATCTATGACTTCATCATGCGCAAGTTCCCCTACTACCGAGCCAACCAGCGTGCCTGGCAGAACTCCATCCGCCACAACCTGTCCCTCAACAGCTGCTTCGTGAAGGTGAGCCCCCCACTGGCCCCTGCTCCCTGGAGTGGCCCCCAAGTGTCCTAGGCTTGGGGATCCCTGACTGGGGGCTGGGATGGGCTTCACAGCTGCACAGTAGGGTGCCTCCAATTTGCTCTGTGAGTAACGCCACCCACTCCAAGGACGGGGACGTGTCTAGTGCGGACCCTGGAGTCCTAAGTGAGCCCAGATGCCTCGAAGAAGGCTGGGGGCACAGTGAGAGCCAGCCCCTCGCCAAGCCCCGCCCTCTCCCACAGGTGCCTCGGACGGAGGGCCACGAGAAGGGCAAGGGCAACTACTGGACATTCGCCGGCGGCTGCGAGTCACTGCTGGACCTCTTCGAGAATGGCAACTACCGCCGGCGGCGCCGGCGCCGGGGCCAAGCGCGATGGGGCAGGGGAGGCACGTGCAGGGAGCACAGAGGGGCTGCAGGGGCCGTCGGAGCCAGCCCCCCACTGCCAGCCCCCCGCCCCTGGCAGCCCCGCTGCCCTGGGGAAGGAGGAGCACAGGGGCATCAAGTTCAGCATTGACTACATCCTGTCTGCGCCAGACCCCTTCCGGGGGCTGCAGAGTCCCTGCGGCCAGCAGGAGGCCAGAACCCCCCGGCTGGAAGCCCAGCAGATGAACCTCCACCTGTGGACAGTATGAGGCAGGGCTGGCACCTGGCCAGTCCAGGGTCTTCCAGCCCCACCCCGAGCCAAGAAACAAGGTTTTGCCACATCCTTCTAACATCCAGACTCCTGTTCTGCACTGAAAACCAGCCTGGGCTGGAGGGACAAGAGGTCAGTCTTCTGGCTTCATCTTTCAGAAGTTCCCTTGCAGGAAGATCCACAGGGTCCTATTTGACTGAAGGGTCTGCTCTAGATTCACTGAGTGATCCCTCTCTGAGGAACACGAACACAGCAGGTTTAGGGCCACGTTCACTTACAGACAAGGTAGCATCTCATCCCTCCATCTTCTGAGAATTTGCTGCACAGAACACTCCCCCCCCGCCCCCCACTCTCCCTGGAAGCTGCCAGCGAGCTCCAGATGCAGATGGCGAGGTGGGCGAGCATCTTCACGGGAGCAAAAAGTGCACATGGTGAAATCAGATATTACTTGATCCTGTGAATATCGTCCCCAAAGTTTTTGACGGCGGCCCTGTTATGGATGATGTGATCAGAAGTTCAAGTGCATCAAGAGTTGTGGACAGAATATTCAACGATTGCTCAAGAAATACTGTGTACTTTTTTATACAGGAAAGAAGGGGAGGAGCAAGGGGGGATGCTCCAAATTTGGGACAACGTGGGGCAAAGCACACTTTTCTTGGTTCTTCTGAGCAGGGAGAAAGCCCCTATTTGGACATGTTCCACCCGGCTGGCTTCCCAAGAAAGCAGACAGTAGGTAGCAGGCGGCTGATAGACCCTACGCTGTGAGCTGTACAATGTGCACAATTACAAGCATTGGAGGTGGGTACACTCCATTTGAAATGTAAATGATTTAATTACTGTGTGGAGACAGGCATTTTAAAAAACACAATTATGCACAGTGAAACTATTTGACCAATCTTATCATTTTTCACCAGCCCGTTTTTGCAGAGTTAATTGCTTTCCATGACTTAATTTGAACATTAGTATGGATTACACCTAATCTGATCCACTAGGTGACAATGACTGGCTAATTTTGTAAACAACAAAACACACCCAGGAAGGCTGGCTGTCTCGGCCGGGAACTACATGGTCGTGCTTTATCGGACTCTGAAACCCCAGACCGGTAAAGGCAGGCAGGCGGGAGGCAGAGGCAGACAGAGCCATGCAGGGACTCACTTACACTGGCCCGCTTCTGATTCAGACATTTCATTAAACTGCAGCAGTATTATCTGTCCACCTGTACAGACTCCTTGGGCTGCTGTAATTGTTTTCAGAAGAGGGGAAGGCCGTTAACTTGCAAATGTTGGGAAACGCCTGGTCCCGTGTCTGGAGATGAGCCCTGGGGCTGATGGGCCCACTGCCCACACGCCAGCACTCTCTTGGTTTGGCCAGGCCTTGCCAACGGGGCAACCTGTCAGCCTCCTGGGAGGAGGGGAGCCCCGCCTCAAACAGCCCTCTGGACATGTCCCCTTCGAAAACAGCAGCTGCTGGAACTCCTGGCTAGGACAGCACCCAACCCTGGAGGGCCTCCTTGCCTGCCAGGCACAGGCACCCTGGCCCTGGTTGACAGTCCCGTTAGTTCTCATCCCTGTTTTACAGATGGGGCACCTGCATGCAGGTGGACCCAGGGCCCAGCATGTGGCTTGGGGGCTGGGCTGCTAACACTCCCTCCAGGCTGTGGCTCACACTAGCTCAGAGTGGCTATGTGCACGTATGTGCGTGTGTGCATCGTAGGTGTCATGTCTGTCTGCATTCTTGTTATTTATATCCCTTTGCTGGTTGTGCAAAAAGCAGTTTTAAATGACAGTAGATATGACTTAGGTGGTGATGTGGTGCAGGTGGTACTGTTACACATAGGTGGGGGCATACGCCGTGTCTCAAGGTATATTTTTCTGCTACCAAAAAGCAAATAAAACTTGCATTCTATCTTTCGGGTTCTAGCTGTATTCCTGTGTTTTGTTCCAGTGAGCAGAGCCTGATGGAGAACAGAAAATTCCTCTGTCCTAAATAGGGTAGTTTTGGAAGCTACAGCCTTGGCAGGGTGGGGGGCAGTGCCTGGGGACCAGACAGGTTGTTAGCGTGTCCTCCCTGTGCATGTGGTCTGAGGCAGATACTTGCTGGCAGCCGGGGAGCAAACAGGCGGCACCAGGCAGGCGAGGTCTGTGCACTAGGAGGCGTTATATTTGTTTTGCAAAGGATATCAATCATGTTTTTAAAAGCGAAGGGACATTTTCAATTTGCCGGCTCGTGATATCCCACGACTTCAAAAAGTCCCCCAGCCCTTACAGTGAGTGGCATTTAATACCAAACAACATCGCAGGGGTGAGGGCTGGCTCTGGCCTATTCAAATGCCACTGCCACCACGCAGGCTCGCCCAGTGCAATTATAATTAAATACTTTATGCCTCTCTTGCAAATCCGCTGATTGATCACCGATATGTACATTACCACCACATTACCCCCGAGCAGATGTCTGCCACATGGTTACGGATCACCAGGTTTCCATTAACAAAGTTGGGAGGCGCAGCCGTGCGGGAATTCAGGGGAGGTGTGTGCAGACCGCCATCGAGCCTCACGAAGTTCCCGGCTGGGTGGTGTATCCAGGCTGAGCCCTTCCTCGCCCAGACTCTGTGGGAGGATACCCCTTCCCACGGCAGCTGGCCGGCCCGGGGCCCCTCGCCACAGCTGGAGCCTGATGGAAACTACACCCATGTCCAGGTGGATGGAGGGAGGGTCCTGGGATCCAAGCAGGAGCAGGTCTGTGGGCACAAAGTGACCCCAGTCGATGCCCGCCCTCACTCTGTGTCCGACCTCGGGGTCCAGAGAGGTCTCCCCTAGCCGACAGTGGCCTCCAGACCAAGCCATCTGGTGGCTCTTGGTCTACCCCCAGTGAAGCAGAGGAAAGGCCTCATTTCTCTTCAAATTCCTTCCTTCTTTAAATTGAGCAGTTCTGGGGCTATTTGTTCATTCATTCAACAAACATCCATGAGGCCTGTGCTAGATGCCGGGGTGCAATTACAAGGACCAGGCTGTTTCCTGGCACATGTCCCACCTCACATTCTCCCCTTCCCCGCCCTCAATCCTCTGCTCAGCCCAGACCCAGTGAGGGCATCAGGGAAGGGGCTGGCTCACTGGGCTATGAGCCTCATGGAAACTGGACCCCCCCAGGCCAGGCCAAGCAAGTCCTCTGGGCACCTCCCTTCCTTGAAGCAGCCCCCAAGGCCCCCACTCCTTCCCTGGTACCCCAAATTTACCTGGGCACTGCCAGCATCCTGCCTTCCCACGGGAAGGCTGGGACAGGGCCACCCGGAGCCTCCAGTGGGGGAGGGGTGACCCGGAGGGCAGTCCTTCTCCCATGGGTGCGACTTCCCCAGTGAATCTTCTCTGGCCTCCCATTCTGGGGGTCGGGCAGCGCTGCCCTCTCCACTCCATCCCTGCACTGTGAGGTGAGGCTCTCGGCACTGAGCTGGGTACAGGGCCAGAGGCACCTGCCATCCTGTCCTGCCACCCCAGGGTCTGGGCTCCCTCAAGAATTCCTCTGGTTCCAACCCCCCGGACAGACCCTGGGCTGTGTGGTGCAGACCCAGCAGGGAGATGACTGGGAGACCAAGGACTCGGGACTGTCTGCATACACATTCTGTGTTAAGAACCCACACAGCCCTATTTCTAAATTTTTTAATGTTTTTTACTTATTTTTGAGACAGAGACAGAGTGAGAGTGGGGGAGTGTCAGAGAGAGGGAGACACAAAATCCAAAGCAGGCTCCAGGCTCTGAGCTGTCAGCACAGGGCCCAGCGTGGGACTTGAACCCACGAACTATGAGATCATGACCTGAGCCAAAGTCCAACACTTAACTGACTACACCACCCAGGTGCCCCAAACAGGCCTATTTCTCACCAAAAGTATATAACTGAAAATAAGCATTGCAGAGTGTCTATCAGGTTGCGGCCTGCCTGGGGCAAGGGTCCCTCCTCCTCCTTCCGTGCTCCCCACCCCAAATCCCTGACACATGGCCCCTCTGTGGTGGGTCCTTCCATGCTCCCCACCCGGGGCCCTGACTGGCTTTGTTGAAACCTCTCTCCTGGCCACGTGAGCATATTTGGAGCAGCAAGTGGGAAGGGCAATGGGTGGGCTTGAGGGCCTGGCCTCACAGAGGAGGGAGCCAGGGAGGCCCTCCGCTTTCACTCCTGGCACAGCCAGAGGAGGCTGACTGCAAGGGGTCTCACACCTGAAGTGAGACCAGTGCTTTACATCAAGGCCATGGACTCAGTCACATGAGTGTCTGAGGTGGCGGCTCCCCCCAGAGAGGGGTGCTCATCTGATAAAATGCGGCTGAAGGCAGTGCTGGGGTGACCAGGCCAAGACCCCACAACAACCCATGCTCAGAGGACGTCTGCCCAGAGTGTGACCCTAGGTACAGGACCCTGGCGGACGGGGCGGGGGCACGTTTGCTTCTGGCCAAGCTGGCACCCACCCCCCCCCGCACAGATGACAAAGGCCCAGACGTTCGTTCCCCTGGGGGCGGGGTGGAGGGCATCTCATCGTTCATAGGTCAGCTGTGCTCACCCACAGACCCCAGCCCGGCAGTCGGGGCCCAGCCCAGACGGCCTCCCAGATAACAGTGCCAGCAGGCTCCCCACATGCTGGGCACTGTTCCGGGGGTCCTCCAGCCATACGAAGGGGGTCAGCTGACTCCCTCTAACTCGTGGGAGGTGTGCAGCAGGCTGTGAGCCTCTGGGGCCCACCTACACCTGTCGGCAGTTTGTCTAGAGGGCCCCAGGTTCACTGGCTGGGCAGGAGTGTGACAGCCGGGGTCACTCTGGGAGGTGGGAGCATGCAGGGCCAGGTGCTCAGGGTCCTCACACTCCCCTTCCCAGGGTGCCCCCAGCTCTGCGCCCTAGGCAGGTGGCTGAGGGCAGGGATGGGGCAGATACACAGCTCCATTTCACAGGGGAGGAAACTGAGGCTCAAAGACGTCTCACAGAGCTTGTCGGGGCAGAGGCAGGTCCTCGGTCCATCCTCCACCATCCAGGTGCCTGGAATGCCAGGCGGAGGGGGGAATGACACCTTCCAGGCTGCAGGATAGACAAAATCAGATTCAGGTCCCTCCACCTGCCCGCTGAAGCCACCACTTGACCCCTGAGCAGGTGCCAGAGACCTCAAATTAGGGAACACAAGGTGGGCAAGGACCTCTGCCACCTCATCTTCTGGGCCCCCTCCTCCCAGGCAGCCGACATGAGAACTGGCTCTCCCTTCCCCGCATGGGAATGAGCCCGGCATGTGGCCCTGGCAGTAAACACCCCAAGAGGAACCCTGGTAAGGGGACGACATACACTGCCTTTCACCAGTGACCCGATTTTGTGTTCAGCCAAGTTAACAATCCATAAACATTCGCTGCATTACATGGTTTCTTCTCCCTAAAAACACCAAGTACATCTCATGCAGGCGGGCCTTGCCTGAGCACTCGCTGTTCTAGAAAAGCTGGCTCCTGGAAGGGAAGGAACAGCCTGTCAGGCTGTGCCCGGTCGCCCAAAAATTAACAACCTCCAGCTTTAGGCCCCTTGAGACCGGGTCCACGTGAGAGATGAGCTCGCTCAACCGAGACAGCAGAATTAGATTTATAATGAACCACGGCCACGCAGCCACGCGGTTTCTCAAGGAAAGGAAATAGAGTGGGAACATTTGAACTGATTTAACTTCCTTCTGCGCTATCGGGGTGCATACCATGGGGAGGCCGCCAGGCCAACTGCCAGCTCCTGCACTTCCCTGTATCCGTGTCGCCTGTTAGGTGCTCCTACCAACCACTGGGCATCCGCAAGCTCACCGCCCCCGGCTGGTCCTGAGGGACCGAGAGGTGTCCCCGCCTGCCTGGTCCTTGGGGATGGAGAGGTGTCTTCCTGTTCCCATAGCCCGGGACTCACACGGTCACCTGTGCTCACTCTCAAAGCCACCAGCTTCGGGGTTAGAGTGGCACTGTGGTATCCATTCCCGGGTTAGGGCAAGAGGGTGAGAGGCAGAGCAGCGCTCTTATCAACTAACTGGCTCCTGGGGCCTGACCCCGGGGCAGACAGTGAGGAGGTCACGTCCACACCAACCCTTGTTCCTTCATACCTGCTTGGTCATGCAGGGTGTGCCTGTGGCCAGTCGCCAGCCCCATGCTCCAAGCCTCGTGAAGTGCTCAGAAAACATGAACTTAGAGCCAGGGCCCCTGGTGGCTCCCAGTCTGGATCCCCCTTACCGGCCACAGAGGTGACTGGCCGCAGTGGCAGGAACCCTGGAGGACAGAGAGTTCTGCTCCCCACCAAGAAGTCGGGGCAATAGGGCAGCACATTAGGGCCAGTGGGCCTGGTGGCCATGTGGGGTGGCAGTGCAGCTGTCTCCCTCAAAGATACAGGTCGGGGCTGCGGGCACCAGCACACAGCAAGGACCCCGGGAAAGCCCATGAGAAGCCAACTGTCTGCTGGCTGACAGGTGCAGTAAGACATCAAGAGCCAGAGTGCCCAGGCCTGGGAGCGGGGTTCACGGGAAGTTCCGTGCTAAGCAAAGGTGCTGGACCACACACACACGTGCTTGCACACAGCACGTGGCACACATGCTTTCACAGGCTCAGAGAGCAGACAGGCATCTCGCTGGGTGCCATAGGCCAGTCCACCTGCCACCGTCATGCCCGCATGCCCTGGCACACGGAGCCCCCTCTCCCCCAATGCCTTCTCCATCTTCACAGCCTCGTAAAACCCTATTTGGCCCTCAAGTCATGGTGCAAAACACCCTGCTCTGTCCAGGCCCCTGGCATGCCCACAGGCAGAACAAACCTATCTGGGTACCTGCTCCAGAGGCAGTGATGGAGCATGCAGCACGTGACAGGGTGGCCCCATCTTCCCCCATGACACAGATGTGCCAGGGCCGCACGGCTCAGGGCAGGGTCCTGGCCTCCACCACCCCACAGAGGCAGGGACAGGAGCTCTCCAGGCCATGCGGCCCCGGCCCCGCCTCCTGAAGGCATCCAGCCCCCCTGCAAGCTTGCCCTCCATAGGTGCGCGGCAAGGACATCTTGGACACCTCCTTGTCCCTTTAGGGGCCTTGGGCTCTGAGCAGGATGTTCCAGACATGAAGACAGACCAGCCACATGTGTCCACAGTTGCTGAAAAGTGGGGAACAATTTTTCCCCACTGTTTTCTGTTTACATTAACTGAATTGGCCAGATGTTGTCCAAGAAACCGGCTGGTGGGTCTCCCAGCAAACCTCCGGCACCCAGGCCCAGAGGGCTGGCACGCCTCTCCAGAGGGGGTGGCCTGGGCCAGGCAGGGTGGCTGAGCCAGGCCCAGCCCCAGGAGCCCAATGTCCCGAAAGAGGAACGTGCACCTGTCGTCCACCCTGAGGGGACACCCGCTCTCCACCTCTGGGCACCCCCACCAGGGCCAGCACTCGGGACACCACAGTCCAGTTCTAGAGCCGAAAGGGCCTCCCATGCACTGTCCACAGCACTTGAAGCAAAATGATGGATTCAATCCCCATTCTACAGATGAGAGGCCAAGAAAAGAAACAGGTCTCCAATGTTCTTGGTCCCCCACCTATGGCCCTTTGGGGTCTCACATCACAGACTGTGGGACAAGGGGCGCTGGCTTCTGGTTTACCCTGGGTCAGAGGCTAGGGGTCCCACGTTGCCTCCTTCTGGGTCTGCCCTTCTGGCTCCTGATCTTCTTGCCTCTGGGGCTCCCTGCCCCCCACCCCAGCACCCGGAGCTTCATCAGGAGGAGCAGACCAAGGGGCACAGGACCCTCCCCAAACAGGATCGCTGGTGGGGAGGGTGGGCGGCAGTGTGTCATGTTGGAGCCAGAACTGGGGCAACCAGCACTGTGCTCAGAGGAGCCCCCCCTACAGGGAAGAATGTCTGTCCCCCCACCCCCAAGGATCATTACTGGAATCAGTTGCTACGGCTGTCCCCACCCTATCCCTTGGGGACAGACCCTCCCACCTATGGCCACCTGGCATACCTTTCATCCCTGAATGGATACAGACTCCCTCAGTCAGATTACACCTTCCCCTTGGCCACAGAGATTGGTACAGGGAGGGTCACATGAACCCCAAACAACTGAATAAACCCCAGCCCCAGGGCCTTTGTTGAAATAGTGGGAAAGAAGGCAGGAGGCATATGACTCCAGAACTGTGTGCAGCTATATATGGCCGTCTTGCCCTTGCCTAAGAAAATCCCACTGATGAATAAACAGCACACCCAGAAGCAGAGCCAAACGGTAGGGAGAGACAGAGTCTCAACCCGGGAGAACACCTAGATCCAGCTATGCCTGAAGCCATTACTTTCCAGTTATCTATGCCGGTAATACTCTACAGGGCTCAAGGCAGTTTGATTTGTGATTGTAACACTCCCAACTGAAGGAGCCTTGTTTATACAAGTGTTTCAATTTTGCTCCACAATAGGGGATAAATGCTTTAGCCCAAGAAATACATCCCTAATGTTAGAATCATCATCAGTGGGGCAGACATAGCAGCTTAAAGGCTTTCATGCTCAAGCACAATGTGGAAGCCTGGTCTATGGGCCACTGTGTCTGAACCCACTGGGAAAGAGATGCAGATTCTCCTACAAGTTCTGAATCAATACAGCTAAGGAGGCCCTGGAAACTGCGCTCTTATAAACTTACTGATGCATAACAGACTTTGGGAACCACAGTCATGGGCTCTCTGCCGCTGGGGCAGTTATAAGAGGGCATGACCTTCAGGTAATCAAGTCCCGCGTGCTTCCTGCTGCCACCCCCTGTGCTGGGCGCTTGGTCTGCAGACTCACAAGTCTGCACATCCTGTGTCCCAGAGAGAGGGTGGGCTCCTAGATGCAGCCCTGCTGCTGAGGCCAGGACTGTGCGGACCCAGGCGTCCAGCTGGCAGGGGTGGGGTGGGGCAGGGGGTGGAGGTATGGCCACACCAACCATAAGCAAGGCTCAGAGCCCGCACGGCCAGGACAAGCACCGGGCACTGTGTCTGTGTGTCCCACACAGGGGCAGCCTTCCATCCAGCAGGGTTGGTGTGCAGACACTAAGCTCAGCCTCTCGTGCCTCCAGCCACATCTCTGAGCTGAGCCAACACCAGCTCTCTGGTGCTCTTAAACTTGCACCCACTGCCCAGCCTCCCTGTCCCCTGCCAGTTTCCCCGGGATCACTGTGAGATATTTGCTGCACAGAGTCCGGCTCAGGCCGCATGTCCAGGACCAGTGGCTGACCCTGGCTGGGCCCCCTCCTCCCCGCCGGCAGGTGCGATCCCAGCCCTGTCTATCCAGGTGCTCTGGACCCCAAGGAGAAGGGGCTTCTCTATCTGTTCACCAACGTGGCATCCTTGGCGTGAGTGTGGACGCTGGACGTGCCTATGCTGGTTTGTGTCTGTGAACTCTGGATGTGTGGGCACTGGTGAGACTGCCTGCACCTGTGCTCCTCTGCATATGCACTGCGAGTGTGCATCCATGTGTATGTGTGCAGAGCACAAGTTTTGCTGCTGACTGTGTGTGTGCACATGAGTGTGCAAAGTGTGGGTACTATGGATGTGTCTGGGGTTCGTATCTCACCCTATAGGCAACAGGTGGCTGTGGGAGGGTGGAACAGGCACGTGTGGGGTCTCTGGGACCCCACACCCTCCATTCCCAGCTGCACAGTCACAGGGGTCTGTCTTTGCCCTCATGACCTGCTAACATCGGCACAAACCTGGGGGCTTTTCCCAGCCTCTCTGTGCCGAGGCATGTGTCCCATGGCTCCTGCGAGGACCCAGCTCCTGCAGGAATGTCTCCTTCCAGGGCAGGTGGCAGCCGGGCTCTCGCCAGGGGTCCCCCAGTGAGCTCACTCAAGGAGCCGGCACCACGCACAGAGGAAAGCCGCCAGCGCGCCACTGGATGTAAAGGTTAGTACATAAATCAAGGGAAATGTCAAATGCCTTTTTACACTGATTGAGATGTAATTTAGGGCGGGGCCATGCCAGTCACTCAAGCGCAGGAAACCAGGAAGAAATCATGTCCATAATCACCTAGAGACTGATGGGCCCTCATCCTGGACCGAAGTTTCTGCAGCCTCCCAGGACAGTTGTGGCTGTGGCAGGTGTGGGTGCTATGTCCGTGGTGCTGACCAGAACCCAGGATGCATTACAGACACAGGTGGGACCACAGACAGCACACATCCTGGGATTGTCCCTGGGGGGCCAGGGGTCCCCTCTGCATACAACACTCAGCTCCCCTTGCCGGTCTCTCCTTTGCCAGGACCTTCCTGCCTCCGCCAGGCAGCCAGTTTCCTCCTCTCTCCTGGGGCCACCGACTACCAGCATCGGCCCAGGAGACCTACGAGGGAGGTGGGGCTCCAGTCATTGCAGACACACCTTTCATATAATATTATCTTCTGATGAGACGATGCACGCAGTCTGCATATATGTTAAATGTGTTAAATATAAGCATTAAAAATATTTTTAATGTTTTATTTATTTATTTATTTATTTATTTATTTATTTATTTATTTCTAGGAGAGAGAGAGAGAGAGATGCGCAGGGGGAGGGTCAGAGAGGGAGTCACAGACTCTGAAACAGGCTCTAGGCTCTGAGCTGGCAGTCAGCACAGAGCCTGACGCGAGGCTCGAACACGAACCGCGAGATCATGACTAAGCGAAGACGGACACTAACCGACTAAGCCACCCCAGGCCTCATAAGCATTAAAATATTTTTAAAAGGGCGCCCTGAGTGCAGTCGGTTAAGATCGACTTTCACTTAGGTCATGATCTCAGTTCGGGGTTCGAGCCCGTCGGGCTCTGTGCTGACTGCCAGCTCAGAGCCTGGAGCCTGTTTCAGTCTGTGACTCCCTCTCTCTCTGACCCTCCCCTGCTCACGCTGTCTCTCTCCTAGAAATAAATAAAACATTAAAAAAAATATATTTTTAAAAATCACAGCCCTGGGGCATCTGAGTGGACCGGCTAGTTCAGAGTCTGACTCTTGATTTTGGCTCAGGTCGTGATCTCGTGGTTCATGAGGTCGACGCCCACGTCAGGCTCTGTGCTGACAGCATGGATCCTGCTTGGGATTCTCTCTCTCCCTCTGTCTCTGCTGCCCCCCAGCCCTGCTCACTCACTCTCTAACTAACTAAATAAATATTTTAAAAAAACAAACCTGCAGCCCCATTTGACCAGTTCTTGCATTGCTAAAAATAAGTCCTGGTTTTTAACATCCTTGTGACTCTGCAGTAAATGAAAATGGCCCCTTCCCTGTCTCCACCTCGAGAGCCCCCGGCTGTGCCCCTCCTCCACTCCCCACTAAGGCCCCTCCTCCGCTCCTCCACTCCTCCGGCTTCCCGAGCTGAGCCAGCTCCTGGCTCTCTGCTGTCTCCTAAGGAACCAAACCTTAGTGACCATTTAGGCACCTTACCTTTGCAGCCTGGCTACCTGGCATTTTGCTCTGACACTCAGTGCTCAGGCTGCTTTCTTCAGGAAGCCTTCCCTTCTGTCCAGACTAGGCTGCCTGAGGACTCTCACCACCTGCCCATGTTTCTGACTTCCAAACCTCCTTCCCTCCTGTCTGGATCGCAGCACCTCCTAGAGGGGCCCTGGCACCCCAGAAGGGATTCCAATGGTTCCTTCGTTCCTCTTGGGAGAGAGGACGGCCGCCCACAGGGCCCCAGCCATGCAGGAGGATGAACTTGAGTGCCACCTCTCCTCACCGCGTGGACCCACAGCCTGTAACCGGCTCTAGGCAGTGACTCCCCTCAAGGTGTTGCCCAGAGTGACAGTAATGTAACGGTGGCTTTCCCCGTACACAGTTTTCGACGTGTTGCACACTCACTGGCACTGGGCCTCAGTTTGCCCACCTAACTCTCCCCACAGCCCTGCGTGGTTGGGGCCATGTCACCCCATTTTACAGATGAGAAATCCAAGACACGGGAGGTGGAGAGCCTGCCCAAGGTCACACAGTCTGCAGGCCGGTGAGGCCAGCATCTGGACAGGCATCCTGGCTCTGAAGTCTTCACCTTTAAGCCTTGTTCCCAAGGGTGGCAGGGCTGCTTTCTATGGACGAACCCGGACTTTATGTAAGCCTTGCCTGGAGGTGACAAACAACCCGGCTGGAGTGGTGCTGCACAAAGGTCCACGCCGGCGGGAGGGAGCAGGAGGGACACCACACGGCCGCTGGGGGCCAGTGCGAGTGGGTATCGACCACAGAACGGCACTTGCAGTGTCCCATGGGGCCTTGTCGCACAGTAATAACTGTGAGGGGACAGCTCCGAGGGAGTGGGATTCAAAGGCTCGGAGATACAGCCGATGGGGAAGGGTGACAGACGAGAGTGGGTCAAGAATAGATTTGTAATTGGCAGAGTTCCCATAATCAGTAGCAATGTTATAGCTAACAAGTTAGCAGAAGGAAAAAGTTAACAAAACATTTGATTCATTCGAAAGAAATCAAGAAGAAAAGGAAAAAGAAGGGAACAAAAACCAGGGAGGCAAAAGAGAAAACAGACAGTAAGAGACATAAATCACATTGAACTCATAGGGACCTAGAATCAGCAACGCTCACGAGAGACAATCTAACCACAAGGACACAGAAAGGTTAAAAGCAAAGCAATGCAGAACCAGGCCAGGACGACACAGCCAATGGAAGCTGGTGTGGCTGCACTAAGTTCATACAAGGCAGACACGCAGAGATAACGAGGGGCTTCGGGACGGCAGAGCCAAACTCTGTCTGCAGCTCCAAAACCATCACAATGGAGGAGTCGACCTGTCCACAATCGGGGGATCGAGGCATAAGGTAGTCATGTTCAACATCGGATGAGGTGTGCAGAGCAAACCCAGGAATCGAGAGGGCCGGTGATCCACCGAGGCCGGGCACGGGCTGGGAGCGGTGCTCACCTGTGGGCCAGCAGGGAGAACCCCTGGCAGGCTGTGCGGGAGGCAAGGGCACTCTACTGGAGTGTGAGCCGGAAGAGGAACTCGTAGGCGCACAAACGGGAAAGAAAGAGACAGATGCAGTCACACTGCGGGCGCAGGGGTTCTTTATGCAGAAAATCAGAAGGAACCTACAGACTATTGTGTTTGCTCAGCTGTATTTCTACAAAGCGGCAGCAACAACACTTACGACTGTGTCGCACACACAGGAGCAGCCAACGAGGACCAACGATTCTGGGCGGGGAGCACAGGCTTCGCTGGGGACGCAGCCGGGACCCGCACAGAGGAAGAGCGTGTCCCCGGCGCAGGATGGGAACATCAGCAGCTTGCTCTCCTTGTTGTTTGGGAAGCTGACAGCTGGTCCTAAAACTGATGTGGGGGTGCCTGGGTGGCTGAGTCATTCAGCGTCCGGCTTCGGCTCAGGTCATGATCTTGTGGTTCGTGAGTTCCAGCCCTGCGTTGGGCTCTGTGCTGACAGCTCAGAGCCTGGAGCCTGCTTCAGATTCTGTGTCTCCCTCTTTCTTTTTCCCTCCCCTGCTCACCCTCTGTCTCTCTCTCTCTCTCTCAAAAATAAATATTTTTTAATATTTTTTTAAATTCACATGGAGACATAGTGTCGAGGAAAACCCAGAGTAATCTCCAGGGGGAACCAAGCTGAGGACCTTGGGGACCTGCCCTGGAGACGTGGGACAGTCCCTGTGAGTGGGAGAGGTGGTGTCGGCCCGGCAGCGGGAGCTCAGACCGAGGCCGTGCGCAGGGTCGCCTGGCTGAGCACAGACTAGAAAACACTCCCAAATGGAAGGCACAAGGCCGCCAAGCCCGGGCGGAGGGGACAGTCAAGGAGCGCCTGGACAAACACCTCTCTCTGCTCCTGTCCCCGCCAGGAAAGACCTCTGAGAGCCACCAGTCCCGGAAGCAGCCGGCCGCACCCCATGCTGGAACAGTTCCTCTTCCAGCAGGAGAAGGCGCTTATAGCTGGCCAAGTGTCAGTATGAGGTGCACCTGCAGTCTGACCGGGGGCCGGCCTGTGGCTGAGCATCTGGAGGACAGGAGGCCAAGGACAGAGGGCAGGCTGGGAGGAGCACGGAGCCTTCTCATGTGAGGTCGTATCCCCGCCCCGTGCCCCTGGCAGCGCACGGAGACGCCTCGGACCTGCCGCAGATACGCCTGGCCGGTAAGCTGTGCGTGCTCCTCCCGCGCCACAGCAGGGGCATCGCCTGGGCCCCCGATGGCCAGCTAAGCCTGCACCCCTACCCCCTGCATCTCGCAGGACCTGGTGACTAGGTTCTGGCTGAAAGGCCAGGTCACAAGCTGCATGTGCTCCTCCAGGCCAGAGCCTCAGGTGGAAGGAACATGCATCCTTCCCTCCCCAGTCCACTGCCTGCCGGCTTCCTGGAGAACCGACGGAAGCCACCTGTTGAGGGTGACAGAGCTACACCCACAGCCGCCGAGCGCACCCTCGGGGGCTGCTACGACAGACAACTGCATCCAGAAAGCCCTGGGTTTTTCTGGCATGAATCCTTCCCAAGGCATCCCCAAGGCGGGGTGCTCCCGCTGGAGATGGGACGGCAGTCCCTGGGGCTGGAACTCAGGCTCCCCAGCAGCCTGAGCAGCCTGCACCTGCCACCCCACCTGAAGAGGCCCTCCCTGGACTGGGTCACCCGCACAAGGCAGGTGCTCCCATGAACACTGCCCCATCTCGAGGCCATGATGGGGCAGCCGTGGGAGGGGGAGAATGGGGAGATGGCGAGGAGCCCCGAGGGCCCCCACCCAGCTTGCAGGCCTACCAGTGGTCACATCTTGACCACATTCTCCATCATCACAGGTTCTTGGGGGCCACGGATGGGACGCAGGCAGCAGGCACCGGGTGAGGAAAGGAAACACTTCCAGCTACCACTGCCCCGTGCTAAGCACGAGGGGCCCCTCCACACGGCAGGGCTGGGGGCCAAAGTGCAGTCATAAAACAGGGTCACCATGGACCTGACCCAGGCTGCCAAGGGCAGAACCCCAGCCTGAGGACGGAGGGCGCAAAGTGCGTGGCAGTTGGGGGAAAACACGGGCTGAGACCGGAGAAAGGGATGTGGCCACCATCCACGCTTCCTTCCCCAATGGCCGTGTGGTGGCGACAGCTGCTGTTTGCTCACCATCCCTCTTCTTGCTCTCTGTGCCCCGCGGTGCTCCAGGCAGTGATTTCTCCCCCCACAGGACATGCTTGGCAGAGTGTAGACGCAACATTAGTGATCACAACCAGGGAGCGGTGCCCACGGTGCGCACTGTGCAAAGGCAGAGATGCTGAACACCCTACGGCACACAGGACAGTGCCCACTCCAAAGAATTACCTGGCTCCAAAAGTTGATGTGCCCAGAAGGAGGCCCTGATGCAGGCTGTATGGTGTGTCACCTTTACGTTTTAGAGCTCCGGCTGTCAGCATGGGTTTGTGACCCAACTAGAAGAACAGACGTTACCCGGTGGCCAGCATCTCCAGCTTGGAGGTGGACATGGTAACTGAGGAGACTGCCAGGCCGCTAAATATAGTTGTGCAGGCTGTGCATGCCCCTTGCCTTTTTATCACCTTACTTGGCGAGTGCTTGAACAGAGTTTCCCGATGTTGGCCATCTTCTCCCCTGACCATTCGTTCTTGTGTGTCAGGCCTTCCTTTTAGGGCCAGTCTTCTCCTTCCTGAATTATACCCTTAAGTTCTTCTTTCCATTAGTGGTACTTTCTCAGTCTGAAGATGTCTTCTTCCTCCCCTCCCACCTTCTCTCCCTTGTTCTGATTTCAAAGGGAGAGCATTCCATCTTTCACTGCTCAGTGTGATAGTAGCCATGGGTTTTATAAGAAGATGCCCTTTATCAAGTTAAAGAAATGTACCTGTGCTCCTGGTCTGCCGTGAATCCAAGTCGGGAACGGGTATTAGAGTTTGTTGGATTCTTTCCCTGTGCCTGCTGAGATAATGACGTGGCTGTTCTTTTCTACTTCGTTAGTGTGGTCACAGCTACACTGATCGATCTGCAAACCTCACACCACCCTGCGTTCCTGGGACAAGCTCACTGGGTCAGGATCTATTTTTCTTTCCATACATGTCGGCACCAACTACATAGAATTTTGTTTAGACTTTATGTCTACAAGGGTTGTTGGTCTGTAGTTTTCCTGTCACAATTTTGTAAACCAGCCTGGCCACTCCTCCAAAAGGTCAGCACAGACTGACCCTGTGACCATTTCTAAGCACGAGCCTCGGAGTACAGCACACGGGGACCGAGCAGACATCCCCACGCCCACAGCAGCACCACTCGCAGCAGCCAAGAGGTGGAAATAACCCAAATGCCCACCGGCAGGTGAATTAACACACCCAAGGCAGTGTGTCCAGACACCGGAATGTTATGCAGCCACGAAAAGTGCAGAAGTACTAACTAGCACCTGCCACCACTCGGATGAGCCTGGAAGACACACTGAGTGACAGGAGCCAGTTGCTGTGGGCCCCAGCAAATCTGTGGTGGCCAAGGGAAGGAAGGGAGAGATTTGGGAGTGGCCACTAACGGGTGAGGGGTTTCCTCCTGGAGAGATGAACACGTTCTGGAATCAGGTACGTTGCTCGACATTGACGGTGTGCTAAAAACCACTGAAGCATCCAAGTTAAAAGAGTGAGTTTCCTGCTATGTGGGTTACCTCCTGCTTTTTCAGTTGCGTGCATGCACACGGCCTAACCTCGGTACAAGCCCTGCCCGGCCTCACACTGCCATAGCAACTGGGAGCCTGTCACTCTCAGCTTTTGCTTCCTTATGCCTGAAATGGGGGCAATAACCCTGACTCACAAGGTGGTTGTGCCAATCGAGTCAGATAAGGCATGGAACACCCTGGGTTATTGTGCTAAATGATGAGATAATGCATGCAGTGTCACCCCAGGCTCAAAAGTGGGGCCATTTACAAAACGTCACCTGGCCCTGTTCCCAGCACACCTGTGGGTGATTCGGGCCTGACACCTGGGAGTCAGCCTCCGCCCGCCGCAACTCCTCCCCGCTTTGTGCTGGATGCGGCCACCTCCCTCCGCCTCTTCCCCTGAACCCTGCTCCCCCTCTGCTCTAGCCACAGCGGGACTTCTAGAATCACACCCTGCCCACCCCCTTCCTCGCCATCTCCTGGGGCACCGCTAGGCTTCTCACACACCTAGAACAAGTCCACGTCTGTAACACAGTCTCCCGAGGCCTCGGGATCTGCTGGTCCTCACCCCTCTGTCTCTTCCATCTGCTTGCCTCTCCCCCACTCACTGGGCTCCAGCTGCTGCTGCCCCAGGCCTTTGCACCACTATCTCCCAGCCTGGAATGATCTCCACTCCTGTCCTTACTCCCATCACCATAAAAATGCCACCCCATTGAATCCAGCAGTGCACCAGTCACTGACCTCTCCCTTAGCTTTGTTCATAACTGCACTTCCCACTATGAGACATCATGATACATTATGCTCTACTTGGCGTTGTGGTTTATTAACTATATTACAATTTCGGGCATTTGTTTCCTTGTTTACCTGTCTTCCCCACTAGAATACAGGTTCTGTCTACAGACCAGAACTTTGGGGTTCTCCCCATGCCCAGAACAGTGTGTGGCATGCAGCAGGATATAAATGTCCTCATGAGCAAAGCACCACCACAAGCTCGCGGGCCTCAGTTTCCACAGCAGGAAAACGAGGAGAGCAGCTCATGATCCCCAAGGTGCAGTGCACACTGCAGGTAGCAATGTACTTGTAGGAACCCCTCTAGACACAAAAACTGAATCCAGAGGTGTGTGAAGTCTCCCCTTCATCCCCACCCTGTCCCTGTCACTGCGTCAGGGTGCCTGAAAGCTTCTGTGCTGGGTTGGCCTTCCAGGAACATGCACTGCACCTGCTTGTCCCACATATGAGGGCCAGAGGTGCACGCCCGCATCGCGACACCAGGTGGCAGCAGAGCGCCAAGGATGGACCCGTTCTCGGAGTCTGGAGCCTGGCGAGAGCGCAGACTCATGGCCCGGCCCCGCCCCTCGGCCCAAGCCCCGCCCCCTCTCCGGCCCCGCCCCTGGACCAAAGGATCCCAGGTTTGGGGTTCAGGGTCTTCCAGAGCGGCATCCTGAAATGTGTGCCATGGGGACGGGGGTAAGGCTCTGCCAGCTGAAGGGACTTGGCCAGGCCTTTCTAAGGCCCTGACACCCGTGTTCTCCTGTAATCATTACCCCAACCTGTTTTGGAGGGGACAGTGACAGGGAAATTCCAGAGGGCTCCTTGGAACATGTGTGGCCCAGAGAAACCAAGCAGAGGGTGGGCTGGGGCTTCCTGGCCATGCCGGGGCCTGGTGCCAGCTGGCCCCTCAAGGACACCCCCGTGAGGACACTGCGGGCCCCTCCCACAACCTGTACATCTCCAGCTGGAGCAGAGGACTACCTGGGCCCAGTGGGGCTCTGACCTGGGGCCTAGGTGGGCTCTCTGACCCCCAGCCCAGGTGGGCTTACTGCTCCATCCAAGCTCTTTCTCTCTGCCTCTCACTGCCCCTCACTGTGACCTGGGGCGGGGGGGAGGGGGGCGCTGGGAGACCGCTGTCCAGTGGGATTCGCCATGACTGACCCTGAGATGCAGACAGGGGGGTCGGCCCAGGTACCGGGTCCTGTCTGCCTTCGTGTCCCCTTTCCCCTGTGTCTCTGAGCAAACTCAAAACCTCGTCCCTGGGTCTTCTCCTGCTCTTAGCTGAGCAAGGGCAGGCTGAGAAATGCTCTTGCTCTTAGCTGTGGCCAGGAAGGACCCCTGAGCTGGTGGCCTTGAGGGAGATCCTCAGGAGGTCTCTCAAACTGGTACCTGCAGGCACCCCTTTGAGGGATCCACACACGGCTTCTAACATGTCCCCCAGTGTTTTGTACTAAGATAAAGAGATGTCCTCTGACACAGAATTCAGAGTTTCCATTAAATCCTATTTAAAAAACAGGAATGTTGAAGAAATTCTGAATCTAGGTAGGGCTGTTTGGGACTGTGCCTCCAGATCCAGGTCAAGGCCACACTGTTAGTGTCCTCTGGTTTTAAAGGTGTACCCAAAGAAATGTTCAAAAGTGTCTGTGGAAAGCCACCATAAGCCACTAACACCATAGTAAGAGTGAGTAAGAGTGAATTTGCCGGGAGTTTGGAGGAGTAGTAGCACCTGTATGCGCAGGACAGTGGCAGAGGGAGGCAGGACTATGACATACCAGCCTCGGGTGCTGGGGTAGCCCCATGGGAGGGGTGGTCTCAGAAGGGAGATGCAGGGTGGGGCAGAGTGGGGCAGCCATGTGTACAAGCCCATCCCCTGGCTTCAGAGCACCCCCACCAGGACCCCCAGGCCCAGCCCACCGAGCCCCAGACCACACCTCAGATGACCAGGGTGTGTTAAAGGGTTGTTTTTGAAAGGTAAAATCATGACTATCAGACATGCATAAAATGTATTCAGGGTTTTGTGGAACTCATTCATTAACGAGGAAGCCAGCAACATGTTGGAACTGGCTGAGGAAAATTCAGAGCATCGCCCAGGAAATAGGGAAACCTGAAGGGAATCCGTAAACGACGGAAGCCAGGTCTCCCTGAAGGGCAGTGACCCACCACACTCGCCAAACAAAACGAACTTCATTTCTACGGCTGTGACTTGGTTTCCTGTAAAAGAGCTCACCTGAGAGGTGGAGGTAACCCAGGAGGGTGTACCGGTTGGGGCCCCTGTAGAGCCTCCCACAAATGCTCCCACACGCCCAGACGGCCTCCTTGCTCCCACAGCCTCAAGTGCAACAGGTGTGGGAGCCGAGCTGACCAGCTCCCTGGGGCCAGGCTCCCCATCCATGCTGCCCTGTGGCCCCAGGACCAAACCCCAGGCTGTCTTGGAGGAGCTGTCCCCCTGGACCTGAGAGTCACATGGGAAAGAGGATGGCGGGACTGGGTTTGAAGCCTGCTGCCGCTTACTGGCTATGCGATCTTGAAAGCCGCCTGCTCTGTGCCAAGGTCTCCATGTGGGTAAGCGGGGACTGCAGAAGTGCCCGCCTGGCTGACCAGTTGTGAGGGCAGAATGGGCGGTGAGAGGGACAGAGCTGAGTGTCAGGCAGGTGGGCACAAGCGCCGACTTCTCCCCCCTCCCCCTTCCATCCCCCCACACCCCGTGGCCTCCCTTTGGGGCCTCATGGGCAGTTTCCTGCCAGGGCACGCTCCCCCCCAGCTGAGCCAGGGGTCACTGGCCTGCACAGACTTCCCTCTGCCCGCCTGCAAGGCGTTTCTAGCTCTCGATGTCACTGGAACTGAAGCCCAGGTGTCTTGCTGCAGCACCAGGCTCTGCTCCATCTGGCCCCGGGACCTTAGTTCTAGCTCCATCTCCACGGTCTTGAGCACTGGGAGTCCTCCGTCCCCATCCCCAGCACCCACAGCCCGCACGCTTCTGAGCTGCCCAAACCCCCCTCTCCCAGATTCACTCGTGTCCATGACATCCTCCCCTCCTGGCCACAGACACCAAGGAAGCATGGGCGTGTAAGCTAAGGGTCACAGACCTTGTCACAGACCTTCTCTTTCCTAGGTATCATGCTGTTTAGATGTTAAGTCTGAGCTGAAGCAGCCATTTTGTGCCCATGAGGGAGAACTGGATTTGGAATGAGGCCAAGTGTGCAGAAAGCAGAAAGGGACGGAAAGAAGCTGAGGCCTTGACAGCATGAGAGAGCCGCTGGACCAAACCAACTCTGAACCCCACCGTATCTGAGGAACGTGAAGCACCATCAGCCCTCTCTTGGTTAAGGCAGTTCGGTCTGGCCCTTCTGTTCTTCATGGACACTCTTCCCCTCGTCTGTAGCTGGAGCCAGGTTCCATCTTTGTTCTTACTTTCCAGAATGCTCCGGGCATCAGAGCAGAAGCCCAGCCAGCCGGCCCACTGCCCTGCTCACCAGCTGGCTGGCACCTGGGGCCAAGCTCCCGAAGGCCCCGGAAGTAGCCCCTGCCCAGGAACCCAGCTTATCCAGGGGCTGTTCCCGGGTGTGCTTGCCCTCAAGTGGAGGTCTGGCTGTCGTCACACTGCCTTGCAAAGGACAGAGCTGACAGGCACGCGGGTCAGGGACATGAGGGCTTCCCTGGATCAGAGCCTTTGGAGTTTTCTCTGTAATTATTCCCTCTTTACCAGTCCTCCGGAACATACAGACTGAAATCTCCACCCCCTGGTAGGAGGCGAGGACCCTCAGGCAGGAGGTTTATGGAGAAATCGACTGGCCCAGGCCCAGGCCCTGCTGAGGCCACATCATTAGTTTACAAGAGCCCCGAGGTTTTTCTCACATGGCAGCGTGACCTAATCACCAACCCCGGAGAGCCCGGCATGCTGGCCTGTGTCCTGTGTTTTTCAGATCCCCTGAAATGCACTTCAGGATTCTGGAAGTTTCAGGGATGCCTGGGTGGCTCCGTCAGTCAAGATCATGGTTGGTGAGTTCAAGCCCTGGGATCAGTCTCCGTGATGAAGTGCAGAGCCTGCTGGGGATTCTCACTCTCCCTCTCTCTGCCCCTCCCTGCTTGCATGCTCTCTCTCTCTCCCTCTCTCTCAAAATAAAAAATAAACTTAAAAAAAAAAAAAAGATTCTGAAAGCTTCGGCCAGTCTGCAGTTACAAGGAGCCTTACTAAGAGTCCACACGGCCTCCCGTATCAAACGGGATTAATGAGTAACAAGCCATGACATATGAGGTCATCCCCCTGACACACAGGAGTTCAGGGGCAGCCCTATCTGACGGGCCAGCACGTAAAGCCTTGGCGATGCTCCCGCACTTATCTGCGGGCCTTGAGCCTCACACGAGATGTTTGTCTCGCTTGAATTACACCTGGTGTCGTTTCATTGCACACATCCTGACAGATCTGGCGGGCGACCTCGTGGGCCACATGCCACTCAGACGGCCACCTGGTTCAGGCCAAGACCACGAGGAAACATGCAGTTCCATGGAGGGGGGCCTCATGAGTGCTGTGCAGACGTGGCCAGGGCCGCAGGACGTGTCAGCAACGCAGTCGCATCCTGACAGGTCTCCCGCATCCACCCTCCCCTGCACGTGCACCAGGTCTCCCCTCCATCCTCCCCTGTCTTCCGTGCAGCGGCCAGAGTGAGGCTTTGCGACATCACCCAAATCTCAATATCTACGGAATCTGCTTTCAGCAGATCTCATATCACTTGTTCTGGCCTGGCCCGCGCGCCTGGCCCCTCACTCTGCCCCGGTGGCTGACCTCCATGGCTGCACTGTGTGGCAGCCTGTGCTCCTCCAGGATGCCAGCGCATCCCTCTGGCGGCTCTCCGTGCAGGGCTCTGGGAAGGCGGGTCTGGGTCTCCTCCCCACAACCTGGTCCCCTAGGGCAGATGTCACAGCCAAATTGATGTCTGCGTGTGACACTGCCATGCTGTGAGTATGGAGGCCGCTTCCCCGAGAGGCCACACAGAGAAGCCCCAAGGCGACAGAGACCGAGGCCTTCCTCGCAGCAGCGGGCCTGAGCACCACCTGAGCTCAAACCGCCCGGCCCAGCCCTTCCCCGATTCCTGGCGTACAGAATCCGGGAGAGATCGTGAAACGCCCATTGGTGCTTTAAGCCGTGGAGTCGTGGGCGCTTTCTGAACCGGCACAAGACCACAGGCCCCCATGCGGGCTTGGTTCCCACCACGTGTCCCGGGCAGTGCCTGCAAGCCGACTGCCTGAGGGTACCACCAGCTGTGACAGATGGCAAGCAGGCTTGGTGCTGGTCACACGCCCAAAGGATGTCGGGACTGTGGGCCGGGAGAACCTCCAGGAGGGCAGCAGGGCTCTGGGGGCTCAGTGGGCGGGGGTGGCCCTGCTCCAATGGCTCAGGGAAAGAGGACTCTGCCCATACCAGGAATGCCCAGGTGCTGAAAGGGGAGGGAGGCCAGAGCCTGGTCAAGCCCGGTGCTCAGTGCCCAGGTGTGGACCCTGCCATGGAGGCACATGGTGCGGCCGGGAGGGTCACCCACGTGGAGAGCTGAAGGGATATGGGCCGTCTTGGGCACCGTTCTTGGCAGGCAGCACGGCCTGGCCCGGCCGACCTCAGACGGCTCTGTGGGCAGCAGTCGGGCATGGAGGGAAGAAGGGCAGGCAGCCCCCTGGCTGCTTCGTGTCAGAGCCCGGAAGGGGTCCCAGCCGCTCGGCTGAGCTCACCTCAGTCTTGCTCTTCTGTCTCGTTAACTTTGCCTCAAACCGGCCTCTGTGGGTCTTCCCGACCGGACAGCTGGATAGGAGTGCAGGGTTCTGGGGGAAGGACCTAGCCGCTCAACAGTCTCTCCCAGGAGCCCTTGCTCACAAGGCAGCTAAGGCCCGCAGAGAGGCCCGGGCCCCAGCATGAGGCTGGCGGGACAGCTGGGCCCCTAGGGCTACCACCCACACATGCTGGTGGCCAGGAGCACAGCAGGTGCTGGGTGACCCAAGCAAGGGGTCCCCGCCGCAGGCCCACAGCTCGGGCAGGGACAAGCTGCTTTATAAAGTGGTCACTGCCGTCCTGCCTCTCACTGCAGTGCAGGCACGCATGCAAGCATTTCTCCGCGTAGGTGCTTACACACGTATCCCTCTCACTCTTCCTCATCTAAGGTCATAAATATCACTAAATATTCCAAAATATCACTTGGAAAGCTGCCTGGAATCCTGGGGTACATATGGCATAACTAATTTGCCCTCGCGGTGGGCCGTGGGACGAACGCCCAGGACAGCATGCTTGCAGGGCCCTTGGTGTGTGTCATGCACTTGCTCTCTAGGAAGGTTCTCCACAGCTGGTCTCTCCTGTGCAGTGAGGGTCTTCTAGGCCCAGCCCCTCTCACCCTGGGTTTTCTCACCCAAAGGAACCTTTGCCACTTTGCTGGGCAACAAATTGTTGCTGTTCAGGCACCGGAGAACTTTTCACGTGCATGGTGTAGAAATGGCCTCTTCACATCCCATGCCCAGGTTCCTACTGGGTAGCAATCCCACCCTACCCAGCCAGCTGCCCCCTGGGGAGCCTGGCCTCTCGGGTGCCCGAGTAGCGAGCACAGTTCATGTGTGACAGCCTGGTCCTCACCGTTCGCCTGGCATCACCCACCTGTCACCGACTGATGTGCATTTTTGGGTCTTGTCTCTTTCAACAGATTCTGAATGATTCACAAGGACTGAATCTTCTATCTCCATGTCTCCTCAACACCGAATAAAGCCTCTTCACTCAAAAAATATTTTAAACACTAGGTGGGTGCCCATTAAACATTTGCCATTCGCCCAGGTGGTTGAGTTGACTCTATTGAGCATTGCCAAGAATGCTGGCCTCAGTTACCAAGCAGAGAGATCACAGAGCTTATCTTAGCAGCAGCAAAACAACAAATGCCTAGGAATAAACATTACTAGAAACGCACAGGATATATACATAAGGAAAATATTAAGATACAAGTAACACCAAAAGACAGTCAACCGACTAGGGGAAAGATATTAACAATAATACAATAAACCATGAGCATAAGCTAATCTTCAAAATATGTAAAGAGCTCCAACAAAACAATAAGATAAAGCCCAGCAACCTAACTGAAACATGGGAAAAGAATCCAACTAAGCAACTGGCTTTTTAACAAGAGAGGCTCAGTCATACTCACAGAGAGAGAATATAAGTCAGAACTAAGGGAGATTCTACTTAATTATCAGATCACGAAAGAGCAAAGTACAGCACAACCTTCGGTATCAGCAGACTCGTGGGAAAACAGGCACCCTTGGACCCAGCTAACAGATGCACGAGTTAGCACAACCCACGTGGTCAGTGTCACCACCAACAGGAGATATAAACGCCTGCACCCTCTGGCCCAGCGATTCACTTACCCCGTGTACACAGCTGCATGCAGGTGGATGAGTCTGTGCAAAGTTATTCACTGTATCATTATTCACAAGACCTAAAAACCCATAAATAGGAAATTGTTAAATAAATCATATTTGGCCCCAAAAATAAATGCAGTTTTTAAAACGAATGAAGAGTCTGATTGGGGCTTTGGTCAGCCAAGTGGGAGAAAGTGCCTGCACACATCGGAACAGTCGAACAGCCAGGGAGTGGAGACCCAGGGCGTCACAGAGAGGGGAAGGCTTGAGCTCGGCACCTCTCCTATGACGTAGGAGCAGCCGTGGGGTGGTGTGAGCAGGGTGCTGAGAAACCGAGGGAGGCCGCTAAGACACAAGGCAGGATCAGCGGAGCTGTCAGCACCACCGCGGGGTGAGGACGACAATCTCGAGGTTGGAGCCCCTCACATAGCCAGGCACTCGGCAGCAAGAGCCCAGTGAGAAGGTGCCCTCTGAGCAGCACGGGTGTGGTCCTGGGCACTGGATCAGTAAATCCTGGAGTCAGGGTCTCTGGTACACACCCGCGGCTTGCATGTGCACCCCAAAACCTGACCTCTACTCCGTGCCACGTCTATATACCCAAGAGGCTCAACACTGTCACCAGGAAGCCCCACAAGCATTGCAGGCAGGGCACTCAGAACCACCTCCTCCACTCACCTCCCCACTCGCCACTGCTCTCTGGTCCGGCCCCGACCGCCTCCCCTCGGGGCTACAAGAGCCTGCCTGGGCCCCTCGGCATCAGTGGTCCCTGAGATAGCACTTGTGGAAGCATGAGTCAAAAATCCAACTTCCTAAGAATGCCTGCATGGTCAGGCCCTACCTCTTTTTTTTATAACCATTTGATTTTAGATCATCTTAATGTTTATGGAAAAGTTGTCCAGTAACCCCAGGACCCTGTCACTAACATCTTTGCCGCGGGTAGTGCATCTGTCACAATTAATGAACCAATTTCATTGGTTTTCCCACTAGGCTCCTTGCTATTTCTGCCTAGAGTTTTTGAACCATGTGACTATGTTACCTGTTAACTAATTTATTTAGTTTCTTTTTAAAGCATGTCTCAGTTCCACTCTGGCCTATGAATGTGCCCGGACCCACGATTCATAGGTTCGAGGACCCATGGGCCCCCACCCAAGATCTCGCGGAAGAAAACACCAAGGCCAGGTCAGGCTGATGCAGGGAGCTGCCCTCTGGGGCAGGTGGTGAGGATACCAACCTTCCAGCGTATCTGAGCCCTGAAAGGCAGAGACCTTGGCTGGCCTAGCCTCCATTATGCCAGCAGACGAGGGAGGACAAGGTTCAGGGCAGAGAGACAGAGGGTGTTTCCCCCGGCTGCCTAGAGCTCAGCACTGCGGTGGAGGACTGACAGTGTCTGCCTCCTGACCTCTGGTGGCCGTGCCTGCTGCAGCCTGTAGGGCTGCTTTCCAGGAGAAATGCTATCTGAAGTGTGAAATCAGCCATTCCCCGGGCATGAAGTCACTGCTAGGCCTGGGCAAGGAGGGGGCCCCAGGCTCACCCCGAGCCCTAGCCTGGAACTATTAGTTCTCAGGGAAAGTGCAGCAACCCTGCAGGTGCCAAGGCACCCTGGGGCAGCAGTGGGCTCCCCTCCCCCGAGCGCCCTCATCAAGTCTCGGACCACCATGGATGAAATAGTGCAGGCTCAGGGCCCCGACAAGAATGGCTCAGGGCGTCTGCTCATCCAGCCCTGTACCCTCCCAGGAGGCTGCTGCACCTTGACCTCTACATGCAGCCAGAGGCCTGCAGCCCCACCCTTAGAGCAGGGGTCCAACGCGCAATCTTGGTTTGATGCACTAAGTTGGTAGGAGAATTGCCTCCAAAGGAGTCCTGAGGGATGGCCTGGGATCGCCCAGCACAAGAGCAGTGGGGTCCGAGGCTTACCCTGGACACCCTCTAGTGCTGGCCTCAGGGGTTTCTCTGCCTGAAAGTCCCTGACCAGCCAGCCGGGTGGGGCTCAGGGAGTGCAAGGGCCCCGGGGAAGGAAGAGGCCTATCCGAGCGGCCCCTCCTCCACTACCCAAGGTGGAGCCTTGTGCGGGTAGGCCCCTTAGGGGCCTGGTCCTCAGGGCTGCACTGCTGCCTCAGGCCTTGGCGTCTCCCCCACCCCCACCCGCCGCCAGCCCTCTCAAAGGCCTTTTCATCCCTGTGTGGACAGCACCGCTGGCCGCATCAAAGAACTTCTATGGAAAGTCATATTTTTCCCCCAAACCAGAAAAGTTCAGGCTCAGAGCACAAACATTCAGCTCATTATTTAGAAATAACAAGTCCTCTGGGTCCTGGTATCAGATCAAAGCTCAGAAATTAAATTCTCCAGAAGAGGAGGCGGCCTGGGATCAGCAGATTTGTGTTTGCTTATTTTTTTCATTCGGCAGCTAAAAAAAGGGAATCGAAATCTGCCTAGCGGTTTGGAAGTCTGGCCGGGGTTTGCGAGCCGAGGAGACAGCGTGCTCCGGAGGCTCCTGGGCGTGGAGGCAGAAAATATTTGGTTGACATGACAATGGAGACGACTTGGCAGCGTCTCAAGCGCAGGTCTGCAGGGGAACGCCGGCCCCACCTCCCCACCCTGGTTCACACACGCAGGCGCACACATGTGCGTGCGTACACACGTCCACTGAAGCATCTGCACCCCGGAACCCACACGTGTGCACGCACGGGGACCCTCCCACCACGTGCACATGGGAGCGCGCACACGCAGACAGCAGACGCCAGGAAGAGGCACCCGGGGGCGCAGCTCTGCGCTTACACCGCAAACCCAGTGCATGTGCTTCAAGGCCCAAAGAGGCGGGCCCGAGGCGTCCCGGACCCGATGAGCCCCAGACCCGGGGCAGGGACCCCACTCTTCTACCCTCCACTTCTGGGGCTCCCCTTGGCGGGCTTCCACCTCCCCTCTGGGCAGACCCTCACCCTCACCTGGGGCGGTAGTAGGGAGTGGGCACCTGGCGAGGCAGCCGGAACTTGGCTCTGAAGCCCCGCCTCTGGCCCAGGGATTGGCTCATCCATGGGCATGTGACCTGGCCCCAGCCAATGAGATGGCAAAAGCCCCGCACAGGGGCCCAATGGTCCGTCGCGGTGGGGAAGCCAGGTGCAAGGCAGAGCACTGTATAGCACGTGCCTTGAAGCCCACGTAGGCTCCCACCTTCCAGTCTCAAGAGCCCATATACCCTTTATGACCTCAGGTACTTTGAACTAGTTGGGCTTTCTCTTAAATGTGAATCCTGGAGGTTGGAGCCAGTGGTCAGCCCTTCCCATCTGTCATGAAACGGGCATCTGCCTCCATAGGCTAACAAGGCGACCTCCACTGCTCGCCCTCTTTGAGTGCCTAGTAGAGACGACCCCTTGGGCTCTGCACTGCCCGGCTCACTGCCTCCCCACCCCCCAGTCTGGCACTGCACACTGCCTCCTCGGTCTCCGCAGTTCCCCCCCACCCCCCCTTCACATCCTTCCTGCCACTTGGCCCTCGCCAAGAGACTTCCTCTGCCTGAGGCACCTGTCCCCTCCCTCTTCTCCCCTTCTGCCTGTGCACGTGATGCACTTGGCCCCCCCCCCATAACCCAGGACAGTCCACCTCAGATCAAAGCCCCATTGTCATACATTCCCCTGTGACATTCCCAGTTTCTAATAATTAGGATGTGGATATCTTAGCAGTTTGGGGGGGACACATTACTCAGCCTACCCCCTACACATGTAAACCTAATTGTGGATGTGTGTACACATAGGTACATGACATGCACACATACTCACACATGGAAACAGACATGCTCCTCTTGCCCAAAGTTCCCTAAAAGCAGAGCCTGAGACAAGGATTTGTGTGGTTTCTTTGGGAGGAGATTTCAGGCAGCAGGAGTGTGAGGGCATCACTGAGCCTTTGCAGGCTTTGCAGGAGCCTTTGCAAAAGGATTCCCCTGGCCCCTGGCCCACCTACACCAGGCCCCTCTGAGAGACCACAAGTCTGGAGCACTGATCATATTTATGACCCCATCGGTTGAGGGTCATTCCTGATACATTACTGCGCCAGCACTCCTGGGGTGCACGGACAGAGCCTGATGCAAGTACACTGAGGCAGAGGCCTCTGGTGCCAGACATGCCCACAACATGGAAGTGAGAAAATGTGTGCTGCTGGCCACGTGCTCGAGCCCCACACACCCCGTGTCAGGGGCTTGTCCCAGAGCAGGACGCACCAGGGCGGACACCGGTTCCTGTGAGGAGGGCTGGTGGGAGCGGACACAGACTCGGCACGAGAAAGGGCCTGGGGAAGAATGCACTGGCCCACTGAAGCCCCCGGCTCCGGAGGACAAGCGCTATGGGGTCACAGCAGAGGCCTACTGACCCCGAGACCCCCGGTCACCAGCTCTCAAGGGTCCCTGCCCTGTGCCATCCCTTCCTGGCACCCCTGCTGCCAAAGAGGAGACAGTCATCTCCCACACCCCGCTCTTGTGAGAACTAACCACCCTTGACTTGAAGGCCATGTCTTCAGAAGCAGCTTCTCTGCCATAGTCCTCTTCAGACTGGCGCTCAGCCTGGGGCCCCCAAAGCAGAGCATCACCGCCATGGGAGTCTGGGGATGCCCCAAAACTCCTGAATCAGAGGCTGTGTCCCAACAGGACCTTCAGCAGCCTGCGCACATATCAAGGCTGAGAATTGCTGGCCCATGTGGCCAGACAAATGGGCGACCTGTCCCAGGTTGTGGTTACCAGTCCTCGAGGACAGCCTGGAGGACAGCAGCTGCTCCCACCCACAGAGCCACACCAGGCACATTCTCAGGCACAAGGTCTCAGCGCAGCCCCCAGGCCCCAGAAATATTAGGGTCTGTGCTCACTCACTCCGGGGACATCCCAGCCTCTCTGACCGTCACACGTGTTTTCCTAGAAGCCTGTTGCTTCCTGACAGAAGGCGTGTCCACAGGGGTGGGGCCGCTAACCGCATCCTACACAAGACATGGCAAGGGCTACTGTGCCACCTCCAAGGCCCCCTGCAACATCTGCGGGCGCTCTGGCGCTCCGCACCCTGTCCCCAGCGTGCCCCTCCTCAACCAGTGGGGAAAGCAGGCCTGGCAGCGGGTGCGGCCTGTCCCGGCCCCAGCTGTGGAGCAGCTGAGCTCATGGGGAACCAGGCTGTGGCCTGAATGCTACCCTTGTCTCTGGGCTCTTGTCAACAGCCTCCATAACCGCCCAGCGTCCTATTGACTCAAGATAAGTTCCAGGAGGCCCTGAGCAGCTCTGTCTGGGCCCGTGTTCGCCAGCCAAGGCCGGGCTGGGCCAGCTGGGCTTGGCAGGTCCTGCAGGCCGGGACCCAGCTCCGCACACACCCTGCCCAGCTGCACGCTTTATCCTTATCCTCCAGGCCCTCCCCGGGAGCCCTGCGGGCAATCACACCTATCAGCTCCACTTGGCAGTGCCAGTGTGTAAAGACTGTCACGTGTCCTCACAGCTCTGTCCACAAACAGGTGCTGGAGGTGACATCATCGCTCATGGCAGGGATCACTCAGGTCTCCCGACTTCTATCAATATTTACGTTTCCAGCTCCACGGAGGATCTAATCAGACTTCCGATGACACCTGCCGTGTTCCTGGCTGGAGGGCTGTGGAAGGGCCCAGTCTGCGCTGATTTGAGAGTTCATCCTCAGCAGGGCCTGGTCAGCTGACGGGCAGGGCCTCTGGGGCACCACGCAAGGGGACAGAGCTGGGTTAGGGGACGAGGCATAGGAGCGGTGCTCCTGGATGTTGTCTACTCCAGGCTCCAGACCCTGCTGGGAACAGAGGGCCTGTCTTCTCCATCTGGGTCCTCAGACTGTAGCCAATCTCCCCAGACCTCATCACTCATGCCCAATGAGCAGGCCCCACATTCAGAGGGGCATCCGAGAAAGAAAGGGGGTGGAGAAGGTCTTTCCAGAAAAATCTTTTTGGAAAAAAGCAACTCTGCAGAGAGCAAGTACAGTACAAGGCAGGCCTGCCCATGAGCAAGGCTGTGCTGGGGAGGGGCCTGGGACCACCAGGCCTGGGCTCTGTTGCAGGGACATGACAAGGCTCCTGCCTGCCCACCACCACCTCTGCATCCATCTGGCTGTGGGCTTCTCTCTCTGCTTTAAGCGTCTGCACCCTTAAAACAAAGCAGCAGAGGCACCCGCACAGCAGCCCTGGCAGCTTCGGGGATGCAGACCCTCACACCCTCTGGAGCTTTGGATCTGTGGAGAAGTAAGTCCCCTATGCCGCTATGACCCCTCAACCTGCCCCTGAGGGCCCCAGGACCTCAGAAAGACTTCCCAGCAGCGGCTGGGGTTTTATTGACACGCCAGAGCAGGAGATAAACCCCACCTAATGTCAGAACAAATACTAGGCTGAAACTGGAGAGGCCCGGGAGAGATAAGGCAGGCATCCGCCTGGGGCTGTGAAGTGAGCAGGGGAGGGGAGAGGCTGTGCCCCTAGACACCCCCACCCCCACCTAGGAGGAACTCTGAGGGGAGCCCCCCCCCCAGCCATTCCTGGTAGGTCCAGGGTGAGGCCTGGCTCCAGGGACCCAGACAGACCCCACCCCTGACCTCCAGATGCTCGGGTCTGGCAAAGGACACACTTTCCAGGTGACCACACAGCTGATGCACAGTGACAGAGGGCGGTGGGCCCTCACCCGTTGGTGGCTGAGCTCTGGGTCTCTTATGGGAGAGGGGAAAATGGAGACAGGTCACCCTGGTCCGACTGCACATTCAGGAAACTGGACAGGGGTCAGAAGGGGCCCCACCCCGCAGGCTCCAGTGCTGTCTCATAATTATCAAGGAATATATGTGGGTAGGGGAGAAAGACGCTGCTCCAACACCATCCCCCTGGGGTGAAGCTTCCGGAGCGGGGCCCGCTGAAGGGGGTCTTCCAGAATCCCAGGAGCTGTGCACCCTGGGTCGGCCCAGGCCCCTGGCAGAGAGCCCCACCTGAGCCCAAGCCGTCACAGTGAGGTGTGAGGCAGAGCTGGGTGAAGCCCGCTGGCTTCCATGGGCAGATCTGGGGTCCAGTCCCCACATCTCCAGTGGGGGCCCAAAGGAGCCAGGTGGTCAAAGAGGACCAGGCTTGAGTCCTTCCCCAAGAGCCAGGGAAGGGCCTGAGGTCGTCCAGAGAGTGGGGGGTGGGGAACAACGGGTGACCTCCTCCAATAGGGCCAGGAGTCTGCAACCCAGAGGCCCTGAGGGGAGGGGAGGGGAGCCCTGGAAGCAGCCAACAAGGGGCCTGGGCCACACTGACCCCACTGGGCTCCGTCATTTCTCTACTGTATGTCAACTGAATTACTTTATTATAATAGAATATAACAATTATAGTTTATGTCAACAAAGTGGTAATTTTCAATGGAGTGGACAAATTCCTAGGGAAAATGGCTCACCAGGCTGGCACGGAGCAAGCTTAGGGAATGTTGATAAGTATTTGAACTCCCGTTCAATCCCAGACAAGGGCTGAAGGCAGATAGCAGACCCCTCTGACCCCAGAGGCCTGACTTTCCCCTAAGAAGAGACGTGTTCTAGTTAAAGAAGGGAGCTCAGCAGGCCCTGGATAGGGCACATGCATGTGCAAGTGTGTGCATGAGTGTGCTTGTAAATGTGTGTGCACACATGCATTTGTGTGTGTGTGTGTGTGTTATATGTGCCCGTGCAGGTGGGTGGAAACATGCTTGTGTGCATGTGCATGCGTAAGGGCACTGTGTGAGCCTGGGTGCTCATGCACATGGGTGTACACACAGGGAATATGTGTGGGCCCCAGTGATATTTAAATATAAAAACGGTTACTATAATCTTGCCTTCATTGATTAATGTTCAACCAAAAAGTATTTTCCAGAACAAACTCTATTAATCTAATATAATCAATCCTGGCTCAATTGTCTAACCTTGGTATCAGTTTTCAATTCACTTTCATTTCACTGAAATTATATTCATAGTAATCATTTCTCTTCCATTTCAGTTTTACAGCAAAATTATGACTTATTCATTGTTATTTGTTCATATCCGTTTTCGTAATTATGGCTTCTCAAAGTGGGTCTTTGGGGAAGGAGGCGACCCCGTAGAAAGCTCGCTGGGGACAGAGCTCTACAACACAGCTCTACGACGCCCCTTCTCACCCATCCCCCACCTTTGCAAACATGTCCACTGGTTCTGGGTCGACGTTTGCACAAAAAGCAAAATTTACCACAGGAAGTTCAGTTTGGGTTTCTACTGTTCTTACGTTTTGAAAGATTATACGAAGGACTGATCATTTCTGGCTTTCCCCCTGCCTTGCTGTCTGGTCTTGTTTTTGTGTTTACAGCTAACCCAGGAGAAAGCTGTGAGCAGTGAGCAGTGCTATGAGAGTGAGGACAGGGGGGCCAGGGAGACGGGGCCGTGAGGGGTAGGGGCGCAGACAGTCCCGAAGGGAGGCGGATGTGGTGCCTCCCACTCCAGGGGTTGGTTCACAGGTTTTCTGTGTCAAATGCCAGTGTCACCACTGGCCTCCGCGCTGCCTGGAGATGACCTCATGGAACCAGAGGGGTTGGGGTGTGGGACCCCGACACCAGGGTAAGTTGCACAGATGCTCATGCCCATGGCCCTGCTCCCGTGGCTCCACAGGGGCTCACAGAGGGGTGCCTGGCGTGGACCCCACAGCAGGAGCCAGGGCAGGACAGCCCCGGGGAGGCCACCAGCGCAGACGCCGATGGGCTCAGACCCCCTCAGCCTCTGCTGTCTGCGTTGCCTGGACTGAATCCTGCCCATTGTGCACCCAGGCTCCTCCCATACTGGGGTGCTGCATGTTCTTGGGCCTCAGATGCAGAAGTGTTTGGAAACTGCAACCCCGAGTTCACTGCCATGCCCCTCGCAGCGTTCCCAGACCCTGGCAAACCCGCGGAACTCAGCCAAGAACAGAGCTATAGTGGAAGGTCTAAGCAGGGCCCTCAGTGGCTTCTCCCCGAGACCATCAGACCACGTGGCCTGGGAGCCACAGACATCTGGTCCCACTGCCTTGCTGCCCCTGGCTAGGTAGGGGGCTGCTGATTCCTCCTGGGCCCTTGGCTCCTTGGGACGACCTGGGGGCCCCCTGATGGGGGGCTTGTGCCACCTGTGTCCACCACCTCCAAGAGTTCTGCTTACGGTCCATGTAAGCCCCACGTAGGAGACAGTGAGGAGACCCTCGGAGGCCTCCAGCCTCAGGCAGCTGACGCTGCATCCTGGTGCTGCCGGCGCTCTGTACGCCTGTTTTTTTAATTTATTTATTTTTTTATTATTATTTTTTTTACAAATAGTTTATTGTCAAATTAGTTTCCACATAACAGTGCTCATCCCCATAAGTGTCCTCTGTACGCCTGTTTTAACGTAACCTGAATGAATTACGAGAGGGAAGGCTTTTTCTCCACCTCTCTCCCTTTCATTTGCTTGCAAACAGCTCAGCAGGCTACGGCGAGAGCTCTCAGTGGTCCACGGAAGGAGGCTGAGGGGTGGGGAGCTGAGTCTGCTCCTGGAGCCCGTGAGTCCTGGTAGGTGGGCCTCCTGTTGCTCATCTACTGCGCCAACTTCCAAGTCCCCTCCTGAGTGCAGCACCTCAGGTCGTGAACCAATCGGCAAGGAATCAAAGAACCAGGGTCTGAAGGGATCCCTAACTACCTCTCTGGTGTGGTGTGAGGACATGCACTTTAGACCCCTGGGTTGTGGACTTGGCCATGAGCTGGTCCCTGAGATGATGGGGAAGTGGAGTCACAGTGGGGTGGAGGAGCTTGGAGCATAGCCCCAAGACAGAAGGGCCCCAGGACAGAAGGGTCCCAGGACAGAAGGGCCCAGGACAGAAGGGTCCCAGGATTGGGGCATTCCCATCTGAGGTCACACAGGAGGACTCTGAAAAGTAGAGTCAGAATCAGGGTGAGGGTCCCCAGGACCAGAGTAAAATAGAGAAGAAAGTACCTCAGGGAAGGTCATTCCTCTGCTCTCTGTTCTCTGCCCTTTGCCCTCTGACCTGTACCCTCTGTTCTCTGCTTCCTGTTCTCTGTTCTCTGTTCTCTGTGCTGCTGCTGGTCGTGGCTCTGTTTCCAAGGGATCTGGGGGAGTCTGAATTGCACAAAGGCAAATGGGTCAGAGGAGGGAGCCAGGGGCATCTGGCTGATGGTCCAGATGCTCATGACTCAGGACTGCAGGCCCAGTGCCCACAGGGAAGGACCTCAGGACAAGCAGCAGACACTGACAAGCTCCCGGACATTCTTCCCAGACTGATACAAGTTGCCAGGGAACAGACGCCCGGAGGGAGTGTAACGTGCATTCGGTCACCACGGGATGTACTTCTCTGATGTGCCCGAGACTGGCACAGTGCCTCGGGCTCACTCGACCCCTGTGGGCCCACAGGAGGGTGACTGGGGGCATGCAGGACAGCCTGGGTACTGGGGATGGAGGCCTGGGGGTCAGTCCCTGCCCTTTCACTAAGCAGGGTGGCTTTAGGCAAGTCCCATACCACCTTCGCTGGACAGCAGAGGCCACACACACCCATCTCAGTGACTCACAGGAAATGGCTCAGGTAAGATCACTGGTTTGCAAATGGTACATATTAGTAAATGGAGGTCTTGCTTAGGGCTTCCATCTTTAGAAAGCGTGACCACACATGGCACATATGCCTCTGCGTGTGCAGGTTAGTCTGGCCGAGAAAAGTCTCAAGACCTCCCCTACTTGTCTCTGGAGAAGAGCAAATTCTAAAGGTCTGCACGATGCTCCAGAAAGGGATGCCCTCCAGCTGGCACAGCCACTGCCCGCTTCCCTTCAGGGTTGTCCGGAGCCCCTGGGCACCAGCTGTTCTGAGCCTCACTTTGCAGCTCTGTTCTGGAGACCCCTCATGGTTCCCAGAGCTTCTTCTGTAGTTCAGGTCCTCTCCATGGTGGTGGTCAGACCTGGGCCCAGGCTATCACCATCATCATCACCAGCACCATCATCATCACCATCATCACCATGTCACCAGCACCAGCACCACCACTATTCTCACCTTTATCACCATCATCATCAACATCACCACTTCATCTCTCTACCTTTTTCTGAGACACTGGTTCATAAAACTCCTCATCCTTTTTTTTTTTTTTTTTTTTTGCTGAAAAGCTCATTTATGTCAACTACAAGTATAACCTGGTGGGACTCAGGGGAGTTACTCTCCTCTAGATCAGTATTGGCTTAGATACACCACAGGTCCCTGGCTACACCCATATTTGACACATCCAAGGAGCTTCACACCCTTAATCTCATTTAAACCTCGTTGTAGCCTTGGTAGGTGGGCTTTATTATTATTATTATTATTAATCTCATTTTACAGATGAAGAAACTGAGGCTCAGAAAAGTTGATGTGTTCAAGGTCACACTGACCTCTAATGGTAGATCCAGGACCGGAGCTCAGGTCTTCCTAATCCCCAAATGCTTGCAAATGTAAAGAATGACTCTTAACACCCTGGTTCCCTGTTCCTCTTGCAATGCCCTCGGCTCCTGCTTGGAGCACTGCAGATGTGCTCACTTCTGGTGGTAAATGAAGAGGAGAGAACGAGGCTTCTGGCTTACACAGCACTGGGTGCCTGCCCCTCTAGGACCACTCTGGAGAAATGGTGGGCCAGTGTGGGCTCAGTGCAGCTCAGGGAGCTAAGGGGGCCGTGATGGCTCCTTTCTGTCTCCTCTAGGGAGGCCTTCCTCTTGGAGTCCTGCACCAGTCTGGACCCAAGAAGCTCTGCTGGGGAGTGGGGAAGCATGACAAGGGAGGGTGTGTTCTGGGACAGGCGGCTGAGGATTCCGGACGGCAGACACTCAGTTACCAGCTGCTGGATGACCAAGCAAGTTGGGCATGATGGGGGGCACTGACTGGAGCTGTTCCCAGAGCCCTGGCTCCCCAGCACTTCTGGCCTGTCCTGAGCCTTGGCCAGGCGGCTAGGGCAGCCTATAGAGTCCAGTGAGTCCTGGAGGCTGGCCCACGTGGTGGAGGCTGGGGCAGGCCAGTGGCTGTGAGCACTGAGCCCCCTCCCGGAGGTGCGGTCTGGCTGGTGTTTGTCTTTGACCCCAAAAGGGAAGGCAGGTGTACGGCACCTGGAGAGGCTGGCAAGGGCCACCTTTTTCTGCTGCATCTCCTGAGGGAGAGGGGAGAGCCCCGTGGCCCTGGCTCAGCCTTGCGGGAAATCAGCCAATCCAACCGGCAGGTGGGGGACATTCTTGCGAATCCCATTCCATCCTTTCCCACCACTGATTCCCCTGGCTTGGCCAGAAGTTCAAGTCAGATGCTGTTTACACCCCTGCTTGTACCATGTGGGCCCCACCTGCCTGCACCCCAGCGGCTCTGGATGTCCGAGGTCCTTTCCAGCCCATCATGTGCCACTGCCACAGCCCCAGGGACATCCCCTACAGAGCAGCCCCCATCAGAAAGTGTCAGCCCTGCTCTGGGCAGAGCCATCATAGAGACACAGGTCCTCCCACACTTTCCAAGGAGAGGACGATGCTCGAGTCCCCCTGGTCCACTTACCTGGCTCTGGGAAGAAGGAGTGCCTCATGAACAAGGTCTTCCTGTGGGACCCGGATGGTGAATGAAAGAAAACTTGGCAAAGATGATTCCAGCAGGGTGCACTGGTAACTCCCTTTCTCCCTCTGCATAAAATCCTTCCTCAAAAGCACTTGCCAAGACCCCAGGGGGACCCCAGTGATCCCAGCTGCCCATCACTCACCCCTATATGGGGTCAGTCCCACCATGAAGGTGAGGAGGTAACGGCGTGTGACCCGCAGCACGTCCCCTGGTCTCTGTGGAAGCAGCTCTCCCAGGGGGCCCTGACATCCCAGCCCCACGATAGAGCCACCTGGGAAGGGCATGTCTCGTGAACACACCCAAACCAGACAGCAGCCCTGCATCAAACTCCTGATCCACGGAGGCTATGAGTCAGGGACGTGGTCTCTATCCTCATAAGCCACCAAGTTTTGGAGTGACTTGTTACCCCAACACAGAATCAACACTTTCCATCATTTCAGGACATTGGGTTGTAGAGCTTTGTCAGGGGTGGTGCAGGGCAGACAGGGGGCCTCAAAGACCCACTGGGACCCCCAGCCCAAGAGGCCCTTCCTGTCTCCTAGGCTGAGTAACAGACACCACAGAGCCTCACATTCTGGCAGCTGGACGTTCCAGGTCAAGATCCCGCGGGGGTTTCTGGTGAGCCTCTCCTCCAGGGTCACACGTGGCCTTTCCCAGGTACTTGTGCATGGAGAGAGAGCCGTCCCCTCTTATGTGGACATGGTCCTAAGCATCAGGGACCCTCCCATCTGACCCCATTTAACCCTAATTACCTCCTAAAGCCCCATCTCCAAACACAGTCATGCTGGGGGTACAGCTGGAGCCCATGAACCGGGGGGAGCACACAAATCTGTCCCTAGCAGGCCCTGAGGGACAACAGGGTCCCTTCCTTCTGAACCCTGCCCATTGGGAGCCCATCTCCAGATGCCGTCCCTGGGCCCTGAGTGGCAGGTCAGGCCCGGCCCAGCACTGGGTTTTCCACGTTCTTCTTTCTCCTCACGGGAGGCTGCTCCTCCAGGTAAGCCCATGTGTTTGTGGAAGGGGAAATTTGGGTGTTAGCCTCCGACCACATTCCCAGGAGCCCACGAGGTCCCATGTACTCATCTTCCATCCCGGATGATTGATCCCAACCTGCCCCACCTATGGGGGAGAGAGAGAGCGACCAGCCTCTGGTCCGAGGCTTTCAGCCCTCAAAGGGGCTCGGAGACTGAGTCTGACCTTGTCGTTTCACAGATGGGAAAACTGAGGCCCAGAAGACTGGAATCCGCCAAGGCTGACCAGACCAGCACTCTTCCAAAATAGTGTTTCCTCAAAGACGCTTGGAAGCTATTTCTTTTCTGAAAGTTAAACAGTTTGCTCTCATACATGAAACATCAGAAAGCTGATCCCAGGCTGCTCCCACCCCAGAGCCCCCGCTGGTCGTGAACAGGCCCCTGGTGTTGATCCCTGACTAGGGTGGCCAGCGGAGCCCAAGACCCCCAGGCAGCCAGTGCCTTTGGGATGCAGCCCAAAGCCCAGGGGGTTGTGTTTTTCTGGCATATTTGGGGCCGGTGGGGGTTCTCCTCCTCCCTGGAAACCCCGACAAGGTGCCCAGGATGGGTGTGGGCACTCGGGGTGGCCAGGCCACTTCCTGCAGGGTTTGCTTACTCTGCAGGGCCCAGCCGGGCACCCCAGCTCCTCTGGCTCCATATTTACTCACACTCTGACCACTTGCAAACGGGATCTGAGGTGGGCGGCTGGCCTGTGTGTGCGGCAGCCAAAGTCAATGGAAAATCGTCTCAGGGGAGGAAGGGAGGGATGTGGGACGTTTGACCTGTGGAGAGACGGCCCCGCTGCTGTTGGCCACAGGCCTGGCGGCGGAAGCAGGTGTGCCCGCCTGGGGGGGGCGGGGCAGGGGAACGGGGAGGCGGCAGCCTGACTCCAGCCCTGGGCAGAACACATTACGTTCCATCTTGAAGTTTGCTTCTCTCCCTCTCGCTCCCTGCCCTGAGTCGCATGAGGGTCACTGCCTGGCTTCCTACATAGTTTGAGCCTGCATTAGGCAATCTGACAAACAAGGTCACTCTTCCCATGGTGTGTGGCCCGCCTCTCCCCTCCGCTGAGGGAGCCTTTCCTGCTGCTGGTGGTGACTGCGCTGTGTCAATTCGCACACGTCCTTTCCCCGGCGGGGAGTGCACATCTGGGTCATGTCCAGCTTCTTGCTCTGTAAATCACACTGCCTCGAACACACCCACCAAGCCCCCAAGCCCACCACAAAGACGGCCCCAGGCTCAGCCTTCCCCCATGCAGTGCCAAGTACCCCAAGCCAGTGATGTGAGGGTCCATAGCCTCACCAGCCCTTGGTATGGTCAGACTTTTTAAGCTTTTGCCAATCTGCTGGGTGAGTAACGATCTCTCATTGTGATTCTCACTGGCTTTTCCTGATTACTAATGAGGTTTGATCCTATCTGGGCTTCCTCTTTGGTGAAATCACTGGCCCGTTTTTACAGTTTGGTGCTTTGTCCCCTTGATGCCTTTTAAAGTTTGTTTTTTATGTGCTGGACCTTCCTTTTTTGGTTGTAGGTACAGCTGATCTCCTCCTGCCTCGTGGTTTGTCTCTTCTCTCCTTTTATGGTAACCTTTCACGAGACAGAATTTCTTAATTTTAATTAGACTATATCAACCTTTGCCTTTATGACTACTATTTTGTAAATGGTTTAAGAAGTCTATGTATGGCACCAATGAAGATGTCCCCCATATTCTGTCCTAAAACCACTAGTCTCCACATGCAGCACTCAATCTACCCAGTTGGGTAGGGGTGTGTGTGTGTGTGTCTGTGTGTCTGTGTCTGTGTCACAGTCGTGTGGATGAGAAGCACGTCTGACTTCTTGTGTGTGGATACCCAACAGTCTCCAAGCCATTTACTGAAAAGCCATCAGTCCCCACTTGTGCCTGCCACATGGCGCTAAGAGTCATGTCTGCTGGGGACCCCTCCCTCACGTAACACTCATCCAGCCCCAGTGACGCTTGTTGTCTGGACTGTCACCGTGCCCGCTTCCTTCCCACTGGGATTGGCACATGTGTTTTCTCCATCCATTTACTTTTCATCTTTATGTGTCTTTACATTTGAAGTGGGTTCCTGTGGGCAGCACACGGCCAGTCTTGTCTTCAGATCCACTCTGTCGATCTTTCCCTAGAGTCTGTGGACGGCTGGAGTCCAAGCGGTGGCTGACACGGCTGGGTCAGTATCTGCCATACTCGGCACTGTTTCCATTTGCCATCCTTGTTCTCTGTTCCCAGTTCTGTCCTCCACTCCTTTTCTCTGTTCTGTGGTTTTAATTGGGCATTTTACATGGTTTCATTTTGTCTCCTTTCTAAGCATATTGCTCATGCTTCTTGTTTTACTACTTTTATTGGTTGTCCTAAAGTTTGCAATATACATTCACAGCTAACACAAGTTCATGGGGCCGAGTGCGAGGGCCTCATCGTACCAGACAATGCTGCCTCCGTCCCGTTCCCTCCATTCAGTTGTAAATGTATACATGTAAGATGCACACCAGACACATGCACGTAGGCCACATGCATGAGCACACGCAATTGAACACGTTGTCACTGTTCTTATTTTGAACATACTGATATACGCTACATCAATTAAGAATAAGAAAAAAGTGGGGCGCCTGGGTGACTTAGTCGGTTAAGCGTCCGACTTTCACTTAGGTCATGATCTCGCGGTTCGTGGGTTCGAGCCCCGCGTCGGGCTCTGTGCTGACTGCCAGCTCAGAGCCTGGAGCCTGTTTCAGTCTGTGACTCCCTCTCTCTCTGACCCTCCCCTGCTCACGCTGTCTCTCCTCTCTCCTAGAAATAAATAAAACATTAAAAAAAAAATTAAAAAAAAAAAAAAGAATAAGAAAAAAGTTTTATTAGAAATCGCACAAGTGAATTATTCCACCAGTCTGATTTTTGTCCAGCAAATATCTCCTCCCTTTTGTCATTACTCCAAGTACTCGACTGCGGCTGTATTTCTTTTTTTCCACCACCTTCTCCCGTCCTCTGCTCCTGCTCTTGGCAGAAGGTCCGTTCCTGACCTCTGACTCTCCACTTACAGGGTCTCAGCACTTTCCATCATCAAATTGCCCAAGTCTTCACATAATTGAATCCCTTACTGTAGTTGTTGCAAATCACGTGCCCGTGTTATTTGCCCTTTGCCTTGGCTGTGAGTGTTTGGCAAACACAAGCTTTGAATCTCCTTTTAGATTAATGTTTATCTGGGTCTTCACCTGCGAAGAAGTAGGATATGCGCTCACTGCTGAGGGGCCGGCCCCTCTCCCCGGCAGCTTGCTGCCTCTGTGCCTGAGCAGACTGGGCGCCTGTGGCCATGGACCCGACTGCGAAACGGCCGTGGACTGCCCGACCTGGCTGCCCCGATCAGGCAGGGAAAACCACGCTTCCCAAATGCTGGCCACCCCGGGCACAAGTCTCACCCTGAACATCACACTCAGCTGCAGGCTTGTCAAAGCCTAGAAACTCACATTTCTCATGAGTTCCGGGACGCCGCTGCTGTCAGTCCAGGGACATGAGGTCCCAAGACGAGACCTAACAACGACTCACGAGTGAGCCAGCAGGGCCTCGGGGAAGGAGGAAAGGGTTTAGGCTGAGAGGGGACAGATGGGACACAGCACAGGCCGGGGGCAGGAAAGGCCCAGAGGGAGGGTGTGTGCAGGGGGTGAAGACCAGAAGCCCTCAGTGCTGGTCATGGGCTAAGCTGCACCGATGCCGGGAGGGAGGGGGGCCCCGGACCGTCCCCAGAGCCTGGCTGTGCTATGGCAGGTGGGCAGCGGGAGTGTCACTGGCTGTCACCATCACTGCATCCTTGGTGAGACACAGGGAGGCCTGTGGCCTCCTGTCCCTCAGACAGTGGGAGGGAGGGGACTGAAGACCCAATCCCCTCCCCAGGTGACCCAGCTCCAGCCTACCAGAAGGTGCTAACCACCGGGTGCCCAGCCTCACCAGTCAGCTTTGCTTCCCAGATGAGTTCCCTAAGGAGCAGAGGGTCCCGTGAGGGTGCAGTCAGTCCCAGTACAGGCTCCCCCGGCAGGGGTGACTGGACAAGAGACCTCAGTGGTATGCTTATTAGCCATGCCACAGGGCTCAGGGAAAAAGGTGCTTTGCAAATCACCTCCCTGACCAGGCCTGGACACTGCAGCCCAACGAGGGAAGGGCCCTGCCCAAGGCATGCAGTAAGTGCCGTGGATCTGAGCTGGGGCTGGAAAGTCCACATTTGCTGTAGAGGGAAGGCCACAGGGGAGCACCAACCCCATTGGGAGAGGTGGCATGTCCTGTGGCCTTGGGGCTCAGAGTGGGGTCTCCCCAGCTTGGCTTAAAACCCACCAAGCCAGCCCAAGAGGGAGGACCCCTGGCCCACCTGGGTCTGCTGATTCAGAACTCCGGTGTCTGGGAACTGCCCCTAGGGTGTACGGGCACCTAGTTTGAGAACAGGTCCTGCAGTGGCCCCATTTCTCCACGTGCCTCCCAGACCCCCGCCTGGTCTGCCATCTGGCCACCTGGGGTCGGCGCCGCCCCGCCAGCAGCTGGCACCCTGGACACCACCAAGAGGGTGGGGAGAAAAGGACAGATTTCTAGTTGGGCTGCTGGTGTTTGGTGACCACACGGTCCCCACAACCAGCAGCATGTCCTGGTGTCTCTCAGTGCTGGGGGTCCAGGCACGTGCCCCAGACCTATGGCTCCCTGCAGAAATGCCCCCCAAACTCCATTTGGGCCCTGGGACACCTGATCCTGAATTCCACCCAGTAGCTAAGGGGCAGGCTGTATTTTATTCCGTTGGGCACAATTTCTGAATCCAAACCCTGAACTGAGACCCACGCCCCCCAGGGAGGACCCCAGGGAAGAGCCCCCCAAACCCCCCCCACATGTTTTGGTGACACCCAGTCCTCCTCAGATACTCAGGTCTGTGGGTCGGAAACGCGCTATTGCCCCACACCCGTGGAGCCTGATGTGAGGACTCGTGTGGGAAAGGGGCCTGGGAGCAGGCGGCTTCGGCGGGAGGGGGACAGCGGGACATTCCTGGACAAGAGAAGACACGGGCTGCAGCCGCCAGGAAGCTGCTCCTGCCGAATCCCGGATGTGGCTCAGAGCACATGCCTGGTCTTGCGGGACAGGCAGCCCCCCCCCACCACCACTGCTGACAGCCCAGCCCCCGGGGTGGCCTCTACAGGCTGCAGGTGGCCTATCAGCCGCGGGAGATCAGCCCTGGGGCCGGCAGATTGATGGCATTCCTGGGGACCCGGCCCGCACCCGCGTGCCCGTCCCCGGATCAGACACGGCGCGGCCCCGCGGCTGGTGGCGAGGTGAGCCCCGCGGCCATCCTCGCAGGGCCGGAGGGAGATAAGACACCTACACAAACAAGGACACAGAGCAGCTCTCACGGCCGCGCCAGCTGCGCTTGAAGCCGTCCGCGGGCAGTTTATGGCACATTATCTCTTCTGCGCCCCACAATGGCCCCGCCAGGTGGGAATTCTGCTCCCATTAAACAGATAAGGAAACAGGGTTCCAAGAGGCAAGGGGGGTGGCCAAGGTCAGCCAGGTTATAAAGCTGCTGGGGCTGGACGCAGCCCAGGCCCACCTGGACACCGAGCCCACCCCCCTGTGCATGGAATGTTGTCAATAGACTCTTTGTTTTCGGGAAGATGTTTTGAAGAACGAAGTTGTTTCCGGGGAAGAAGCAGGGGCAGGACACAAGCCGGGGCATCTCCTGTTGTCACCAACATGCACACACACGTGCGCACACTTACACACGGGGGGGGGGCAAGGGGCCCATCCACACACACACACACACTCACACACATGGGGAGGGAGAGGGGCTCATCCACACACACACACACACACACACACACACACACACACACATACACGGATGGGAGAAGGTCCCGTACACACACACACACACACATACACACACACACACACGGATGGGAGAAGGCCCCGTACACACACACATGCGCGCACACACACACACACACACACACACACGGAGAGGAGAGGGTCCTGTATACACACACGCACACACGGAGGGGAGACGGAGCTGGCTGAGGTCACAGCCTAGAAGAAGATGGAGATGGGGGGCTGACAGACTAGGGGGAGGTTGCATGAAGGACTCGGGGGGAGCCCAGGGTGGGTGCCCAGGTGTGGAGCTACGGGGCTGGCGAGGGCAAGAGAGCAGCTGGGGAGCACCCCTGCTGCACCCCTGTGATCACCCTCACCCACCCGGCAGGGTCCGGTAGGTCTATTCAGAATCCCCAGTCTGGGATGCAGGGGTAGCGACAGCAAGGAACCCTCAAGACGGAAGGGAGGTTCTGAGGGTGGGTGCGTGAGGGACACTGGCAGGAGCAGGAGGGGGTCTTCTGGAAACTGACCGCCAGGGTGGACATGGCCTCAGGGTTTCCTGGCCAAGTGGTCTGGAGAGAGTCCACCTGCGGGGCCAGACCAAGGTGCGGGGCCAGACCAGGGTGCGGGGCCAGACCAGGGTGCAGGGCTGGCCAGAGAATCGGATCGAAGGAGAGGGCAATCCCAGTGCCCGCCATGCATCCAGCAACAGTGTGGTAGCTGAGAGCCGGCATTGGGCTCTGTGAAGGAAGCCCGGAGAACAAAGGCGAGCTCTTGGAAATAAAAAAATTCAATAGTAAAACAGATCTAGGGGCACCTGGTGGTTCAGTCGGTAAGTGTCCGACTCTTGATCTCAGCTCAGGTATTGATCTCAGGGTCATGAGTTCAAACCCCAGGTTGGGCTCCATGCCGGGCGTGAAGCCTACTTAAAAAAAAGAAAGAAAGAAAGATCTGCAAGACAAGGTTGCAGAAATCTTCCAGAAAGCAAAGCCAAAGGACAAAGTGATACAAAATTAGAGAAAAAAGAGTTTTTACCCTGTAAGCAACCAGGTTCGAGGCTCAATGCCTGAATAGGGCTTTAGAAAAGGGAGCAGCCAACACGGAGGGAAAGAAATCATTGAAGAAACGATTCAGAAAACTTCCAGACCTGCTGGCCTCGACGGGGGACAGCAGGACACCCAGGGCAGCAGTGACAGCTGGACCTTGAGGCTCCAGGGTCAGAGCGCCGGGAGAATACGGGCTGACACACAGGCCCTGTCACCTGAGCGCTAGGGATGCGGCTTCGGGCTTTTCCGCAATGTGAGGGCAGGGCCGTGAGAAGAGGGCTCTAGAATTCTGAAGGAAACCATTTCCTGCTGGAATTTGGCAGCCAGCCACACAACGATGGGTGTACGATGCAGACAGAAAGATGCGTGTGAGGCGCGCATCCTCCTCGCTGGGGGTGACACACCCGGGACAGTGCACGCTTTTCATAGGTGAGCTGATATGAAGTTCTGTTCGGCAACGGCTTCTAAATTCAAGCCTGTGTCAGCGTCTCAGGTCGGCTCATTCTTATCGGCCATATAGCATTCCCTGCAGTGGATTACCATGACTTATTTAGCTGCCCCAGTGGACGGGCTGTTAACCTGTGTCAGCACTGGTCACTTTTACCAGTACAGGAGTTGCCTGGCACACATTTAGGGGTGCTGAAATACCCACAGATGCCAGGAGGGTGGACAGACATTCCTCCAGGGTGGTGGAATCAACTCAGCCCCATGTTGGTGGGAGAAGTCCATTTATCTGCACCCTTGCCCAAGGACTCGGAGGGATGTGGATTTGGGGAGCTGGTGGGTAACCCCAGCTTGGAGGCCTTCAGGTCAGTGAGGGAACAGCTCACCCACGTGACCCTTGCCGACCAGGCAGCTGAGCTAAATCATCTCTCAGGCTGGGCCTGGGAGCAGACTGTCCCTGGGGTGGTTCTGACAGAAGTGAGCCCTGAGCTGTCACAGGTGACACAAGGGGACAGCAACTGGTCCACAGCTACAGCACACCTAGTGCCCTTCCAGCCCCTAATGTCCCTATCCCCCCTTTGCAGGAGGGAACACCAAGGAACAATGGGGTGACCGCTTGCTCACGCCGCACTGTCCGCCAAAGCTGGGCCTGGATTTGAACCCAGGCAAAGCCACTCTGTGATGCCAGCCATCACCAGCCCCTCCCACCCCCAGTGCACTGGCCGGCCGATGATGCGGTGGCAGGCGCTCTGGAGAAGGCAGGACAGCAACCTCACTGTCCTCAGCCCAGGGCTCAGTTTTCCCTGTGGTCTGGAGCCAGCAGACGACACCACTCTGGAGACCATGGGACAGAGGGAGAGGTGTGGCCCTGCTGGCAGCGAGGGAGGGGACTGGGCAGAGAATCTAAGCTGGGGGGGGTGGCCATGTAGGTCTGTCACTTCTCCACTGTGACCACAAAGCAAGTGCCGCTCCCTCCCGATCTCTTCCACAGGGAGCTCACTCCGCTTGGCTTCCCAAGGGGGACTTTCGGGATCAAGTCAGCTCCTGGGAGACAGGGCGCTTCTGACATTACTGCGGATGTGTGGGTTTGGGGACAGTTGTCACCAAGTGCGTGTGCCCTTGAGAGGGCACGCCACCCAGCACACCCAGCCATTGCCCGCAGCCCTGACATGCAACTTAGGCAGGTAACACTCTCCAGGCAGATGCGTCTGGCTGGAGCACAGGGCTGAGCAGCCGGTGAGTAGGACAGCCCGCGTGCTCCTCTGCCACAGAGTAGAAGGTCCTTGCCCTGAGAAGGCAGAGTGTATTAGTCCACAGACTCACCCCCTAGCCTTCCACCTCAGAGAAGACTTGCTCAGAGAAGGGCTGTGAATGCCAGAGGTGGAGAGAGGAGGGAGCCACATTCTAGTCCAACCTCTCTTAAAGAACAGGCCTGTCTGGGGGCGCCTGGGTGGCTCAGTCAGTTAAGCGTCCAACTTCAGCTCAGGTCAGGATCTCACAGTTTGTGGGTTCGAGCCCCACATCAGGCTCTGTGCTGACAGCTAGCTCAGAGCCTGGAGTCTGCTTCAGATTCTGTGTCTCCCTCTCTCTCTGCCCCTCCCCCACTCGTGCTCTGTCTCTCTCTGTCTCAAAAATAAATAAAACAAATAAACAAACAAGCAAAAAGAACAGGCCTGTCTTGAAGATACTTGGTTCAGGCCACAGGAACCCGCTCCTCACTCCGCTCTGCGACCCTTCCAGGTGCGGGGGTCCTGCAACCGTGGCCCTCAGGTCTGATGCTCCCACTTGAGCGGGGGACCATCACTTTGCAGACCCCGCCCCCTCCCTGTGGTGGGCACAGGTGAAATGTCCATCTTCCCAGGGAGGTTCCTGGGGGCCCAGGGGGCATCTAGATGGTTGTTTTCCGGAACAGCAAAGCAGTGAGGAACCGTCCACTGGGCATCCTCACCTTGAGAGGAACAAAGCCAGGAAACCCAAACTGTGAGAGAGGCCTGAAGTCTCGGGCCATGTGGACTTGATCCCAGCCTCTCGGTGGCCTCTCGGGCCTCTCTGGGCCAATGGCTGGCCCCCCAGCAGCCCCACCAAGCCCCAAGACTCACAGGCCTGCGGGTGCCCCTCTATCTGCCTCTCTTCTTGGCAGCTCTCCTCCAACCTGGCTCCGGTCTGTCCTCAGCCAGGAGCTGCTCCGGGACCCAGGGAGACCAGGGAGACCATTGGTGTTACTTCTAGAAGCCCTGCTCAGCACAGCAAGCCACCGGCCTGGCCCACCGGCTCTGTAATTGTTAACTTAAAAACAGGCAATAATGTGGTTATTGATCCCTCATCAGCATCTCCAAGGGCTGTGAATGTCCCACTCCCAGCCTGGCCTGACCATTTCATGTGCAGCCAAGCGGCTCAAAGGGGAGAAGGCGTTCCCAAACCAAACACCCTTTGCCAGTGCAAATTTTGCAGTAAAAACAGAATAGGACAGTCTTAATCTGCGGCTCCATGTGTGACAAGAGGTCCTGGGGCAGGACAGCCATTGCCGGGAGGGCTCTGTCCCTTCATCAGAGGTGTCCCAGCCTTTCCCGTGTTGCCCAAGGCCTTTTGTGCTTTGCCACCAGCCCGCCAGCCTTGATAGTGGGGACCAGAAAGTTCGCGGGGTCGCCTGCATCTTTGATCTGCATCTGCCACCATGAAAACTTGGTTGGCCTGTCCAGGCCTCCGGCCCTGGGGGCCCCTGTCCCCCATAGCACAGTCTCCCCAGACGGGCCTGCAGCCGTGTACACAGGCAAGCCTGGACACGGGGCGGAGAGGCCCGGATGTCACCTGCGGCAGGCAGCCAGGGCATGTCGGGGGAAGGCAGAGGCCACATTCCTAGGCCTTCGGGTCTGGGGGCTGCTCTGCCTGCCCTGCTCGCTGAGTCTTCAGGGCTCAGGTGCATCTCACCTTCAGCCCCTGAGAAAGCATTCTGGTCATGTTCCCAAGTGCAGCAAATGTGAATACACTCTATAAACAAACACATACTGAAAAATTGTTCCAGCTGGGTGTTTGTGAAGTTTGAGGGCCCTGGGCTCTGTGATGGGTGGATGCCAGATGCAGGAACAGCAGCAAGAGTGAGACAGTGGACGCAGGAAAGGACACATTTTCCCGGGGCACCTCTGCTTGGGGCCTGAGGCCTTGGAGCACCTTCTTTCTCCGCTAAGGCCTGGTTCCACGCTGCTCACTCAGGGCTCTGGCCCCTCCTTGGACGGGGCAGCCTCACGGCCGCCGCAATGACCCTTCTCTCAGGAAGCCAGGACCCTGCTCCGAAGGGAGCTTCAGTTTCTGCTGAATCCATACAGTTCCTAGGACTTCCCACCTGCATGCACGTGGAGCTCTTTGATGATGCTTTGCTGGCCAGTTGAGACCAGACGAATTTCAGGTCTCTCGACTGAACATTCACTCACACCACACACCCATTCATTCACTCGTCCATACCTGCTTCAAAGGATGTCTGCCCCAGGTGCTTGGGAACCACAGGCGGAAACAGGGACATAGTTCCCTCCCTTGTGGGACTTGTGGTCTGCTGGGCCGGGAAGGTATGGAAGCAAATGATCCTGACTCCAGGTTCAGGCTTCTGTTTCAGCTCTGCTCTCACATGCTAAAGTCGGCTCGAGGGGCAGGTGGGGACTAAGGCTCCAGTGGGGGTGGGGGGAGGCTCCCCCAGCAGGTGCTGTTGGGCCCTGAATGTGCAATGATGGGGCTGGGGCACGGACAGGACAGGGAGGTGGATGCACCGATCCAACTACAGTGACGCTGTGTCTGGTCTCCAGATCCGTCACACCGACCAGAGTCGCCCAGTCCAGGGAGACAAGGAGCATCTGCCTCATTCCTGCTGGAATGCAAAGTGATGGGTGAATAAATAGGGTGCGTGGGAAGGGTGTGGGGACCCTGCTGGTTGACTTGCCGGGCCAGCCCTCCATACAGCTCACCATCAGATGGGCCCACGGCAGCCCCTCCTGGCTCCCTCCAGCTAGAGACTGGGGTATGCCCACAGAGCAAGCCCAGGGGTATGAACTTACAGGGAGGCCCACAGGGACAGGGGTTGCACAGACAGACCTCACTGGAGTTTGCACTAACACCAACCAGGATGCTGGCCTCCTCAGAGTCTTCCAGTGGCCTGGGGGAAATGAGGCAGCCCAGTTCTCACTGAACGGCCTCCAGCAGGCAGCTCAGCTGAGACAGGCCTCTGCCCAGCACCTGGGTGATCCTAGGTGGGACCCTCAACTGCATTGACTCTCAGGGTCCAATCCTGAGGTCCGTTTCCACTTGAAGGTGGTGGGTTCCAGCCCTTTGATCAGAGAGGTCAAAGCTCAGAAAGTGATAACCCCAAGGTACATGAGACCAGGCCTGGGTGACACAGCGAAGTGAGACGACCTTCCGAGCCCTGCATGGAGTCCAGGCAGAGGGGCAAGCAGGACTTGCCTGCTTTACAGGCAGAGAAACTGAGGGCCGCCCAGTAGGACATGAGGAAGGCACCAGGGCATGCAACCCTGAAAAGTATTTAAAGCTAAAAACAGCCATCCCCATGAGCACAATGGGACGTCTCGGGTGCAATGTGAAAGTTCACTTGAAGTTCACTGAGGCTCAGCGCCCAGGCAGTGAGCTCGCTCCCGGGGCCGTGGGAAAACCGCGGCCGAGCAGGAAGCCGAAGCCCATGGCGAGGGGCAGCTCCAGGGGCGCAGAACTCCGGGGGGCCCAGCCCGGGGTGGGGAGAGCAGAAGTGGTCTATCTGAAGATCCAAGGGGCTGGTGTGGGGACCCAACAGGGAGGGGGCAGGCTGGCGCCCCCCAGGAGTCATCACGTGAGGGGCCAGGAGGGGGGTTCTGACTCCTGTCACCTCCATCTCCTGGGCCCACACCCTTACCTCTGACATCTTGCCCTGCTCCACACTGCCTGCTGACATGAGTCCAAAGGCCTTCCCAGGGGCCTTGCAGGATGGTGAGGAGCTCAATGGGCAGAGGGGAGGGAGACCCGCGGGCGTGGAAACTGTGGAGCAAGGACCCAAGGGAGAGTACACGGAGCCAGAACTGGTGGGAGATGAAGGGCACTTTGCTGAGGGGGATGGCAACCCCGGAGGCGGGGGGGAGAGCCCCAGAAGAGGAACTATGGAGAGCCCTCAGGCATGGGGCGAAGGGGGGGTGCGGGGGGACTCTAGCCTGCCCTGGCTGGTGGCTGTTGGCTTCTCAAGAAGAAGTTTTCTGTTTCTCCAGCTGGAAAGGAAAGGCAAGGTGGCAGCTTCGGGACAGGGAGGTGGGGGGTGGGGGCCCCCGGGGGCTGGGCTTGGGCATCCAGGAGGAAGGAAGGAAGGCTGCAGGCAGGCGGCTGCTTGTTGGAGTTAAGGCTGGCTGTTCAGCTAGGCATGCGCTGCCCAAGTTGGGACACGCCTGCCACAGCAGCCTCTGCCACCACCTCCCACTCACAGCTGGCCCCCTCCTGACACGAACTGGGAACTCCTGGCTCTACATCTGCCCTCCACTTTCTCACTGCTGCAGGTTGGGAGAGTGGGGCATGGGAGAAAGGGAGCTTATAATCTCATGTCTGCTCTGTGACCAGCCTAGTGCTTGGACTGTGGGGACAGAGGGACATGTCTTCTGCTTGGAGGGCCTGGGACATAAGGTTTGGTCCCAGGGAACACTGAAACAGCAGAAGGAGGTGAGGATGGTGCCAACTCTCCTAGCAAGTGTGGAAGGCTCATAGAACCTAGAAAGAAGACCTGTGTGAACACTGTCAAGTCCCTTCCCCTTTCTGAGCCTCAGCTTCTATGCCTGAGCAATGGGTCAATAGCCTGTTATAAGGCTCATTTCATCAGCAATAGTAAACATAGGTGCTTCCTAGGGGCTGTATAGATGAATGGGAGGCTGGATCAGTGGATGGATAGATGGATGAGTGGATGGAAGGATGAGAGGGTGGATGGATGGATGAGTGGGTAGATAGATGGATGAGTGGATGTTTGCATGACTGGGTGGATGGATGGATGGATAAGTGGATGGATGAATAGATTGATGGATGGATGGATGGATGGATGGATGAGTGGGTGGATGGATGAGTAGTTGAGTAGATGGACAGATGAGTGGATGATGGGTGGATGAGTAAGTGAGTGGATGATGGGTGGATGAGTAAGTGAGTGGATAAAAGGATGAAGGGATGGATGGAATGAAAGATAACTTGTTAGTGAAACAAAACTTTAGAAAGTTTAGAGACAAACACAACTGGAAACTTTCATTTACTTCAGTAGTATTTTCTGTGTGTCTACATTTGTCCATCTCTATGCAAGGTACCGTGGGGGTTTCTACATAAGAAGTAAAAGACAGGATGATTTGGGGTTGAGCACAGCATTTTTTGCTGCTAATAATTACAACACAAGTACTCACCTGACACTGGAGACAGCCCTGCCCCAAACGGTCCTCATCCTTTTAATACTGTGGCGGAGAGTCGGTCAGTAGTGCCTCCTCCCTGGAAAGATGAGGCTACGGTGTAAACAGGCCAGGCTGCAGGAGAGGGGTCCACGGTGGGGAGGGTGCACAGAAGTCAGGTCGGGGTCCACCAGCCTGGCCAAGGGCACCCCGTGACTGGCCTCTGAGGGTCTGGTTCTACCACCCCCCCAGCACCTGACCCAAACCTTTGTTTCCCTTTGTGTCCCCTCGATGCTGGGCTCTGTGTCAGCTCGTGCTGGTTGTCGTTATCATGGGGAAAGGGCAGTCTAAGGTCAGGTCAGCGTTGGTGCTGGAGGACGGTGTCTGGAGGCAGCTGAGGGCAGCAACCCCCACTTGAGGAGCCTCCAGGCCTCTCAGAGGACCCCTTGCCTCGGTCTGCACACCCAGCTCCTCCTCCACTCCTGTCTTCTGCTCCCTCTGTGTCAGCCTTAAATGAGGCCATGACCCTATACCAACTCTACTAACTGGTGATTCTTCAAGTTCCTGAGTCCCAACACCATGACAGAAAGAGGGTCTGATGGCTCAGCTCACTGCTGGAAGCCTGGCCGTGCTGGTCACGGGGCTTCAGACAGCCTCTGAATGGGGTGTCTCCAGTTGGTTGTGTCTCCTGGATCAGGTAAGGCCAAGTAGAGTTCCAGAGCTGGAGACCAGGGCCTGGGGCACCGGGGCTGCGGGCAAAGACAGCTCCTTAGCTGACTCACCCACAGCTTCCTGCACATGTTTAGGGCAGAACAAGGCACCTGCTATGATGGGTAATTCTGTGTGTCACCTTGACTGACCACAGGGGAGACGTGTGGTCAAGCATCACTCCAGACATGTCTGTGAGGGTGTTTCTGGATGAGATGAACGTTGGAATCGGTGGACTGAGACAGGAAGATGGCCCTCCCGGGTGTGGGTGAGTCTGGTCCAATCCCTTGTGGGTCCAGACAGAGTAGAAAGGCTCGGCAGAAACCTAATGGTTTTGCTTCTCCAGGGAAGCCTCACTGAGGCACCTGCCTTCTGGAATGTCGGAGCAGCTGCTCCTCCCACAGCTTCCTCCTGATCTCCTCTGTTAAGGGGAGCAAGGGTGCAGGTCCAGGATCAGCTGGTAACCCTCATCCTCACTTGGGATTACAAACTACAACTGACACCAAGCTCCTGGGGCTGAAAAAAAACCCAGAAAATGTATCCTCTAGAATCAAAAGAACCACCAGCTTCCTCTTGCAGCTCGCTGCCCACTGTGCCTCTGGCTGTCCTTCTCTGGCTTCTCAGATATGTAAGCACTCTGGCCCTGGTGGACTGGCACATGGCAGTCTCTGCCTAACACAGCAGCTACTAGCCACATGATCTTACTGAAATTTAAGTTAATTAAAAATCAGTGAACTTAGAAAGCCAGTTTCCAGGGCTCTCAAATCACATTGGTGATGGCTGCCTCACCAGGCAGCGTGGATGTGGGACATCCCACCATCACCAGTAGCTCTGTTGGCCTGTGCTGACCCAGTCCATGCCCACATGCCCCCACCCCAACCACTATGGCCTAGTCCAGTCCACGCCCCCACCCTGACCACTATGGCCTGGTTCATGCCTGTGCTCCCTTCACTCAGCCCAGCAGATGTGCCCTCAAACAGCCTATGTCCCATTTCACCTCTGGTTGTTTGCTGGGCTGAGATCAGATGCCCACAGGCCCAGGCACCTGCTGCCCCTGTCTGTTCCTGGGCCGACTAGGTCCACATCCCAGTATATCTGCAGGGTGGAGGCAGGAACAAGGCCTCGTGCGGAAAAGAGAACCACACAGCTTATAGACTCAAGCCTGCTGTGTTGAGAGCACGAGCCAGGTGCATGGCTGGCAGCGTCCGCACGGCTTCTTTGGGTGGGACCAAGAGGTCCCCTGGCTTTGCCCCAAGAGGGGCTCTGCATTTCAAGCTTAGCCAAGTTGGGGGGCTTTGAATCTCTGAAGGAAAAGTCCTTGCAAACTGGTGCTGGGAATGCCCAAGAGGAAACGTCCCCCAGCCGGGAGCAGGGGACCTGGGTTTGGCAGAGGCTCTGCACAGAACCCCTCCTCCAAATACTGGCTGAGACTCCCAGGCTGCCTTCCAAGGACAGGGAAAGCTCATGGCTCCTGGGCACAGGGCGGGGTGTGGGACATCACTGTCACTGGCTCCACATCAGGAAAAGGAATCAGCGCTAATGGGCCGGTGCTCCAGGATTGCCCCACGCCCTGGTCCTGGGGAAAGACAATGGGACAGGAGGGCAGGGGCAGGAGACCCCGCCCGCAGGGTGGAGGCCCCGCCCAACAGGCAGTCCGGCCTGCGGGCCCTTTGGGGCCAGGACCTTGGCACAGAGGGGCATGGGGACAGGAGATGAGGGGCTTCTACTGCCAGGGCCTGGGCAGGGCGGCCTTCTTGAAGGGGCAGGAAACAGACGGCCTGGCCTGGCCTGGTTTAGGCTTTCTGGGAGCAGGGAAGGGCCAGGACTAGGGAGGAGGGCCCTGACTGTGCAGAGACGAAGCACAGTGGGGCTCCAAGCCAGGTCCCTTGTCACAGGAGGGGCTGCGGGCCATCTCCTACCCAGTGCCACGGTCTCCCTGGATTAGGAGACTGAGGCCATGAGCGGTGGCAGAAGGGGTCAGCGTGGACCCACCGGGCCTCCTCTGATTTCCTGGCTCAGCAGGGATGGTGGGCATGCGGCCTTCAGTCCACGTCCACGTGGGCCAGGGAAGTTTTCAGTCTCTACCTCCAATGGAGGCACCCAGAGGAAGTGACAAAGGGGCTCCAGGAGGGGGCTTGACACCATCAGAGGAAGGCCTCCAGCCCATCTCCTACCACAAGGGCACCCGCTGTGGGCAGTGTGCAGCAGACCATTAATAGCTCTTCTCAAAGAGGCAAAGACTCACTAGGTGTATGATGTGGAGCAAGTCACTCACTTTCTCTGAGCCTCAGTTTTCTCCTCTACGAAATGGGTGGATAACATTACCTCGTAAATTCATCAAGTGAACTAAGCAAGGGCAGGCACAGTGCCTGAACAGATGGAACAGAAGAGAATAACAAATAGCCAAAATGATCACGATTCCTAATATTAATTTTCCATTCAAGAAATCCCTACGAATGCACCGGGGCAAGAGATATGCTTGAGGGGGGACAAGCAGAGAGTGACTCAGGGTCCCACACAGCCCCCGTGAGGCCTCTGTGCGATCCCCACACCCACCCTGAAATGGCACGGCCAGGAGACAGAAGGCCCCGTCCCTCCCTGCCAGTCCAGGCCTCAGGCCACCCCTGCCCTCTACCAGGACCCCCAAGCCCGAGGGGGATGTCCACGTCTGCGGCTGGAACTCCTCGGCCAGCCCCCGTCTAAGTCCCTGACCCCAGCCCCGTAGGCCCCTTCCCCCAGGACTTGGAGTGGGCAGCCCGGGGACCTCGGCCACAGGCAGAGCATCCATTTGTAATGAAGCATCGGACTCTGGTTCCACTGGCCAAGGCTGCTGTCCCAGTCTGCACCCGCAGCCCAGCCTCTCAACACTACAAACTGGGCTTCAGGGGAGGCTCCGCTTCCTGGAAGCCCACCAGGCAGCAGAGGTGATGAGGCCAACTTTCCCTGCCCTCCCCGGGTGCAGGGACACCAGGAAAAGGCAGGGAAGGGGACCACAGGGGCCCCACGGGACCTCGGCACCGGTGGAGTCGCGCCGCAGTTGCTTCTTGCTTGCTTCTGCTCATGTCCCTGCTGTCAAGGCACTCCAAGTGGGGACTCCTAACCCAGACAGACCCCTGGAGGATGAAGGGGGGATGGAACCTTGAGGTGCACTGCCCTGTCCTGTGCTCTCCCATCTGCGGGTCCCTCCTCTGTGACAGGGCATAATAGCCACCCCTCGAAGAGCAGGTGCCCGAGGCATTTGTCTCTCTGGCCCAGCCCCAGAGCTTCAGGGAGCACCCTTTGAACTTGAGTTTCCTGGTCTGTAAAGTTGAGAGAAACTGACCCACTGGAGACCAGGCTCTAGTTCATGGCAGACTAAAGACTAGAGTGGGAACCTGGGTTCCTGGAGATGTCACCTTGTCCCTGGGGAGGGGGTCTTGGCACCACATGGCCCCAGCCTGTGACCACTGCCGAGGGCAGAGGAAGCGGAGGCCAGGCCGGCAACCCCACAGGAGCCACATGCCTAACGGGTGGCATCACGCTGCTGGCTGGCAGCCTGGGTCACAGACGCTGCACAGATACAAGCACCATCAGAAAGTGGGGGTCATGGAGACAAGATGCTGTACACAGTATAAATCACAACACCTCGGGCCCTGAGGGATGTGCCGGCTGGGGACGTGCCCCACAGGCTGGCCTCTGAGGAAGTCTCTGACCTAGCTGCCACCAGTGGCTCTCCAAGCGCTTGTGCCATTCAAGGCCCCTCATCCCCTGGCCCCCATCCAGGCCCATGTCCCTTGGGCACACTGGTGCCAGGCCTGCCATGAGAGCAGGAAGCTGGGGTCTATGTGACATAGGAAGGCCCCATCATGTCCTGTGTCCTGGGGCAGCTGTGACAATGCATTCCCTCCCAGCTCAGGGCGGCGGGGCGGGGGGGTGGGGGAGGGAGGATTCCCAATGGAGGACAGGCTCCTCCCGGAGGCTCTGAGGGAGAAGCAGTTCCAGGCTGTTCCCCCAGCCCCCATGCTTTGCCGTCCATAGAGATCCTTGGCTGTGGACGCCTCCCCCTGACCTCTCCGTCCTTCGCCACATGGTGCTCTCCCTGTGTGCATGTTTGTGCCCAACCCCTTTTGAGAAGGACGTGGCCATGTTGGACTAGGACCCACCCCCTCCAGCATGAGCTTGTCTTCACTGCTTGCATCCTTAGTGAAGCCACATTGAGGCACTGAGGTCAGAGCCAGTGGAGGAATGGGGGGGGGGGGGGCTTCTGTTTCCCAGGACCCTCAACCGATCAGAGACTGCTCAGAGGAGAGTCTACTCTGGCTGTCCTGGAACACAGATCTCATGGCACAGCCCCAGGGCAGTAAGAGCAAGGAGCAGGAGGGAGACGGTGGCTACTTCCTGGGTAAGGAACAGCTTCTCCAGAAAACAGCCTATTAGCATCCTGTTGGTCCCTGGTCTCAACTGCCGACAGGTAGAAGGGAATTCACCCATACCTCCTGGGCCCACTGGCAGCATGGCTCCTGGGGTGTTAACCTCCACAGCCCCACAGGGGGTTCCCTCAGTCCCTGGAAAGGGAGGGCTCAGGGTCCCGGGAAGGGGCAGCACAGGCAGGAAGGACGGGACTGCTCCATGCAGAGCCCACCCCAGCATCTGGACGTACTCACTACATTTGAACCTCCAGCTCCCATGTGAGCCCTCCAAGCCCTGCATGCCCCCCACTTTGCACCACCCCCTGAGCTGAAGGAAGGCCAGGCTCCCCAGGCCGCAGGAGGCCTCTCCTCAGGCCTCTCCATCTCAGAACGACCCTGGGGTCCCCCATCGGTTCTCAGCTGCCGTGGTCCCGCCCCGGGAGCTTCCGGGAGACTTACAAGTTATCTGAGGACAAGGTAGGCAGGTACCAGATAGATGATCAGGGACTACCTGACAGGGAGCCCCCGAGACACTCATGCTCCTCAGGCCTTGAGCACTCATGAACCTCGGCTCTGAACAGCCCAATGACGCAGGGATCCCAGCAGGTGAGGGTGCCAAGGACGGCAAAGAGACCTGCCAGGGTCCACTTCCAGAGGGACATCAGGGGATGTGCACCCAACAGGAAGCCGGAGAGCCTCTGCTCCTCCTTGCCGAGCACAGGTGCAAACCCAGGAAATAAAAGAGGCAACGAAAGGAGAATTCCAGATATGTCCTGGGTGGGGTGGTCAGGAACCCCAGGACTGGAGAGGCGGTGTGGAGTGGGTACCTTCCATGCCCCGCCAGGGGGACCCAAAGGCCAAGTGTGGTGCCTCCTAATGCCCAGCCAGAAGGAAAAGTCCGTAGCATGCCAGCTGGAGCCGAGACTCCACCCTGTCCCCTCAGGCCAGACCCTTCCCACCAAGACAACTAGGTGGCCCCAGTAAGGGGCTCCCCACATCAACGACAGGTCCAGCAGCTCCCCGCCCAGAGCCACAGCAGGGCTTGGGGAAGCCCTCATCCTCATCCTCAGGAAGACCCACAGATCCTCAGAGGCTCCAGATAACCAAGTAAGCCCGACTAACACCACAAAGGCTCTGAAAACTAAGATGTCATTGAGTTCAGCCATGGCACGGGCCAGGACCGTGCACTAAACCTGGACAGGGTGGCTGCAGGCTATGGTAAAATACTGAAAAAGACTCAGCTACAATGTCCAGGGCTGTGAGGACACCCAGCTGGCACCATCACCAGGATGGATGAGATGCTGGAACTTTCTGGCAAGGGTTTCAGCATGGCCACGTGGGAACGCTACGAGAAAGCACTTACTGGTCTTCCTGGAACAAATGAAAACAGAAAACCTCAGCAAAGGAAAGGAAATTCTATAAAAGGACCAAATGGAAACAATAGAACTAAGAAGCGTAGTAACAGAGGCAAAAACTCAGTAGACGAGCTTAGTAACAAAGAGGAGACGAGAGGACACAGTCTGCACGGCTAAGACAAGTCAACAGAAACAGCCGGAAAGAAACAACAAAGAAAGAAACAAAGAAAGAAAGCACAACACCAACTTTACAAAATTTCTTCCAGAACATGGAGGGAAGTTGAAAACTTATGTCCCAAAGCTGGTGTTATCCTGATACCAACACTAAACAAAGACAAAAAAACCCAAAAAACAAAAACCACTACAAGGCGATATCTCTCATGAGCACAGATGCAAAAATGCTCTGCAAAATATAAGCAAATCAAGTCCAACGGTGCATAGAATGAATTATACACCACAACCAAGTGGGTTCATTCCAAGTACACCAGGCGAGTTCAACACCTAGAAATCAGAGACAATATTCACCACATCAACCAGCTGAAAAGAAAGATAATGTAATCATAGCAAATGATACAGAAAGTGCATCTGACAAAAGCCAGCATCCATTCCTAATGAAAACCCTCGGCAAGTCAGGAACAGAGGGACATTTCTCAGCTCGGTAAGTGTACTATACAATTCCCAAGGTTGGAAGCCATTCCAGACAGCCACAAGTATCATTGACATCAAAGAAAACCCCAAATACAAAGGAAGAGTCATCGTTTTTGATCACCTACTATGCCCCAGGCGCCCGCCGGGGCACCTACATGATTGCCGCCCCATGAGAAGAAATAGCCCCAGTTCATGGTCACAGATGCCGAAGCGCTGATGGGCTCCATGTCAATGGGGGCTCAAGTTCAGCCTTCGCCTTGCTTTGTGCCCAGTCCTGAGCCCTGGGAGGGAGGTCCTATTCCTTAACTTGATTTCAGCTCCCGACGCAATCAGAGCAGTTGAGCCTTGCCCTGGACGCACGTGGTGCCACCGTGGTGGAGACAGAGGGCAGATCAGGCCGTGGATCTGGGCAGGAGGCAGCCCCCTGCTCCCATTCAATAGAGGCCCTGGCTCAGGAGCAGAGGTCTGGGCAGGATTTCCCGGCAAGCAGGGCGTCTGGCCGCTTGTGGGAACGCGGTGGCCACATCCGAGGGCTGTCGCTCAGCTGTCCCTGACATGGCTGCTGCCTTCTCAGCAGGCTGGGATGCATGCATCACAGTGGAACACGAAGGCTGGCCCGGCGGGTGGTGGGGACGGGGAATCTGCGTTATCCCTGAGGGTGCTGACAGTCTCTCACACAAATGATCATTGCAGCCTCCATGTTCCACTCCAGTCCACGCAGGCCCGGCTTGGCCTCTTAGCCACCAACATACTTCCTCACGGGCGGCATTGGGGCCAAGTCCTGGATGTCATGGACGAGGCCAGTGGATCTACATGACCCAGGGCTGGGAGACAGACAGGGAAGGGACTTCTCAGCGCCCAGGAGGCCTGGGGTGGGGGCGGAAAGGATGAGGAGGAAGGGGGCCAACTTCAAGGACACAGGGAAGGTGGGTTCTTCTGACCACTGTTGCCACTGGGCTGGGCGGCTCTGCATGTATCTGTCCTGAGACCCAGTTGTTAGGGGCAGGAATCACAGGGACAGTGCTTCTCAGCTCAGAGCTTGAGACAGAGCCCGTACTTGGTACCTGGAGGTGGAGCCCTGACTTTCCAGAAACCCTTCGTCGGGGTGTGAGATTCATTTTGCCCAACTCAACCTTGCAAGGAGAGCCCAACTTCCCTCCAGAGCCATCCCCTGCTCACTACTTCCATTCTGGGTGAAGAACAGACAGAGACCCAGGAGGGTTAGGAGGGCATCAGAAGTTTAGAGAGAGATTTATCACTGGGGCCTCCCTTCTCTTAGAGTCCTTTGGCTACAGGATGGGGACTTTGAATCCACATCACCCAGAGACGACAGCTATGTCTGGCTCCACTTGGCCACCCAGGAAGGCTGGAACCAGCTGCCAACCTGGTGTGAGATGTAACAGAGAAGAATGCCCACAATGCCCCAGGGAGGTGGCCCCGGGCCCTCTGGAGCTCCCCTGCCCTGTATCCCTTCCAGAAAGCCGTCCCTGCAGGGAGCAGCCCCAACCACTGTATCCTGGGCCAGGACCTGCTTTGGAAGGAATGGGCACTGCAGGCAGATGGCTCCTCAGGCCACAAATCCAGGGATGCTCGTTACGCAGCAGTAGTGCTAGAACAACATGTCCCCTTCCTCACATGCCAAAGCCTCCTGCCTGGGGCTGAGCCTTGTGTTCACCTCGAGGGCTGACTTCTGGGTGGGTGAGTCTCAGGCAGTTCAGACCAGCAGACCTGTGAGACCCAGCCCATCCATAATCATCGGTCCCTTCTTCCTTCACTGAGCACACTGTTCTAGGCATGACTCGCTGTGGTGGCCCAGATGGACAGAGTCCTGCCATCTTGGAGGACAGAGACCTGGGAATGTGTGAGGCACAGTGTACAGCCTGGGAGAGGCTCCCAGGGCTGAACACATGCTCTGGCTCCAGCAACTCCCTCCCTCAACCTTCTCTGACCCACCCTCCCTTCTCTGCACAGAGCTGCTGTGTTGGCCTTTATCGCCTCCTTGAGCACCTCAAGGTCTAGTCCACCAAGGGCCTTCACCCTTGTCATTCTCTCTCAAGGCCCTGCTCACGCCCTGGCCACCTGTGTACATACGTGGTCTCCCTCCTTCCCCCCATGAGCCTTCCTCTCCACACCCAATACAGCCTGTGTGTTCATCCGCCTGCCCTTTTCCCGCTGGCTTGTGAGTTTCTTGGGAGCAGGACCAAATCTTCTTGGCTGTCTTATACCCTTGGTGAACCAGATAAGTGTTGTTGGATGCACAGAGGGATGAATGGGTGGCTCATAGCAGGGCATCGATATGGTCTGATCTGCATTTTTGAAGGAGCGCTTGGAGTGAGGCAAGCCTACAGATGGACATGGTGGCCAGAGCATGGCTGTCAGGGTGCAAGGGGATGGAGGCAGGGCCAGACAGGTGCAGCCCAGGGGCTGTCGGGGCGGACATGTAACAGCATGCATTTGCCAGAAGCCTCAAAACTGGACATCAGAGAGAATCCCTATGTAAAGCACGGACTCCAGCTAACAAGAATGCAGTGACATCAGTTCATCAGCTGTGCCCCCTGAGAATACCCGATGTTAGTAACAAGGTAAACCGTGTGTGTGTGTGTGGTGGGGGTGGGTATACGTGGGGACTCTGTGCTTTCTGTTCAACTTTTCTATAACCCTAAAACTGCTCGAAAAAGTAAGTCTATTAACCTTTTACAATCTCTGGGAAACGACAACGAGGCAATTCTGTACCCACAAAAAGGGTTAAAATAAAAACAGACAGTAACAGATACTGGTGAGGCTATCAAGTCCCCAGAAGCCCCAATGCCATGGTGGGGGGCGTCTGCACCCCCCCCCCCAGAGCACCAGCAGCAGCCCCGGGGCTGAGAGGAGAACACGGTAGGACCCTGGTGTTTCCCACAGAAATGCGTGCGTGCCATGTTCATCAACACAGAGATGTTTCAGGCATCACACAGAAGACAAGCCAGTCTGTAAACCGTAGAGGGTGCTACACAGTGAGTGCTTCCTACGGCAGAGCCTGCGCAGAAGTGGTAATGAATGAACGCAGCTGCACACAGCACGTGGATAGATTTCATAAACATCAGATGGAGTGATGGGAACCAGACACAAGGACATGCTGCCTCATTCTATTTATATGAAGTGCCGAACGGTCCAAACCACGGCGCGATGATAAAAGTCGGTTGTGGCTGGAGCAGAGAGGAGGAGGCGGGGGGCCGGCCGAGGTGCCCTCTGAGTTCAGCCTCTGGCCCCTCCTCCCCTCCGCCACCTCCCCTCCTCTCTCATCCCCCAACCCCCACCCCCTCTCCTGCTTGCCTTCTCCTCCCCAGTAGCGTCTTCTTGGGGACCATGGCAAAGGCCATCGGTTCCTCCAGGGAATTTGCCTCACTGGGCAAGGACTTTTTGAACCAGACTTCAGAGTGGAAATTTTTTTTCTCTCAAAATAGAGAGGAATTGGCTGTCCAGCAGTTAAAGATAGAATCCTGCGGCAAAGCCAAGGTCTGAGTCCTTGTCCCAGCTGGCCACGGAAAGGGGTGTGGAGGCCTGGCCCCACTGCTCAGGGGGCTTCGGGGCTTGCTGTCCCAGATGCGTTGACACTGAGTCAGGTGACCAATTACCCCACTACCACCACCATGGGCTGGGGACTTCGAAAAGCCAGGACGAGGGCCAGGTTGCTTCACACAGAGGTGCTCCAGAGGGCTTCCTGGAGGAGAGGACCCCATGGAGGCAACAAAGTAGGCTGGTGAGCCAGAAGTGGCTGGCAGCTTAGGGCCTAGAGCAGAGGAGGGCTGAAGGGCAGGGGTGGGCAGATCAGGAAAGGCCCTGAATGTCAACTCAGGGAGGTGCGTTTTATGTGAGGAGCCATTGAAAGACATATAGCAGGGGCCTAGGGGCCTCCAGGCAATGGGAAGAGCCTGCCGATGGCAAAGGAAGACTGCTAGGAGTGGGGTCCAGCCTGGCATAGAGTTGGGGGGCTCTGGGGAACAGCTGACCAGAGCAAGGCCCCCCACACTCCACACTCCTGGGAGAGTGAGTGGGGATTCGGAAGACAAGCTCTGGTTTATGACGGGGACCAGATGTGGCCTGTCCCTGGGGTAAGGGCCACACCCAGCCTTGGCCAGGAGCCCCCAGCACTGCTGCATGTGCCGGAGAAGCAGCAGGGCCCGGGGGCAGCTCAGGGCCAACCTTCTGACCCAGGATAGGCTCTTCTCTGGGGAAGCCTGGGCGTCTGCTCATCGCTGTGGAATGTGTGTGTGTGATAGCCCATCCCCACCAGGGGCCCAGGTGGAGGGCGAGACACCTGTGGGCTGTGCAGCCCACCCCGAGCTCAGCGTTCCGATGGGCTGTGCCAGCGCTGGCAGTCCCACCAGGGCTCGGACTCCCCTCTCGGGGCCGGTGCTCTCCCAGTGTGGGGCAGGGAGGTGGCCGTGCACCTGCAGGGGCCCCGAGACACCAGGATGGATGCACTGGAGTGACGACAGGGAGGACCACGTGTGTGCCTTGGGGCACTGGCTTCCCTTCCCACAGAGCATCCTATGCCCTGATCCCCTTGGCTTGGCGACCAGAAGCCCCCACCCCACCTGGCACCTTCTCTCTGAGTCGGGGGAGGTGATTGGGTAGACCATGGGGGCGGGAAGACCGGGGCAATGAGCCTCCACTGTGCAGCCAGGGTGGACAGATAGACAGACAGACGGATGGATGGTAAGAGAGATGCACTTGCTCCAGCGCCATTGTCTAAAAAGACTATCCATTCTCTTTGGCTCCTTTGTTGGGAACCCGCCATCCACCTGTGCAGGGCTCTGTTTCTGGATGCTACTCTGCTCATTTCTCTGTCATCTATCATTTTCTAAAAATATTTTTAATGTTTATTTGTGAGACAGAGACCGACAGAGTGTGAGCAGGGGAGGGGCAGAGAGAGAGGGGAACAAAGGATCCCAAGCAGCTCCAGGCTCTCAGCCGTCAGCACAGAGTCCAACCCGGGGCTTGAACTCACCAACCACAAGATTGTAACATGAGCCAATGTCAGATGCTTACCTGAGCCCCCCAGGCACCCCCTCTCTGTCTGTCTTGACACCAATATCACACTGTCTTGACTATAGGTTATGATGAGTCTTGTAATCATCAAATGTAAGCCTCACTTTTACTTCTTGCAGGTGGTTCTGGGTCCCTGGCAATCTCACACAGGTTTAAGGTTCTAACTGCAAGTTCAATGTCTTGAACAGACAGGGAGCTGTTCAGTTATGTATTTCTTCTCGAGAGAGTTTTGGTACCTTGTGTCCTTCACGGAATGTGTCCTTTTCATCTAAGTTGTTGAACTTACTGGCATAAAATGGTCCTTTTATTTTATGCCACAGTGACGTCACCTCCTTCGTTCCTGACCCTGGTGGTCTGTGTCTTCTCCCTTTTTCCTTCCGACCAGTCTATCTAGGTGTGTGCCAAATTTATTCACCTTCTCAGAGAACCAGCTTGCATACTCTTGTTTTCTCTTGGTTTTTTGTGTATTTTCCATGCCATTCACTTTGCGCTAATCTTTATTATGCTCCTTCTTTTTGCTTTCTTTGTGTTTAATTTGCTCTTCTTTTTCAAGCTTAGTAATGTGGAATTGAGGCCCAGTCTTTTCTTTTCTCACATAGGCATTCAATGCAGGGATTAGCCAACTTTCTCCGTGAAGGGCCAAATAGTGATGATTTCAGGCTTTGCTTCTAGTAACAGGTTTTGGCTTAAGGTATCTTATTTAACATTAAGATATTAATAAAACCACTGTGGTCTTTTCACGGTTGTTGTTTGTGTGGTACATCACCTTCCTGTAGACGGCACATGGTTGGACCTTGGTCATTAAAAATCCAGTGTGATAATGCCTGCCTTCGAATGGATCATCTAATTCCTTTGCATTTAATGCTGTGATTGATACGGCTGGATGTACATGTGACATTTTCCTTTCCTTTTCCATGTGTCTCACTACATTCCTGCTTTTGCTCCTCCTTCTCCACCTCCCTTTGTATCTAGTGCACGTTTTGTAGTGTATCATTTGAATTCCTTTGATCATTTTTAACAATGTATCTATATCTTAAGTCAATTTTTTAGCAGTTGCTCTAGGGCTAGTAGTATACAATTTATCAGACTCTATTTCCAGACGCTACTAATCTATCTCCAGGAAGATTCAGAAGTTCTCCTCTTGTGCAGCTCTGTGGCCCCCTTCTCCTGCTGGCATTGGTGCACCTGCACCTAACAAAACACTCTGTCATCGATGCTTTATGTGACCTTGTGGCTTTATTGGCCACGCCCCCTTCTCTTTGTTCATCTGTGGACTTAAGTTACCCCTCGGTGCCATTTGCTCTCTCCAGTACAGCCTCATATCCACCCCTCCTTTGTGTTGTTATTGCCAAATGCATGACATTTCTCTATGTTACAGATCCAACAGAAAACGCTATAGACCTAGCTCTACACAATTGCTTTTTAAACAGGCAAGAAATGCAAGGAGAACACATATGGAATTGCAGCGTCTGTTATAATCGCACCCACTGTCACCCTTTGCATCCCGGTGTCGATGTGAATTACTGTCCAGGGTCACTCCCTTTCAGCTGGGAAAACAAATGAGCATTGCTCTGCTAGCAATAACTGTGTTCCTTGTTTTCGTTGCTCCTTTTCCCAGGAATAGCTCTATCTCACCTTCATTTTTGAAAAATTATTTTGCCAGATATGGGATTCCTGGTTAACAGCTCCTTTTCTCTGAACTCTTGCATACGGCGTCCCACCGCATCTGACCTCCAGTGGTTCCAAGGAGTGGTCAGCTGTTATTCTACCTGGGTCCTCCCGTCCACACTGAGTTCTTCTTCCCTCACTGCTGTCCCATTCTGACACTTTGGCTGTGATCTGTCTGGCTGCATGTTTCATATTTTGTACTTTTGTATTTTTCCTGCTTACAGTTTGCTGAGCTTCTCAGATGTAAATCATTATTATTTGTGAATTTTGTAAACTTTTCAGCCCTCATTTCCTCAAATATTTGTCTTCTCTCTTAATACAACCATCACATATGTACTGCCGTGCCTGATGGAGCCCCACATGTCCCCTTGCCCTTGTTCGTTTTCTTTGCTCTTTTTTTTTCTTGGTTTCTTTGGCTTTCACAGCCTCTGTCATGCTCTCTTCAAGTTCATTGAGCCTTTCTTCTGCTGGCTGAAATCTACTGTTGAGCGTCTCTAGTGAATTCTTCATTGTGATTATTATACTTCCAACACCAGCCTTTGCATTTGGTTCTTTTCATACTTTTCATCTCTGTGCGGATGGTGTCTATGTCACGAGTCACCACTGCCGTGCCTGCATCCACATCTTTCAACAGTCTCCTTCTTTAAACAGATTCATCATAGTTGTTGCCTGCCAAGTGCAGTATCAGCCCCTCCCTGGGCCTCCCTAGAGAGAGCGATTTGGGCAGCACAGGGTCTGCTGGACCACCAAGGATGGCTCCAGAGCTAGCTGGGTGCCTTTTCCATGATCTCCACTGAATTTCTGCCCTGCCCCCTCTATTGGTATCACACCAACCTGTTGCCAGCTGATGGCTCTATTGTCTCCAACCACGGCCCTGGATCATGAATTCCCCTACAATGTGACCCAATACGGTCAGGCCTGTTGGCAAGGGGGAGGTGCTGGCAGTCTCAGGGGCTATGCCCCCTGGACAGAAGCTCTGTGCTGATGGAGCAGGAGCTGGGTCTGGGGAAGCTCAGTCTTCACCTGCCCCCCTGGGTCCTCACCATGGGGTAGGAGCCGCAGGGAAGGCAGGGGCACAACTGGGCCACGCTCTGTGTGTCTATACCACCTGGTACAGATCGTGGGCAGCGTACAGCCAAGCAGGATGGGACCTGCCAGTGTTCCCTGGCAGCTGAGTACACCCAGAATAGCTCTTCCACACTGAAGGCTGGGGGAGCAGGGAGCTGCCAGTCTGCTGCTCAGCCCATCAGGACTGCCACCCACCCCCCACAACAGCACAGACCCTGGGGCAGGACTGGTGAGGGGAGAGAAGATTTGCATTCTTTTCTCTAATGTTTGTTTATTCATTCTGAAAGAGAGAGAGAGAGAGCACACATGTGAGTGGGAGAGGGGCAGAGAGAGAGGGGGAGACAGAGAATCCCAAGCAGGCTCTGTGCTGTCAGTGCAGAGCCTGAAGTAGGGCCTGAGCTGGCATCAAGAGTGGGACGCTTGGCCAGCTGAGCCACCAAGCACCTGAGGAATTGCCTCCCTCACCGGCAGCTCCTCCTGGGTCTTCCCTGCAGGGCCGTGGCTGGATGGGGGAACAGAGGCCCCTGCTCAGCAGCTATTCTGCTCTTCTGTGACACTCCCTGGGGGAGATGTGGTCTGCTGGCCTTCAGCACATGCTGACTCCACACAGGGACCCTGAGCTCCCAGGCGTCTGGGTCATCTGTCCTGCAGCCCAGCCACAGGAGGCTCGCAGGACACTCAAATGTCGCGGTTTGTCACTGTGCTTGACGAGTTCCATAGATTTCACTGAACAAACTTCCCTCAGTTTCCCATCAGGCCTCTGACCAATCTCCAGACACCCTGAATGATTGTTTTTGCTAATTTTGACCAATTTAATGCATTTGCGTCTGGGGGGAAGGCTTTGCCAAACTCCTCACACAGCCACTTCCTAAGGCTCCATTACCTTTTAAGAAGATTTAGATAACAATAACTGTTTTTTTATATTTTTAATCTTTTATTTATTTCTGAGAGAGAGACAGCATGAGCAGGGAAGGGTCAGAGAGTGAGGGAGACACAGAGTCTGAAACAGACTCCAGGCTCTGAGCTGGCTGTCAGCACAGAGCCTGACGCGGGGCTCGAACCCACGAACTGTGAGATCATGACCTGAGCCGAAGTCAGAAACTGAGCTGACTAAGCCACCCAGGCACCCCCAGCAATAACTGTTACAGATTTATGTCTGTGGCTACCATTTCTGATGCCTTTTCTTCCTTGATGTAGATCCATACTTATATCTGGTATCTTTTTACTTCTGCCTCAAAGTCCTTCTTTAATATTTCTTTAGTACGGTCTGTGGCCAATGCATCTCAGATTTTTACATCTCAATAGTCTCTATTTTGCATAACAAAGATAGTGTCACTGGGTATAGAGTTCTAGGGTGACACTTATTTCCTCTAGAGAACTCAAAGGTGCACCCCGAGCCCCCTACCCGCACTGTGTCCAGCAAGGAGCTGGCAGCCGGGAGATGGCACTTCTGTTCACAGCGAACCTTTTTCCCTCTGGCTGCTTTTAAGATTTTCTATTTATCACTGGTTTTGAGCAACTTTACGATGTGCTTCCGTGTGGTTTTCCTCATGTTTCTTGAGCTCACGACCCACTGAGCTTCCTGGATCTGTGCATTTATGTTGTTATCCACTTGGGATATTTCAACCATTACTTCTTCAAACACTTTCTCTGTCCTTTTTGCCCTCTCTCTTGTCCTTCAGGGACCCTGATGACACACATATTGGGTCACACTACGTCCCAAAGCTCACTGAGGTATTCTTCCTTTAAATGTTTTCCTCTGTGTGTCTCATTGTGGATAGTTTCTATTGATCTGTGTTCAAGTTCACTAATCTTTTGTTCCATCATGTCTAATCTGCCAACTCTTTCCCTCTCCAGGGAGTTTTTTCCTCACAGACATTTTCATTTCTAGAAGTCCAGTTTAGGTCTTTTCCTATATCTTCTATGCCTCTATGTTTCTGTGCACACGAAGTACAATGTGAATGGCAACTCTAGTATCTCTGTCTGCTAATTCTTTCTTTTCTTTTCTTTTCTTTTTTTCAGAGAGACAGAGTGCACCTGTACAAGTAGGGGAGGGGGCAGAGGGAGGGGGAGAGAGAATTCCAAGCAGGCTCCGTGCTCAGCATACAAAGCTGGCATACAAAGATTTGATGTGTCCACGGGGCACCTAGGTGGCTTAGTTGGTTAAACGTCCGACTTTCGCTTAGGTCATGACCTAGTGGTTCGTGGGTTCAAGCCCTGCGTCGGCTGCGTTGTCCTGACTGCCAGCTCAGAGCCTGGAGCCTGTTTCAGTCTGTGACTCCCTCTCTCTCTGACCCTCCCCTGTTCATGCTGTCTCTCTCTCTCCTAGAAATAAAAAACAAACAAAAAAAAACATTAAAAAAAAAGATTTGATGTGTCCATGTGCACACATGTATACATACATTTTTCACCTCAGAGAGCTACTTACATAATAAAGCCAACACCTTCCAAGAAATGAGAGTGCGGCTGGAGGAAGCAGGTCCCCAACCCCGCAGAAATGGGGGGAGGGGGGAATGATGCTGGCATCCTAGTACACTGAGGACATTGCTGGTGTCCAAGCCACACCCAGGACCCTCGGCCCAGTGGACCCTCTCTGGGTGTGATGGTCCAAGATTGCTCACAGTGGAAATCAGGCTTACTGGTGGGCAAAATGCCACAGCCACTTCCCGGATCTGCTTAGCCTTTTGTTAAAATGGTACATATTCAAGGGGCGCCTGAGGGGCTCAGTCATTAAGCATCTAACTCCGGCTCAGGTCATGATCTTATGGTTCATGAGTTTAAGCCCCACATTGACCCTTGCATATGGTGATCATGAGTCCCACTTTGGATGAACCCCATCCTCTCTCTCTCTCTCTCTCCCTCCCTCCCTCCCTCTCTCTCTCCCTCTCCCTCTCCCTGTTCCCTCATGGGATTCTCTATCTGCCCCTCACTTGCTCTTGTCAAAAAATAAGATAAATATTCATCTACCCTCCTCTCCATTAGTTCTACTTGCAGGTATTTAACCAGGAGAAATGAAGACACACAGCCACACACAGCTGTTGCTAACACCAGCTTCACTCACAAAATCAGGGAAAAGTACCATGTCCACAGCAGGAGAATGAGTCCACGATGTGCTCACACGTCTCAGCAAAGGAGAGAGGGAAATGACAGCGCCTGCAGCTGGAGGAAAAACCTAGAACCCACGTCAATGCACGAGATGGCAGACGTGACTACCTGAACTGCACTCTGTGACTGCCTTGGGTGGGTGGTAAATGGGAAGGGTCAGGAGGGACCCCTGGGGCAGTGTGGGGGCTCTGTCCTGACCTGTGTTCATGAGAACCAGCCCAACGGTGTGCCTGGGACCCGGACATTGTGCTGTATCCCAGCTGTACTTCTAGAAAGGCACCTAAGCAAATGAAAAATATCCAGCCTCACAAACTTAGTCACAGGTCAGGAGAGCAGGCATCTGCGGGGAGGGGGTGCTGCTGGGCATGGGCTTCTCAGGTAAAGCCCTTTGTTTGAATGATGAAACGCTACACTTAGGACACGTGCACTTTGCTGCACGTGTTCATGCAGTGCTGTCACAAAGAGTTTACGATTATAAAGCAGGTCCCACCTCAGATGAGCCTCCAGAAGCTGCCATCGGCCCCGTCACTCTCACGCCTCCAGGCGCCACCCCAAGACCATGGCCCCCTGGCCCCTGCCTAAGGCCCCTCGCACGACGGCGGGGCTAGTACCAACCGCTGCAGAATGAGGTAAGTGTGCAGATGGTAGACACCAAACGTCCGAGAAACAGAGGGAGCCCGAGACCTGCGTGCACGTCCTCTTCACTCGCTACGTTGTCCAGCCTGAATCCCCCGCCTCCTCCACGGAGGAGCCGCACCCCTTCAGGGCTGGGCCTGTCCCTTTACACAGCCAGAGCCCAGAACTCTTCGAGGTCCCAGTGCCCCCTCGCTCAGGGTCTGGGGTGCGAGGACCCAAGTTGGAGCAGGCAGGCGCCAGCTGTCTGAGTTTCTGGAACCAGCAATAGTAGGCGAGAGGGCGGATGACCAGCTGGTATTGTGAAAGGATGCAGGTCTGCAGCTTCTAGAAGAGGGTAGGGGGGCGGGAGGCAGGCCCAGGCCTTACCCTCTCCCCCAGGAAGAACCACACCAATACCTCCATCCTCACTTCTCTGGAAGGGCCGAAACGTTCCCCCAAACAGGTCTTCAGAGAGAGCAGGCAGCAAAGGACTGCTTTGAATATCAACGTTTTCCGAAGATCAAAAAAGAAAAAAGAAAGAAAGATATTTTGGAAACATCTAATGTGCCAACTAATTAAGTGTCTGATTATTAACGAGCTCTCTCCCAGAAGAAGGGAAACAGCTAGGCTCCTCGGCCACCCTGGATAAAATCAGATAGAAGGGAAGAGTTTCTCACACTGAACGCACAGGCAACGAGAACAAAATAGATAAGACTACATCAAAATTTTCAAATTCTACGTGGCAAAGGAAGCCGCTGTCAGAGTGAAAAGGGAGACAAATTTGCAAATCATTTATCTGACAAGGGGTTAGTATCCCAAATATGTAAGAACCACAACTCAACACCAGGAAACACTAACTATGCTGATTTTAAAACAGATGAGAGGCTTGAACAGACATCTCTCCAGCCAACAAGCCTGTAAAAAGATGCTCGGCACCACTACTCCTTGGAAAAGTTAAAATCAAAGGTAGAGTGAGATTGGGACGGCGATGATCAGAGAAATGGAAACAACAGGTGTTGCCAGGAACGTGTAGAAAGCAGGGCCCTGAGCACTGACGGTGGGAGTGTAGGGTGGGGTGGCCGCGGGGGAAACGGTGTGACTTCCTGCAGAAATTAGAGTCCGGCCATCCCACTTCTGGGTACACGTCCAAACAGACCGAAGGCAAGATCTCCAGGACATATTTTCACACTCATGTTCAAAGCAGCACTATTCACAGTAACTGAGAGGCGGGAGAAGCCCCAGTGTCCATGGACAGAGTACCATCGAGATACATCGGAGCATCATTCAGCCTCAAGGTGGAAGGAATCACACCTGCTACCAGGTGGATGAGCCTCGAGGATGTGATGCAGACTGACACAAGCCAGATACGGAGGACACACGCCGGGACCCACTCACACGAAGCCCTGGGATCACACGACGACATGTGCCGGAACCCACTCGCAAGAGGTCCTGGGGTTCTCAGACTCATGGACACAGAGTAGACAATGGGGCTGAGGCCGGGGGAGCAGGCAGGGGTCTGTGTGTAACGGAGACAAAGTCTCAGTGTGGGAGATAGAACATTCTGGAGACCTGTTGCACAACAGCGTGCATATAGATAACACTACCACACACTTCCAAATGATTAAGATGGTACACTTATGTCTTGTGGACTTTCTTTACCACAATTAAAATTTTTTTTAAAATATTTTATCTATTTCTAGGAGAGAGAGAGACAGCATGAGCAGGGGAGGGTCAGAGAGAGAGGGAGTGACAAACTTTGAAACAGGCTCCAGGCTCTGAGCTGGCAGTCAGCACAGAGCCCGACGCGGGGCTCGAACCCACAAACCGCGAGGTCATGACATGAGCGAAAGTCGGACGCTTAACCAACTAAGCCACCCGGGCGCCCCTACCACAATTAAATTTTTAAAAAATAGAAAAGAGAAGAGAATTTCTTTGTCCTCATCCTGAAACTCGAGTCCCCTGCCACAGACCCCAACAGTCACAAGAACGAGGTGATGTCGTGGTGGTGCTCTCTACTACAGAAGGTTTTCAGAACCTTCCTCATGCTTGTCTTAGCCCTGCCACACAGAACCTCAGGAAAGCTGGCAAACACCCTCCCCTCCATCCGTCTGTCCACCCATCCACCCGCCCACCACCACACATGCATCCATGCGACAAATATTCACTGAGTGATTATTCTGTGCCAGATGCTCTTCCAGGTGCAGGGAGCCTAGCAAAGAGGAGGCAGACAGGACCCTGCCTTACAGGAGTTCCCAGTGGGAGAGGATAGGTAAGTAGAAACAGAGAGTGACAGAGAAATGATAGATGATGCCAGATGGTAGACAGGTAGGTAGGTATCTCACTAGATGATTGATAGCTAGATAGATAAATAGGTGATTGATAGATAGATAGAGAGAGAGAGAGACAGACAGACAGACAGGTTTTGTGCTAAATTGCACTAACTATACCAATAAGGCTACTAAGATCACAGGAAATGGTGGCAATTGTTTTTCAGAGTGAAATAACGTGGTGGTGGGTCCGCCTTGCCCAGAAGGGGCTCTGTGGGGGGAGGGGGGACTGAGAGAGGGGCTGCGAAGGGAGCCAGCAGGAAGGAGGAGCCAGTCTGAGGAAGGGGGAGGGGCGGATCAACACAGGGCAGGTGGAGAAGGAGGCAAGGCGGGCCCCTGCTGTTTCACAGCATGTGCAGGTGAGGGGGCCCACAGAGAGGAGGCCAGGCCCTGGGAAGGGTCATGCATGCTAATGAGGGAGGGGGGCGGCCCCCTGTGCGGAGGCTCCCTGGACCACGCGAGGTTCCCTCCTTGCCTGGCCGCAGCAATCTGCCCACCTGGCACTTGCCCTCCCAGTGAGGGCCTCCAGACACTAATCCATTTGCCTGCGCTAATCCAGACTCAAAGGGGGCCCGGCACTTGGAGATGGTCACCTGCAGGAGAGGCCTCGCCCCCTCCCCAGCTAATCCCCGCCAGGCACCCAGGCTGATCCAGTTTCCAACAGGCCCAGGACGTCTCATCAGGGTGCTCTGGGGATTGTTCCCACAGGCTGGGTGTCAAGGAAGGGGAAGCCCCTGTCACCAAGCATCATCAGTGGGCAATAATTATGTAGAGTTAGGGCCGCTGGCTCCTTGCAAGTGCCCTGACCCTCCTGAGCCACGTTCACCAGGGAAGGTGGGAAGGGTCTGCACCCTGCCTGCCCAGGGCCCTGTAGGGAGGTACCAGTCCCTACACACCAGCCACCCTCCTCCCCGACAGAGCCTGGTCCTGGATGAAGGAGCCCGTCCTTCCCAGGAACCAGTGCTGTTTTTGAAATACCTGGTGATGAATCTCTCTGGCATCAGATGAAACGGGAGAGGGAACGGAATGTCTTTTCATCTGAGGGTTCTGGTTTAATACTCAACTGCCCCTGGTTTGGGGTTTTCAGGGTGTGTCTGGAGGGTGGGGGGCTGGCAGCAGGGGAGAACTGAGCCTCCCCTCGCTCAGCCCCAGAGCCCCCACCTCCGCTCCCCAGCAGCAAGGCCCAGCTCACCTCTGCCCACCTCCCTGCATTTACCAGAGCTGTGTCTGGTCTTCCACATCCAGAATTTGAGGTGTGATGCTCTGGTGTGAGCAAGTTGAAGCACAGCTAGAAGTCCTGGTGAACCAGGCATGTCCTGCTCTCCTGGTAACCGCCACCTTGGCCACAAAAATGTGTATTCCTGCACGAGGCTGCTAGAGCCTTGTCGCCCCCCTCCCCAGGCTGGGCAGGCAGGACCCTGGGGGGCGGGCTGGACTGGGCTGGGGCATGGGGCCCTCAGCTGGGTCCCAGACAGACAGACAGACAGATGCCTGAGGACCAGCCTGTGCAGGGACCAAGGCCTCATCCACATGGGGCTCCAAGGCTCAGCTGGAGCCTCAGGGCAGCGCTCAGGGCAACGGCTCTGGGGGTGGTCAGGGCAGGATGGGCACCAGGACAAGTAAATGGTACAGGTCATGTGATCACTCAGGATCTGGAGTGTGTGCATGTGTGTGTGTGCGTGTCTATGTATATGTGTATTTCTGTGTGTGTGCAGGTGTGTAAGTACATGTGTGTGTATGCTGTATTTGTGTATACATGTATAAGTGTGCGTGTGTACCCCCTCTGGGGCCCCGCAGGAGAAGGACAGGATGTCTGTCCTCATGGAGACACGGCCCCAGGGGCACAGCAGGGCCATATGCAGTTGCACACACCCCGCGGCTGTGGAGACCAGGTCAGGGCCGGGGGTCAGCCTGCACCAGTGTAGAAAGCCCCGAAGAAGGATGCTGGAGGCTGTGGAGGAAGTGGCCCCAGGAGGAGTCCACACGGGCTCCTAGCAGGGGATGATGGGGACCCCTCGGCACAGCAGACCCCGCCGGTGCCTGGGGCTCTGTTCTGGGGACCCACAGGGCTGATGTCGCCCTGGCCTCTGCCAGCCACCCTGGCTCTGTGCCTGTGCTGCAGACGCCCACCCAGGAGAGCCGCACCACCTACCCCATGCTCTGGGCCCACTCAAGCTCCCAGTGGGGTGGACAGGCTTCCGGGGGGTGGGGGGACAGGCAGCCCAGCTCTGGCCACGTTGCAGAAGTGTGTTCTCTGGGCCGAGGTTCCTGGGCTATGAGGTGCACAGAGTGGACGGCACAGGACTGTGGAAGGCATGCAAAGCCCGCTGGCCCAGATGCTCCAGGAGCCATCGCCGGAAGGGGGACCACTCAGGAAGAGAGCAGGTTTGGGCCAAATGTTTGCGTCCACCCAGAAGCCATTCACTGAAACCTAACCTCCACTGGGGTGGTGTCAGGTGGTGGGGCCTTGGGTCAGTGAGGTCGAGGGCCAGGAGCCTCTGGATGGAATCATGGCCCTCAGAGAAGACCCCAGGGCTCGCACCCTCTCTGCTCTTGCCCTGTGAGGATGCAGCAAGGAGACGCAGTCCATGAACAGAAGCCTCCAGACCTGGGAGAGATGATGCCTATTGGGTCTGCACTGTCCCGTTACGGCTGCTGGGCTCAGCCAGAAACCGCCGCGGAGAAGCCTCCTTCTGGTCCTGCTTGTGCCTGCTGCCAGCTCCCCCTGTCGCACCCCTGCATGCACTCTGGCAAGAACACCTGGGCATGTGTCTAGGATAATTGCCCCAGAATGGCTGCTGCCCCACCTATCCTTGGGGCTATTTCTGCTCACACTTGTCTATGGGACGGAGCATTCTCACTGAGGCCTCTGGAGGAGCAGGCCTGAAGGGAGCCGAGGGAAATGAGAAGCCACAGAGCTTGTCCTGCAGCGAAGACCCAGCAGGGACCCCCACGTGAGCCCCCAGCCGTCCCCAGCCTGGGAGCCCACCCCCCCGCCCCACCTAAGTCAGCCCTGCCTGAGCCCAGGTCAGGGAGAGAAGACAGTGCCACCCTGCTGAGCACTCGCCGCCTGTGAACCAGTCTCTCAGAGTGGGCTCCCCCAGAGGACACCTCTCCACCCAGTGCTGCACCCACCCCATCTCGCTGACACCCTAGCTCTGAGCCCAGCTGCCCCGTGGGAGCTGAGGAGCAGCAGCTAGATGTGGGGGCACAACAGACATGAGAGGTTCCAGCCCCCACTGCACTTCCATCATCCACTTTCCACTGGGACTACCACCAGAATGCAAGACAGAGTTTCTCTGGGAGTGAGGTCTGGGCCTTGGAGAAGCAGGTGCCAAAAAGGGAGAAGGCCAGTGCCGGCCGAGGGGAGGGAGCCAGGTGGGAGGCTGAGGACCAGCCAGGGGAAGACAGAGAGCTGGCCTCAGGCGGCCTCCAAGCCAGTGGCCAGGGAGGCCCAGAGCAGATGTGCCCAAGGGGCCCCCAGAACACGACCACACTGGGGAGACCCTGAGGCCGGCCCTCCAGGGGCTCCTCCTATCCCCCACATCAGGGTCCTTTGGGAAGCCCACCAGGACCAATGAACTGGTCTTGGAATCCACAGTCGCTGAGGCCAGGCCCCTTCCTGACGTGGGGGTGGGAAGGCCTGGGCCGGATGCAGCTTTCCTGTGTCTGAGGCTGGCCGGGAGCCGAGTCATGGCGCCTCAGGGGTGCTTGGAGCCCAGCCGCACAGCCTCCTCCTTCTCTCGGGCGTATAAGGGTGTTCCACAGAGGCTGTCTGCTTCCTCCAATTCACACCAACCAACACTGGTTGAGCGCTGACTGTATACCAGGAGCTGTGCCAGGTGCTGTGGCAGTTGGAAAGAAGGGCCTGGGAGCATCTGAGGGCCCTCCACGCACCAGGGTCCTGAGGAGCTGCCAGCCTGCACAGTGCCCAGGGCATGGGTCCCAGCATGGGGCCAGATGCTTACACTCTCTGGACCTCAGTTTTCCCATTTGTGCAGTGGGGGCACGAGTCATGGCAGCATCACAGGGCCGAAGAAAGGACAGACAGACAGGAAGCTGCCATGATGCTGCAAGCAGGTCCCGTGGGCTCCGGGCACCGCCCGTGTTGGCATGTTTGGCATGAGTCATTCTCGGAGGCTGCACTCTGATGACTCGGGAACCCCCTGCCACAGAAGTGCTGAGACACACGCCCTGCCGCCTGCCACCCTCCAAGTGGCTAAGTGGCCGAGTTTCTCACAAACTCCCTCCTGGCGAGAAAGAAGCTGACCAAACACTTTCCATGACAAGACAGTCCACGCTTTGTCACGGGAGGTGCATGCCAGCAATCTTGTATGATCTGGACCACACGGGTACAATGAGTCCCTGGGTCCGGATGCCCCGGGGGCATGAACAGAAGTTCTAGAGCCCGCGGGCCCTGCGCTGACAGGGGCTTGCCTTTCCTAGGTGCCTGCTCTGTACACTAAGCTTGTGCCGAGTGCTCTGCGCCCCGGGAGCAGGCTCTGGCCCCAGATCAGAACACACGGTACGGAGGCAGTAGATCACACAGCCAGGGCCGCACCGGGGCAGTGGGACCACCAGGCACCATACGGACTCTGTGGAGGGACTAACCCGGAACCATTGCAAGGAGAGGGGAGTAGAGACCTCAGGAGGGATTTGGGGGTCCCAGGAAATCCCTAGCTGGCTGCTGGGAGTTGAGCTGTGTCCCCAGAGACAGATCTGTTGGAGCCTGCAGAGGGATGTTACTTGGAGATCGTGACTTTACAGAGGTCATCAGGCCACAGTGAGGTCATTGGGTCTCATCAGGGTGACTGGTGTCCTTATGAAAAGGGGAATTTGGACATGGACATGCAGGAGGAGGCCACGTCAGGTCTGGAGTGGTGCAGCCACGAGCCAAGGCCGGCACATCCTCCCCTGGTGCCTCGGCGGGAACATGGCCCCGGGACACTGGTCCCGACTTCCAGCCTCAAAACTGCAAGACAAGGGTGTCTGTTGTCTGAGCCGCCCCAGGAAACAGGTACAGGCAGACACCTGGAGCTCATGTGGAGGCCAGAGCAGCCATCGGACAGCAGCCAGCAAGGAAGCCCAGGGAGGGCGCTGTCGCTGCAAAGCTGCCTCCCAGGGAGCCTGATGTGTTTCCTGCACCAAGAAACCCTCCGAGAGCCACAGCCGCCAGATTCCCCTTCCACCTTCCACAACCCACGCAAGGTCCCTGCTAGGGCAACTCCAAGCAGGGGCCACACAGAAAATGGGTGCAGTCCCAGCCCAGCCAAGTCTATACCTGTGCCCTAAACCTCCACCCCAGGCTTGGCCACAGGCTGTGCTGTGCTGGTGACTTGCCCTAAAGTGTAGCATCTGCCCATTTCCCTGGTGTGAATCTTCCCTCCTCCGTCCACGTCCAGCACCAGTGGTCTTAGAGCGGCTGCAAAATTCACAAGTATGTGACAGTCATCCGTGGGGAGCGCACGAGTTCAGAAGGACACACAAGCCAGGCTTTCCCAGGCAGCCCTGCAGGCAGGCGGGCCAGTCCAGCCTCTACCAGCTGGTCCCCTGCTCCACCCCACGGGGCCCAGCCCATGACGGCTCCACGGCGATGCCTCTGCCACAGTGTTGTTTAAACCAGACGCCCGCAGAGAATTCCACCTGCTGCTCAGTGTCTGTTTCAACCAGAGGTGAGAGCCATGCAGACATTCAAAACGTTGGGTCGGTCGCTGGCTCCACAAACCCTTCGACAGAAGCTCCCGAGCTCAGTGCTGGGGACGCAGAGGTGGGCCGGACAGGGACCCCAGGCCTCCAGATGCCACCTTCCTGCCACCTGAGGACAACATGTTGTCTGGAAGGGCTCAGTCTGCTTTCTGTCACCCAGGTACTTTATTTTAAGCCCAAACATTAAGGAAATTTGCAAAGATGTAAAACAATGTTATTATTCTTACTAATTTTTGAGATTATAGTTAATTTTCTTAAGAAATTTACTTACAAGGGGTGTCTGGGGGGCTCAGTCGGTTAAGTGTTGGACTTCAGCTCAGACCATGATGTCACAGTTTGTGAGTTCGAGCCCCACATCAGGCTCTGTCCTGACAGCTCAGAGCCTGGAGCTGCTTCAGATGCTGTGTGTGTCTCTCTCTCCCTTTCTCTGCTCACACTGTATCTCTCTGTCTCTCAAAAATGAATAAACATTAAAAAAAATTTTTTTTAACATTTACTTATGTTAACATCACAACTTTATTATTGTTCATGATCATGTTACTGGGAGTTGGGTTTTATCCCCATCTCAGAGATGAGCAAACAGCGACTCCTTACGCTCACCTTGGTGTGACCTTGTTGTGACCTTGGCTGTCAGTGCAATCTGGATCCTCGAATGCATGCCCAAGTATCCTCTCTGCCCTTAAGCCACTCTCACCCTTGGCAGGGAACCCCACTCCGGGGAGGCCAGACCCATCCAGTGAAGGTGGCTGAGGGAGCAGGATGTTTTGCTGGAATCCCATCCCAGTTGGCCAGAGAGCCCTTGGTTCCATCCGCCTGGAATCCTGCCCCACTGGGCAACTCACGTCCAGGCCCGGAGGGGTGCCAGCTGGGAGAGGGAGAGCCATCCGCCAGGCACATGGCCCGGGAGGCAGCAGAGGCTCTGGGAGGGTGGAGGCCCAGGCTTCTCCAACAGCTCATTTCCCTTCTGTGGAACCTCCCGGAGGGCCCCTGCGCAGCCATTCCTCAGACGAGCCTGGGGTGTCTGAGCACCAGGACCAAAGGCACGTCCCTGTGCGGCGGGGGCACACCCTGCAAGGCTCCCCCAGAGCTATTTCCCGCCATCCAGGGCAACTTGTGGCCAATGCCATCTGACAGCCAACTGTCAAAGCCAGAGGCCAGAGCAAGAGGGACCCACTCCTGCACAGGCCTGTAGACCACCCCGGAGCCTCCCTCCTGAGGGCCAGTGTGTCCTCTGTGATGAGGCTGGCGATGCCGACCATGGTCAGTACCCAAACCCCCACAGGCCCCGAGGACCCAGCCTGGGCAGCACAAACAGACTGCCCATGGCCGTCTAGGCCTATGATTCATTTCCTCCTTGCTGTGGGGGTGCCCTGTGTCCTGCCAGTGGCCCACGGCCGGAGGTCCGTATCTCAGCAGCTGTATCTGAGCACAAGCTGGGCACCCCCGCCCCATGTCAAAAACGAGTAGTTCTCTGGTGCTCAGCTTTGGAAGGGCACAGGGAAGCCCAGAATGCAAGGCCTCCAGCTGGCCTAGATAGGGCAAGGGGGGCGGCGCAAATACCAGGGGAGGCCAGGCCCCCTTCTCATCTTCCCTTGCACTCTGGTCAGGCCCCCGAAATTCTAGAAGAGAGAATCCATGCAGCCCCGCCCCTTTCCCCGACCTGATACTGAGAGCGCCCCCTCGGCATATCCTCCACTCCCTCCCACAACCCCCCCCTCCCCGTGTGCTCCGTTTGAGCCCCTGCCCCCCTGCCTGAGGCCCCACCCTCTGAGCCAGAAAGTGTCAATTCAGGCTGGGGGTCCCGCATTCCCACCTCTCCTCTGGTCCCCTCACTGAGGACACACAGGTGATGCCCGCAGGACCCAGGGCCCCCTCCCTCCCAGACCTGCCTGCTCCTTCTGGGTGTCTGTGTGCAGCCACGGAAGGGCAGGAGCTGGGGCATGCGGAGGAAGCGTGTGGCAGAAAGTTGGAGGCGTGGATGCATGTCAGCCTGAGCCCTTAGAGGGCCCGCGAGGGAAGAGCCCAGGCCTGGGCCCAGAGTCCAGGTCGGGTCCCCTCTCTGGGCCTCCATGTGCCAGCTGCCCACCAGCACTCTCGCGGGAACAGACGTGTTCTGTGTCTGCACTGTCCAATATGGGGCCACAAGCCCTACTGCTGACGGGCTGCTTCATGTCACGTGGCTTTAATTACTTCAAGCTTGAAGGGCTCCTGGTGGCTCAAGGCTCTACTCTGGAAAGTGCCATTGTGGCTGCTCCTTGAGGTCATGCAGTGAGATACTGGGCACAGAGCCAGGCCCCAAGGTGGAGCTGCTGGGGAGCCTTCCTGCTTCTGTTGTCACCTGCCCCCAGAGGCAGGCCAGGCCTCGGTGCAGAGGGTCTGACGGAGGGCCACAGGGCCAGGAGGGCTCACGATCCCAGTTGAGCAATCCTGGAGGCCCGAGGGTTGGAGTGCAACTTGCTCTCCTCTGCCTGGGAGTTCCCCCCACCCCCCCGCCCCCCACCCAGCCTGGCTATCTGGAGTCTTGAACATGCCTTCCTGCAAAGGAGCAAGTATCCAAGGTCAGAGACCCAGGACATCCAGAGAGGGAACCTCAGGGAGGAAACAGAGGCTCTGAGCGTCGTAATCACTGAGGTATTCGGGGGCCGAGGACCAACCTCACAATTATTCCAGAAGAAAACCACCAATGCCAACAAGTCTGATGTAAACTCTCTGCCCAGCCAACCCCCACAGGCACCTGGAGGCCTGCCCTGCCTGCCTTCCCCCTGCAGATGGGGCCCCCGGCGGTCGTCCACTACAAGTCAGGAGGCAGGAGCCCAGGGTGTTGGGTGCAGGTGCGCTGCTCCGTCTGGGAGGGCCCAGCCTCCCCCAGCACTGCCCAGGCCCCCACATTCCAGGAGAATAGACCCATGGCCACAAGGCAGGGGAGTGGGAGGCAGATGGCCCATCCGAGCCCCAGGGCAGGCACGTGGCTGAGAGACACAGAGGCCCAGGTGGCCTCTCCCCCTCTCCTGGTGGGCACTGTGCTAGAGCCAGAGGAGGTGCAGGGAGGAGTGAGGGCAGGCAGGTCATCGCAAGAGCACCTTTCTAGAAAGCAGCTGTGCTCTGAATGCTCAGCCGCCAGGTGAGCAGGACTCTCTGCCTCTGTCTGGAGACCTCACACCAAGCACTACTCCTTGACTTGGTAACACGCAAGCTCCCTCCTCACAGTGGACCCAAGGTGAGGTGGGGCGGGCGCATCCCTCCGCAGCAGGAACTTCCCCCTGCACCTGTCCCAGTGGGGGGGGATGGGCTGGGGGACAAGTGCCAGACAGCACAGGCCCTGGGGGAGCCTCACCAAGGCCATGACATCCCAGGAGGGCGCACAGGAGAGCACACCAGGATCCCTGGGTGACAACAGAACCCGCCCAGAAGGATGGGGAAACTGAGGCCCAGCTGAGCAGCCATCCTGGGACCACGAGAGAGCCGGGCCATCTGGTCCAGGAACAGCCGTGGGCCTCCTCCCTCCACTGCCCATGACTCAGTGTCCCCGGGAACAACTCCCCCCCTGGGAGGTGGCCGCCTGCTTTCTTCCTGGCCCCGGCTTGGTCCAAACCCCTTTCAACTCGCGCCCAGCCCTCAGCCAACAAGGGTTCATTCAGCCTCCGGGAGAACAGGCCTGGGGGGCCTGGGAGAGCAGCTGGTAAAAGTGCAAGTCACACTTCCCTCTAAGGGCACAGGGAGGCCATCCCCGGGAAAGGAAACACAGACCACTAATGCATGGGAGGAGGTGGTCAACCTCACTCACAATCAAGGACCTCCAGACCCAAACCCCTGGACAGTAGGGCACAGGGTACCCCTGTCACTCAGTGCCCTCGGTCCTCACAGGGGCGTGTGCAGTGCCACCCTCAGAGGGGGCTGTGCTGAGGCTCACTGAATGTGAGCGCCCATTTCCTCCCGATTCCAGAAACGCAGCCCAGGAACCAACAAACAGAGGGACGGCTAGAGGTGTGTGGTGTCACAGGATGCAGATAGCAAGCAGGGCTCAGGGGTCCATGTCCACATGGAAGACAGGATGATATGGTACAGAAACCTCCTTTCTCAAAGACTAGTATGTGTGAGTGTGTGAACATGAGCAGGGGTGTGTGTGTGAATATGTGCCCATGTATGTGTGAGTGTGTGCACACACACATGTGTGGATTTGTGTGTGTGTGTGAGTGGTGTGAACACGTGTGCAGATGTGTATGCCCGTGTGAGCAGCATTGCACATGTGTGTGCACACACATGCATGTATAGATGTGTGTGCATGCACAGGCATTGTGAGTGTGTGCACATGTGAGCGTGTGCACATTTGTGTGCGTGCACATGCATGGGTGAGAGTGAACATGTGTGGATGTGTGTGTGAGTGTATGTGCACATGCATGCATGAGTGTGCTGTGCCTGTGTGGTGCACACGTGTGTGCATGTGCGTGCACGTGTGTGTGCACACGTGGCTGCATGCATCCACAAGTGTGAACATTTGTGTTCATACACACACAGACTTTCATGGGCGCCAACCATGTCACTGACACGGGTCACCCCAGAGAGTGGCTGGAAGGGGTGGAGTGCCCCCCCCATTTCTGCATCACCTGGGTTTTCACAGGGGTGAGGTCACACTGGTCTTGAGGGAAAGCAGCCCCCAGGACTTCTGGTGAGAGCAGCTCCCTCTGCAGAGAGAACTAACAAAGCCAATGTGCTACAGGGCCTCGGTTTCCTCATCTGTAAAATGGGGGTGGCAGCCCTTTCTGGTTTGGCCTTCACCACGCAGGGGAGGGAGGCAGGTCCTGGGTTCCAGGGAGCGACACTGTGGGTGGCCAGGCCTCTAGCCTTAATGTCCAGAGGACTCCTACCCGTGGCCAGGCTGGAGTTCCTGTATGTCCACCCCCAGTAGCTCTCACCCCATCCTGCACACACTCAGCTCCATCAGGTCAGGCTCAGAGTGGGCAGTGGGGTCAGAGAGAAGGGGTCCTGGCCTGGGATTAACATGGGGATCAGGGGAAAGGCCACAGCACTGCCCTAGGTCAGTCCCATGAGGGGGGGACAGGAGCTGTCCTTCTGCAACACCCAAGAGAGAGGCTACACCCTTCCTCAGGGAGCACCCCTCTTCCCCATGGAGCACCCCTCCTCCCCAGGGAGCACCCTTCCTGCCTGAGAGAACACCACTCCTCCCCAAGGAAGTACTCCTCCCCAGGAAGCATCCACACTCAGGGAACACTTCATAGGGAACCAACCACCCTGAGAGGGGCCAAGGTCAAGGTGCCACAGGAGGCCCAGGGCTAGCGTCTCCTGGATAGCAACAGGGCAGGGTGGGTGAGATGAGGTTGCAGGAGTCAGAAGGAGAGGGTTCTATTGTAATCGGGTATCTGTGACCCCCCCAAGACAGGCCAGGCTTCCCCGGGACCAGAAGGCCTGTGGCTCTCAGGCTAGCCCTGGGCTGCAGAGCTCCCCCTCTTCTGACTCAGACGAGAGGATGGTGAAGGACACACCTGCTGCGGCCCCCATGTCAGAAGGGAAGGTGCTGAGGCATCAAGACCACCAAGCTCCAGTAAGCACTCCTGAAGGCCACCCGGAGGAGAAGCGCCAGGGGAGACTGTACTTGCCCGAGGGCACCCAGTGTCCGGGCGCACACCTCAGGCACCCTGGTCCCAGGAGGAGACAAACCATAGAGGGCTGTGACCTGCTTTGTAAATGGCTGTTGCTACAAAGCAGGGAGGGCAATAGCAGAGCAGAGGCCACTCAGATACCCCAAAGCCCTTTGGTGAACCACAGCCATCCCTCAACCAACGGGGCTCACGGCTCAGAAGCAAGGCTGACCCGGCTCCAGGAGCGCAGATCAGGCCCGGGGAGCACAGCCTTCTGTGGAGGGGGGAGGATGACCGGAAGGGAAGGACAGTCCATGTTCCAGGAGTGGTCAGAATGTGCCCCCCACCCCAGACGCCGTGACAGCCTCCAGCCATCCTCCCCCTCCCCTCCCCCACGCCTCCGGTCCTGTCCCTGTCATGTCCACAGACTGTCTGGGCACCGCTCTGCCCTTCGAAGCACTGGAAGCCCAGCCCCACAGGGCGGAGTTGGCACAGCCCCCAAGGAGTTCAGGAGACCATGGTTCTCACCACATCTGGGGGTTTTCAACATTTACTATGAAACACTTTGCCACCAGCTAAACTCCATGATGCACACAGGACGCATGTCCTCTACCACGTGTCTGTCCTCCTCCCCGGCCACCAGGCGGCCATCAGCCCACCATATTTTACCAGATGCAAGTAAGTGAGTCGCAGACATCGCTGGATGTCAGGCAGGGTGTGCACATTGCACACCACTAACGCGAGGGCAGCATCTGTCATGGGTAAAACCTGCCCCCAGTGGGACCCACAAACCCTGCAGACACCTGAGCTCGGACAGATGCACAGCATAGCCCTGACCCCTCAGGACGAGAGTCACCACCCAGTGCGGCAGCTACAAAACACATGCGGCTCCTCCAGTGTGGACTTAAGTTAATTCGAATTAGGTGAGATATAACAGTCCCTCTCATGTCCCAGCCACATCTCAGGAGCTCGGTGGCCAGTGGCTCAGACCCAGGGCCCACCATCACCATAGAAACTTCTATCAGACCTTCTATTAAAACTCTGTTTTGTCTAACGCCTTCTTGAAAGGATCTTGAGGGAAACCGCGTACCTTATCACAGCCGCGCGGGGCCAGAGGGGTCACGGACTGCAGAGCGGGACCAGACCCCTGGCTACCTGTGCCCCTTGAGGGGCGCGGGCATCGCTCAGGTACTTCCCGCAAGCCACGGTCACTTGCCCGCCGGCAGTGTGGGCGCCCGGCCGGGGCACTAAGCTCCATCCAGCCACGTGTGGAATGGTGCAGGGGGGGCGTGCTGGCCATTGGCCCACATCATGATGCATTTTTCATGCAAGGCAAATGGCTCTTTGCACGTTTGTCTTCCTATATGGGGCAATCCTGGCACAGCAGCCACAGGGCCTTTGAAGTATTTCAAGTCAATATTAATAAATCATAGGCCACAGACTGTGAGAAGACCATTAACTGTTGGAAAGCTGAGCTCTAGAATGGCATTCTGCAGAAATGAAGCTGCTGCCAGGCAGGGAGAGGAAGGGCCGGGCTTCCGTCCTCAGGCACAAGCAGGCCCTGTTCTGCTCCCTCACGTGCGCACTGTGTGGCCTCAGCCAAGTTGCCTGACTCTTCTGAGCGCCAACCTTCCCTGACCCTTGGTCAGAGGGAGGCTCCCATCAGTCTTGGGGCGGGCAAATCCAAACCCAAAGCCCTGCACGGTCTGGGCCTGCTGACCGTGGGGCCCGCCCCCAGGGGACCCCAGCCCCTGCCTGGACCCCAGGCAGAGGAGAAACCCCCATTGGAACCTGTTTCACGGGTCTGCACCCCGTTTACGGGGCCCAGAGTGGGACTGCAAACGGGACTGTGTGCTCTGTGTCCGGACGTGGAGCCTGGCATGGCAGCTTTAAACCGTTAAAGAGTCAGTTCCGTCACCCCGGCCCAAGGAACCTTCACCGTGGTCTGAACGGCAAATTCGAGTGTAGAATCCTCAGCCTCTTGGGGGCTCCCTGACAAAATGGGACCCAGCTCCCTCCCTTGTCGCGAGTGTACTCCTGGGCACACAGGAGCCCCTGTCAGAGCCCCCACACCCGCCAGACGTGGGCTCTCACACTCGGGACCGAGGAAGCGGCACCAGCAGAGGACCGGTGCAGATCGTGAGCTGGCTGTAGTCACAGTTGTTAATAAATATCACGTTACATTAAAAACAAAAGTAAGGGACACTCAAAATCCCCATTTTCCAATTATTTGGTGAGGCTGTGCCATCCTCCGTGCTAAAGGTAATCCAGGAGTCTCACATCTGTAGGGCGGGTGGAACGCACTGCTGTGCTCTGGCCTGTGGCCTCCCAGCGCAGGGTGCCTCCCGTCGGCAACCTGAAATCAGCCACATGGAGGGAATACTGACCCGGCAGACAGTGCCAGATATTCCTTCAGGGTTTTCTCCCACAAAGGGCCAGGAGTTGGTAACCGGCAACTGCTGAGCCTCCTGTGCCCCAGGCATTGCCAGCAGACAGACTGCATCAGGCCACACCCATTCAGAGGCTGCCTATCCAAAAAGAAATGGTTTTGTTTTTAATTTTTTAACATTTATTTATTATTGAGAGACAGAACATGAGCCTGGGAAGGGCAGAGGGGGAGACACAGAATCTGAAGCAGGCTCCAGGCTCCGAGCTGTCAGCACAGAGCCTGACGCAGGGCTCGAACTCACAAACTGTGAGATCATGACCTGAACCAAAGTCAGACACTTATCCAACTGAACCACCCAGGCACCCCCAAAAAGAGATGTTGTTAATGTAAGGTAAACTGAGGCACAGCTCAGCTGAAAGTGGGCAGGCAGGCTCCCTGGAGCCAGAGCAGAGTAGGGAGACTACCAGATCGGCTATGGCCTGGGGAGCTGCTTGGCCAGATGAGATCACTTGTCCTCAGGTTCGAGAGCAGGACTCTGGCTCAGCCATGTTCCAACGGAGCACTGAGCATCAGAGCCTCCAGTCTGGTGTCCCGGCTAAGTAACCTCCTCACTGCTCTGCAGGCTGAAGCCGGACACGGGGAAACCAGGCCCCAAGAGTCACTCATCTCAGGGGAAGTCAGGCACTCAGAGTGTCTGACTCTTTGAAACATCTAGAAAAGGCCAGAATCATCCTTCAACAGCCTCTAGGCTCCCTGTCCCTGCTGCCTCCAGGCTCCCTGCCCTCTGCCCCTGGGTCCACTCACGCCCATCGGGAAGGCCATGGTCAGCAACGGCCACTGACCTGGGGAAAATCCGGGCTGGGAAGGCACCAGCAGGTGGAGGGGTGGGCAGCCACAGGGACCTTCCTCCATCTCACACTGGCCAGCCTTCTGCCCAGATGCCAGCCCCGCTCAGCCAGGGGCCTGGGGGCCTCCAACAAAAAGACCAGTGAGCAGGGCAGCCTTGGCCCCTACCCCATGGCTTCCAGACAGTCTCTGGCCCGCATATGAGTTCTCTGTGGCCTCTGAGGGGGGCCGGCGCCCTCGCCCTCAGACTGGCAGCCTCACGGGTCCCGTGGTCCCTGGAAAGAAAGGCCAGGGCCAGGACAGAGCAGAGCTGCAGAACTGAAAGGGCGTGGGCCACAGTGGGCAGAGAATGGAAAGGCAGAGGACGGGAGCTAGAGCCAGGAGCTGGGCTGCTGGACACGGGAAGGACCTGAGGGCCGGGGCCAGTGGTCCGTGGGCTTGAGAGTCAGGGGCCAGGGGCCGGGGGCAGGCTGACTGCAGGTCTGGGGGACACAGAGTTGAGTCCAAGGGCCAGGAGTGGTGTGGATGGCGAGCAGCCGTAGGAGCACCACGGGGCTGCGGCCGGGAAGCTCAGAGCTGGGGGCTGCAAGGTCTGGAGAACTGCAGACCGAGGGACTGGAGGGCAGTAGGGCCCCGGGGCCGGGGCAGCCACCCAGAGGCTGTGTGCAGGGTCAGCAAGTTCAGCCTCAGAATGGAAGAGGCCAACAGCCTCAGCCACCAGGGCCCTGCAAACCCACGGACAGCTCACTCCCCAGATAAGCAGGACCTGAGGTTTCTCGCTGTGTGGCCTCAGGCAAGTCACTCCACCACTCACTGGGGAAGGGACTTGCCGGTGTTGGGTTTCAGCATCGGAATTCTCTTCTCCTGACCCTGTGGAGCCCACTACAGATCACACAGGGCAACCCTGATCACTGGCCCCTGATCCCCGCCCCTGACCCTGCTGTTTAATACTCAGCCTGGGAGTGAGGGTGAGAAAGGCAGGGAAGGGAAGGAGGGAGACCCGGCCGGCCGGGAGGGGTCAGGCCCTAGAGCCCTGCAGGGCAGTAGGTCGGGGTGCCCCCCCTGAACCCAGCTTGCCAGGGGCAACCTGGGACCCTTACCTCAGTGAAACACTGGCTCTCCTTCCTCCCCTGGGTTGCCCAGATGGGCCCATAAATCATGTGCCCAGGCAGCAGGTACGCCAGCACCACTGTCTGGGTCAGCTGCAGGTCAGCAGCCTCCGGTTGGGGGCGGGGAGGGTAGGTTTGTGCATTCTGGGTGGGGCAGCAAGGAGCCAAGGGTGGTGAGCCCCTCCTTGGGGCATGCTGCCCTGATGCTTAGAATAGGGGATTCTAGGAAAACTGGTGTCCCATTTCCCATATGGGCTGACTGAGGCTCAGAGAGACTCACCAGGGACCCGATGTGGAGAGCACACAGTGGGCCCTCCCCAAACACACCTTCCCCACCAGTCCAGGACCCAGCCCAGCTTGCAGATCTCCTTGGGCATTCATGGCACCTGCAGGGCCTGGGACAGAGGAGGGGCAGGGCCGGCCTGGCCACAAGAGCCGCTTGACGGAGCTCAGCCCTCATGATGGCCAGAGGCCCTGGGCCCCTTATTCAGAGAGTCCAGACCCACTGGACCTGGAGGCCTGAGTCCCAGCAGAGTCTCAGGCGGCCGGGCCAAATGCTTCTCAGGTGGCAGCTGCTGCCCGCACAGGCCAGCACAGGTCAGACAGCGCAGCCAGACTCGGCCCTGGGCTGGGGGATGCCGGGCCCGCCCTCTTCTCCAGGCCCAGGTGTGAGAGGTAGAGAGCATCCAAGAGGCAACACATTCATTCCACAGAACTTCGAAGAGCGTATGGGCCAGGCTGGGTGTGCAGTTGAGGGGAGAGACAGACGGACGGGGGACAGATGGACAGCCATCCAGACCCCCTCCCTGCTCCAGCTGTGAAACAGAGCAGGCGGGGCTCCCTTGGCCAGTGCCCTCACTGCATTGGCCCAGGGCCCGCCCCCGCCTACAGCTGGGAGCCCCCCTCCCCGGCCCCCCATGGAGGCCCCCCTGTATGCTGGAGGGGGGTGGGGTGCCGTCCCCAGGGGCCCCACACAAGGCACCCTCCTCAGATCCAAATCTCCCGCCCACCTCCTCCCCCAAACACACACTCTCTCTCTCAGAAGCTGGATGAGGGACCAGTTTTCTGAATGGAGGGCGGGGTGGAGGGGAAGGGGCCAGGCTCTGGAGCCTGGGACCCTGGCCAACAGGGTCACCCCAGCAGGCTGCTCTCCTGCAGGACAGCAGCACCTTCTTTTTGGGATAGAAAGAATCAGATTCGACAAGTCTTGTAAAACGCTCCATCCGGGGCCTGACCCAGGAAGAGCCACCCGTCACCCTGCCTTGTGATGACTGCCTGCTGACCGGCATGCTCAGCACTGCTCGCTGGGTCAAGTTCCAGAACAAAGCCTGCAGCGGGACCGCATCACAGACTGAGGGGGGCAGACAGGCTGCTGCGGACAGAAACCCGGGTCAGAGGCTCACACAGGCTCTCGGCCTGAGGGGCCCATCCGGCTCAGCTCCGAGCCCCGGGGCTGTGTTATTTATGTAACCTGCAGTTTCCTAGGCACATAGTAATTTTCACCTCCCTCCCTGTCAAACAGAAGACAAGTTTTCACCTTAAAGTTGCTGATGAGCAGCCCAAACAGCAGGCGAGGCTGTCTAAACGAAAGTAGCTTCACAAAGGGGGCTTGACTGACGTGAGGACAATGAAAGTGGGGATGGTGTCTGGGCTATCAAAGCAGGCGCAGGTGGGCCGGCGAGCCCAGGCACGTCCCCGCAGAGGCCCGCTTGCTCCGCACTTATCTGTCTCTCAGGGTCCAAAAGCACGAACCAACAGGCACATGGCTCACTGGCCCAGGGCATTTCTCTGTAACCACTTTCTGAACCCCAACAAAAGTTTGATTACAGTTTGGTTGAGATGGAAAACAAGAGGAAGAGACTGTGTTACTCAGCAATTAGAATCCCTTTCCTCTCTGCATAGGGCATTTCCCTGCATTGCTCTCCCCATGGGTCCCGAAAGCCCCGACTCAGGCTTGCAGTTCCTGAACAAGATGCCCCCGTGGCGACAGTGGGCGTGAGTGGAAGGCCTGGTCTCAGGGGCCAGGCCTGATTCAGCAGCCCCATGGCCCAGTCACTGTGCTGCCTTTAGCTAAAGAGCTGATCTCTGCGTCCCCACCTGTGAGCGTGGGGACTGAGCCTACCTGCAGGGCTCCCGTGTGAATCCAGTGGGAGCATTCGGTGGCATGTGCATCAAGTGACAACCATGAGGGAACATCTGGCACAGATGCACCACTGTGTGGAACAGCGTACAGTGCTCAGAGGCAGCCCCGCAGAGGAGCCGTCTCAGGTCAGAGGCCCCGCCCCCACCCCACAAACCCAGCCCCTCTGTTCTGGCCTTCAACAGACAAGGGGGCCCCTGCCTTGCTCCTCTGGGCACATTCCTGAGTCTGGGATCTCCAGGGGAAATCTGGAAGGGTGTCTCGCTGGGTGGCCCACTTGTAAACCTTGAACAATGACATGGCTCAGTTTCCCCTCCTACAAGATGGACTGAGCTCCTCCCGAGGCCGTGGGAGGCTAATGAGTCAGTGTTTGTAAAATGCTTTGCGGATCAGATGAAAGAGGCCCCGGGTGGGGGGGCTGCCTGTTGGGGGCGATTATCATAGGTGCACATGCGCTCTCACCCCTGCTCCCTGCGCCCCACACGCAGATCTCAGCACTGGACCCGGGCGGTGAGAGCCCTCCCACCTCGCACCTGCTCCCTGCTCCGAGTAGGGCCGTGGAGCCTGCTCCAAGAGTGGCCGGGAGGCCCTGTGCACAGCTGCCCCCAGAGCCTGCTGGAGGGAAAGAGCAGGAGGTAGGGGCCCCAGCACCCCCTTCACCTCCCTGTGTTGTGCCACGTAAGCCCCCACCTTGTTCATAAACCACAGCATGGAGTTTTCTCTGCGCAGATTCATGGCCAGGGCCCCGTTTCCATGAGCCACCAGGCCCGTGCTACTCCGGAAGTGTGTCTGAGAGCAGATAAAGGAAGCACACCCCCACTGCAGCCGGAGGGCTGCCCGCCTCCCTACCTGACACGCGCCCTGTGGTTGTGGCAGCAGGGAAGGCCTCAGGAGCACACCAGCCTCAGTGAGGACATGTGGTCACAGCAGTCTGCCAGCCGTCCCGGACCCACACCCCAGCTCAGTTCCAAGGGCCCCTGGAACGATCGGACAGGTGGCCTGGGGGGAGGTGAACATGAGGACCAGATATGGGAGTGGCGTCAAGACTTGGCCCTGAGAAGGTAAAAAAAATATCTTCTGAGCAGGTTTTATTTCCAAGCTGAAATGACAGCAGCGGAATTAAATTTTGTTTCTTTTCAGGCTATCGAATGCAGACACAGGCAATTTTAGAATTATACCTGTGGCTCCCCTTCCGTCTGTACTGGATGCTCTGACCTCAAGCTGCTGCCCCCGGCAAGGGTCAGGACTGGGCCCTGACTCCCGGGCTCCATAGGGAATGAACGAATGAATGAATGAATGAATGAGTCCCCTCAGGGAGAACCAAGCTTAGAGAGCAGACGACCTATGGGGCAGGTCACAAGTACCTGACCCATGAAGATAGCCCCGTCCTTTGGATTTTAACATTTAAACTGCAGGGTAGACACAGACACTTCCCTAAACCGGCCCATTTCCTGGAGGGCCGCCCCCGCCCCATCTGCTCCCGCCCAGCAGAGCCCTGTCATTCAGCAGGAGACCCCTGGCAAGGTCAGAGGCCTGAGTCCACTTGCAAAAAGACCACGAAAATGCCATGTTCGTCAGAGAGCCACCTGCCCGGCTGCTTTCCGGAAGTCCCTTCCCCAGCCCCGGGGATGCTCCCCTGTCCGGGACCCCCATGCCCCTGACCCACCTCTAACCCTCGTGGACATGGACCTCCCAGGAACACCTTCAGTCTCCTTTTTCACCCAGAACCTTCCAGCCCCCACGCCAGGCTGCTAACCCTTTGAACCCTTTAGAACCTCGCTGGCCCGCTGTTCAGAGGCCTGTGCTGCGGTTCCCTCACTCCGCCCCAACAAACACGTTTTTTTTAGAATGAACACAGTTTTTATGATTTAAAAAAAAAAAAAAAAAACCCTCTGGTCTCCTGCAGCCAGAGGGACCCAGGCTCACCACCCGCAGACAGTGACCTGGAGCCCCCAACCCATCCATCACTGTCAGGCTCCGAGATGGGCCTGGCTGCGACTGCTTCCGCCGCACACAAGGAGAGAGGAGAGGGGGTCACCTGGCAAAGGCACCATGGGTCAGACTGAAGGTGCCTTGCCAAGCGCACACTGTCCTGCTCTGGCCAGAAGCCCAGCCTCCTTGGGGTCACAGTCAGACCGGGCTGAGAAACAGGCTCCTTTCTCTGTGCGGCCCCAGCTGGACAGAGGCCCTGAAGCAGCAGGCGCTGGGACTCAGGCCTGCCTCTGAGCCTTCACCGCCACCTCTGGCTGGCTGCCCGTCTCCTGAGCACCTGTGAAGGGCCAGGACTCCTCAGGGGCCACGAGCAGGGTGGCGGGGCTGCTTATAGACCACTGGAGTCCCTCTGCAAGCTGGCCCTCTGGGCAGGCTGGGGGGACCAGGAGGCCCCTGCCCCAGGGAGTTTGGGAGGTGGCTACAGCCAGTCCCCATAAAGGGCGAGGCCTCACCCTGCCCTGGAACCATGGAGGCAGGGACGGCTTGATGCCACCCACCTCTGTGTCAGCAAAGGGCCTCCAGGCTGATGGAGGGGTCCCTTGTCCCATGGGTGGGGGCATTCCACCCCCCACCCTGTGTTTGCCCCAAGGCTAAGCCCTGAGAGCCCAGGCAGCCACCCCTGCACCAGCTCCGGCCACCCTGTCTGTGGGGGACCACACTGTCCCCAAGCTGCTATGGCAGTGGTCCTGCCCCAAATGGGGGTACAGCAGTGTCCCCGAGCTTCTATGGCTGTGGTCCTGTCCCAGGCTGGGCCATGAGGGTCACAGACAGCCTCCCATCCTCCTGCATCCCCAGTGCCCTCAGAGAAGATTTGCAGGAATGAAGTTGAGGAAAACCTATGGGCGATCAACTCAGACCCTAAAGATCTACACCTATGGGACCCTGACAATGGTCTGACCCAATTGCTTCCTCCATAGATGGAGAAACCAAGGCCCAAAGAGAGCTGGGCCTTTAGGCCCCCGATTCCTGACCCTAACCAGAAGCTGAGGGGTACAGACACTTGTCAGCCTCTCTGTGGCTGGATTCCACAGCCCTAAGATGCAGAGGTGAGCACGTTAAGGCCTCAGCTGGGCTGCCTGGACATCAGTGATACTGAGTCTCTCCCACAGCTGTCGGGCAATCCCCCCCACAGGGACAGTAGTCACTCAAAGACAACCTTATCTGGGTCCCGGTGTGTCCCCCCGGCCCAGGAATGGGGAGGAGCCCTGGCTGTCCACCCAAGCTGCCCCACCTGACTCAGGGGCTTGAGGACACTGCTGCCCTCACTAAGACCAAGCCCTCCCCACCTGCATGTGGCCTCAGAGGAGCACCACCCGTGTCAGGTGGGGAGGAGCCTCAGACATGGTTCAGCATAGCATCCCCGTCTTATGGTGGGGAAGCCACAGGGACTTGTCAGAGGACACACAGGAGCCAGGAGCCCAGGTGGGGCTGGGACACCCCATCCAGGACCCCTGCCACCTAATCCTCGGTAGGCAGGCAGGCGGGGCCAGGTCGCCATGGGACTGGGTGAGTGGGTTGCTCTGCTGGGGCTCCCAGGATGACACCCTGCAGACGGAGCTGCTCATACCACAGTTCTTTTCCCAGAGTCCTGGAGGCTGGAGGCCGTGGACTGCTTTCTTGTGAGACTCTCTGTCTTGCAGGCCCTCCTCACTGCTGTGTGCTCACGTGGCCTGACCTCTGTGCACCCTCACAACACCAGGGGAGTTCTGTGGGTCTTCTTCCGATAGTGACACTGATCCCACTGGGCTGGAGTCCACCCCGTGACCTCATTTAACCTCAGCGACCCCCTAAAAGTCTGTCTCCAAATACAGCCACGTTGAGTCGGGTGGGAATAATCCAGTCCAGGGCAGAGCATTAGACGCTGGTGCCTATCTAGGAAAGTTCCAGAGTGTCTGGCCCACAGCCCGAGGCCAGGAGAGCAGGAGCAGATGCTTGGCCTGCCTCCAGGAGCTGCCAGTCTACTTCCCGGACGGTCTGGGAACACGTGGGCACCCAGGAACTGGATGGAATGCTGCCTGCATCAGCTGCATGGGGCGGACGGTGTCGCAGCAGAGAAGGAGCCTGGGGGGCCTGCACAGCCGTGGAACGAGCATGGCAAGCACCGCTTGTGTGCAAGCCCTCTGTGCACACTCCCCAGAATGATCCCATGAGGCCCTTGCAGCCCGATGTCCAAGTGGGTGCTGCCACACCAAAAGCCACTGGTTGTCCCACGTCACTGCCTCCCTCTGGGCAGGGGTCTGATCCGCACCAGGGCTTTCAGACCCTGGGTCTCCTGCTCTGTCTCTATGGCTTCACCTCCAGCCCAGATAGCAGCTGGTCCCAGGCAGAGGGATGAGCACCCAGGTCCAGCTGGGCCGCCCACCAGGGCTGTGCTGGGGCCAATACTTGAGCTCTGGACTGGGTTTCTTCATCCACCAAGAAATCCTGGCAGAGGCCACAGAAAAGCTGAGACTCAGCCCAGGCCAGAGCACGGAGGCCCTGGGACAAGAGGTTGTGCTAGGGTGGCTTTCTGCTGTCCCCAGCCAGCTCCTAGAGGAAACCAGATTGGAGAGATTCGTGGGTGTCCCAGCCAGACCTTTAGCCACTGCCAGCCCGGGTGGGCAGGTCCTGTTCAGAAACACGCTAGAAACATAGCACCTGTGTTCACACCCACAGCTGTGCTGCTTCTTGCCATCCAGCTTCTGTTCTGCTCTGCAAGACAGAGTCTCCTGTCCAACTTGATGTGAGTCACTTTGTCACTGAGGAATACCCCACAGGTGCTCAGTAAAGGTTGCCCCCAGCCTGATGTCTGCTAAAGGTTTGTGGGACCCTCAGTTGGTTCTGTGGAATAATGCCTGGTGCTCAGCGCCACCAACACCCACACAGCAGAGAACCCCAAGCCCTAGCTGGACAGAGCCCCCAAGGCTGAGGCAGGTGGGTGCAGGGCCTCTACTCCTTGTGCCCCTAGAGAGTGAGTGTGAGGTCAGGAGGAAGAACCAGACACAGACTGTGGACCTATCCCCTCTCCCTGGGAACTAAACCTGCATAGCCACTCAGTCATATCGCAGAGGGGAGCCACAGGGGCAATAGAGGCATTTCCGCCCTCTATTTCCCTCCACACTTTAAAATCCTAGAGTATTAGCTTTATGAGGATAGGGCTGTCTTGTCACTGCTTTCCACCCCTCATCTAAGGCCTGACACTGAGACGGTAATAAGTATTGGATGCAACAGTGGTGGGTGGTGGGAAATGGGTGAATGGTGGATGAACAGATAGGTGAGTAGGAAGGTATATGGATGGGCAGATGGTGGGTGGGTAAGTGCCTGGATGAGTGGATGGATACAAGGATCAAGGAAGAGATGTGAACAGACCAGAACAACCTAGGTAGGTTCTTGGTACTCAGGCAGTCAGCCCTTCACCTGCACAGCCAGAAAGTGTGTCTCAGTCAGGACTCCTTGCCTCAGTTTCCCTGGAATGTCTCTGGCCCTCTCTGGTAGTCAGGAAAGTCATTCCCCAAGACATCCGTCCGCCGATACCTAACTTGAGTGGACCATCAGGCAAGCCCTCCACTGCCCCCAACAGGCTGCCCTCCATCTCCTTGGCCCCTGGGTTCGGGCTGCGGCAACCCAGAGGCAGCCCCTCAGCTTCCTTGTCTTTGAAACAGGGTCTTCCTTCCCACACTGAGCTCCAAGTGCCACATCTGCCCCTTTTCCTCACCCATCTATCCTGTTGAGAGGCTGTGCCGGCCAGAGACCCGTGACTGTATGGACAGTGAGCGCTTATCATGAGAGAGAAGGAGAAAGAGAAAACCCAGTAAAGCCTGTACTGTCACCCAGAAACCAGATCCAGGCTGGAACAAGCGCCCAAGGTCAGCTCAAAGCTTTCCATGGGGCCCAGGTCCCAGACCCCACTGCGCCCCGAGCCTGCACTCACAGAGCAAAAGCCAGTACCAGGCAGCCCCTTCCCACATCCTGACCAAAGAAAGCTTCCCCCGAGCTCCACGGCCTCAGCCCCGTTTCTGTACTGCCGAAGTATAGAACCGTGGTACAGAGCCACAGGGCAGAGCCATGGGGCAGTGCCTCGGTGCAGAGCCATGGGACAGCCAGCATGAGCCACAAATGCAGTGTTATGTTTTTAGTCTCCCTGCCAGCTTTTGAGAAACATGCCCAAGCATTAAGATTATGCGGAGGACTTTCCAAGTTTCTTTCTTTTTCTTTTTTCAAAATGTGGTCTGCTGGCTTCCACATCAAGCAGCCTTTTCTGAATTACAGGGTATATTCCCCCAGGAAGCTCAGGCTGTGTCTTAGCCCTCAGAAATGGGACGTGGGCCTGAGCGCTCCCCTGGAATCCAAGGGGCACAGCACCAGACCAGAGTTCCCAGGGCCCTGGCTCCCTTCCACTGTGCACAGACCCTCGGAGCAGGGAAACAAGGCACCCGTGCCTCCCGAGGTGGCAGCCACTTGTCGAGGAGAGCAGGGGCTATGTGGAAGGGCCTCCCCTCTCCAGCTGTAGTGCTGTCCCCAGAGCCAGGGTGTTCGGCCTGCAATGGGCCGGGATGAATACCTCCTGCGTACTAAAGAAAGACAATGCCCTACCGTGAGAGGGAGCAAGGCCACTGTGAGCCGGCCCTCGAGTCACCTGGGACTGACTGACAAGTGCCCCTCAGTGTCCATGCACCCATGTGCACAGGTGAGCTTTCGGACTCACAAATGACTCCCTTTCTACTTGGAATAAGACTGTACCGCCCTGCTCCCCACTCTGCTACAACCCTGTCCAAGCCCCGAGTGCTCCCCACCCTCAGCTCAGATGCCCCCAGGAAGGCTTTCTAATGCCCCCGTATAAATATCCCCAGCCATCACTCTACACACCCTGAGGCTGTTTATCTTCCTGACACACCCAGCTTGTGCACTGCTGCATCCCAGTGCCCAACAGGCCACACAGAGCTAACTCAGTCTGCCTATGGGACCATCGTCCCCCCTACCCCCAGCCAGTTAGGCCTGGCAGTTTATGAGGTTTTAGAACAGAACAAGAACCATCAAGCTGGTGAGTCCATTCAGCGGCCACTAGCCATGTACAGCTATTGGGCAGGTGAAATGCAGCTAGAGCAAATGAGGAGCTGAATTTTTAATTGTGTTGTGTTTTAGTTCATTTTAAATCCAAATGTAAGACACAAGAAGCCATGAACATCTGTGAACAAGCCCTGTATGCACATATAAAGACCTGCACACAATATTCACCGGAGCTTTGTTTGTAATGCTACAACCTGAAACCAGTCCAAATGCACCCCAGCAGTTGGATGAACAAACATTGTACATCCAATTTCCTAGATCCACCCATTCCCCAGATCCATCCATTCCCCAGATCCACTAATTGCCTAGATCCATCCATCCCATGAATCCATCCATTCCCAGATCCATTCCCCAGATCCTTCCATCTCCAGATTCATCCATCACCAGATCAATCCATTCCCCAGATCCACCCATCCCAGGACCCATCCATTCCACTAACCCATCTATCCCACGGATCCATGCATTGCACAGAATACTATGCAGCAATAAAAAGGGGCCACCTGCTAATGTGCTGAGTTAAAGAAGCCAGACAAAAAAGATTACATACTGCATGACTTAATTTACATAAAACAATAAAAAATGCCAACCAGTCTGACATGACAGAGAGGGTGGGTGGTGAAGATTACTAAGGGCATGAGGAAACTTTGAGGTGATGGGCCTGTTCATTATCTTGATTTTAGTGATGGTTTCACAAGTCCATGCTTATGTCAGAATTTATCAAATTATACACTCGAAGTAGGTGTAGTTTGTTGAATGTCAGTAATACCTCCATAAAGGTATTTTTAAAAAGAAAAAATGTGGTTTGGAGATGATAAGATAGTCTTATGTAAAAAGATTAAATTGGACTCATTCCTTACACTTTATACCAGGGTAAACACCAATGATTAGACAGAAACGTAAGATAAAACAAAACAAAGCCACGATGAGGGAGATCTTCGTGGTGAAGGCTCAGCTCTGCATCTTGAAGTGGTGGTTCCACAAATCAATATACGCGATAAAATGCCATTGAACTACACACACTGTGCTGGCACTATTTTCCTCATCTTGATACTGTGCTATCATTATAGGAAATTCAACCATCAGGGGAAAGTGAGTGAAAAGCGTAAGGACCCCCTCCATACCACCTCACTCGCTCCCCTCGAATCCACAATTGTTCCAAAACAGCAAGTATTTGAAATAAATAAACAAACCAACAATTTCGTAAAGGCCTAGCAGAAAACATGGAAGGGGTTTTCTATGATTTCTATGTTTAAAAATATTTTTGCTTTTTAGAAAATTAGAAACTAGATAAGTGGCAATCAGGGAAAACATTCTCAAACCATCAAAGACAGAAGGTGACTGGCCTGATGCTCAAAGAACGAGGCAGACAGCAGACGCGCGGCCCAGAGAAAGGCGTAGAGAACACTGGCTCCTGAATCCCGTGAACACAGCAGGTGGAAGGTCAAACAGCTTGTCGGTGAAAATGCAAATGTAAATGGAAAAGTGAATTTGAATCTACTTTTCAACTGTAAATTTTATGGAATCTATATACAGACCAAGTATTTCCGGGGAAACGTGGAATACAGAGTGAGACGCACCGTAAGGATAATATATCCACCGGATCTCTAAGTTCTCTTTGCACGAACCACAGTGAAAATAGCTCGTTAATGAGTTTTTTATTAATTACATGTTGAAATGACATTTTGTTAATCCAGACTCACTCACACTGCTAGGGGTACAGACACCTGTCCTCTGGCTCAAGCTCTTCTGAGGACTGTGGGCGTGGAGTGTGTGCCTCTGACGCTCCTCTACAGGGCGCCCTGAGATGGAGGCTGCCGCTTCAAGGACGGCAGCGCGGCCATGGGTCTCAGGCAAGGCACTGAGCAACCAACCGCCACGCTGCTCCATCTCCCCCTCCTCTCTCCCTAAGTGTCACTTGTGTCAGGTGGGGGTGGGTTCCACGCCTGCAGCCAAAGCTCTCCCTGATGCTCAGTAGCTCTCAAAGTTTGAGAAGGCTCCCAGGGGGGTCAAGAGGTGATGTAGGGGGTACAAGGGCCGACTAGAGGAAGCCTTATACCAGAGGGGGAAATGTGATTACCATTCAGGCTTCAAAGAAAGAAAAAGTGCAGTGATTTAAAGAAAAATACTGGGGAAACAGCAATGCAGTGTGCATTGGGGGAGCAGCAATCAAGATGGCGCTAACAATGACTGCCATTGTGGGGCAGATGCCTCTGCAGTACAGTTGGGTAAACTGAGGCCCAGCACAGAGAAGCATGTCTCCCAAAGTCACCTGATGCCAACTCCCAGCCCAGGCCTGTCTCAGTCAAGCTCGCACCTCCTCCCTCCCCCATGTCCCCATCACTCTGTCTCCCTCTGTCTCTGCCTCTCTGTCTCCATCTGTCTCTGTCTCTCTGTCTCCCTCTGTCTCTCTCTGTCTCTGTCTCTCTGTCTCTATCTCTCTGTGTCTGTCTTCCTCTGTCTCCCTCTATCTCTCTGTTTCCCTCTGTCTCCCTTTGTCTCTGTCTCTATCTCTGTGTCTCTGCCTCTCTCTGTCTCTCTCTCACTGCCTCTTTCTCTATCTTCCTTTCTCTTTGTTTCTGTCTCCCTCTGTCTATATCCCCCTTCCCTCGTTCCCCTCTCCTCTGGCTTGGGAAGAAAGCTAGGGGACACTGTGTCCCCTCTCTGTGTCCCCCTGGGCCTGCTGCCCCCACAGGAGCTGATGAGAGCCCAGCTGGGGTGCCTCGGACCTGGTGTTTTGTTTGGCCACAGGGAGGATGTGAGGGTCTGGGGGACATCACCGGCAGGGTGGGGCTGAATTACACGAGCTCTGGGCTGGGACAGAACCTGCTAGGAGGCCAGGGCCTTCTTCATGGTGGGGGCCTCACTCGAGCCCTTCCTTCTGGCCTCAGCCAGGCCGCCCTGGAAATGACAAAGGCCAGTTAGTCACTTCCCTGGAATTGTCACATCCAGCTGCCCCGTCCTAAATAAACAAGCCAGCGTTTCACCAACCGTTTTCAATTTTCCCAGGCGCTCACGGTAGCCCGCACGGCCACGTGGTGTCTCTGGGAAGCAGCTCCAGGCCTAGGGTCGCCCGGCAGGGGGCAGTGGAGCAGGCCTCCAGCAGGTGCCCAGGTCACACCCTTTGCCCTCACCCGGCCCCACCAGCAAAGCCCAAGTGATTTGGGGTGACATCACCCCCATCTTGGCTGCATCTGATGAAAATTCCCTCTTGGCGGGAGGAGGGCGACATTTGTTGCAATCCCAAAATAGCCCCCAAAGCTGCCCGTCACCCCAGGGATGCCCGGAAACCACGCCCAGCTAAAGACAGAGGTCACCCAGCTCCCAGGCCTTTGATGTTCAAGGGGCCTTGAAGAAACTTCCAGAAGAGGAGTGGGGCCACGGCTCCACCAGGGCCTGGTCCACCAGAGCCACAGAGAAATGTCTACAGAGGGAATAAATGGCTGACTGATTGAATGAAGGAACGAAGCTAGAAAGATGGAGGGTGGAAAAAGGAATGAGTCTCCCCAGGGCCCCTGGGGGAGACGCCCTGCAAACGCCATCAGAAGCGTGGCCTCTAGAGCCGTGGGAAGGTGGCTGCCCTGTTCTCAGCTGGTGTTGGCTCCTTGGTTACGGCAGATCCAAGACACTCAACCACAATGGCACCTGGGTGTGTGACTGACCCGGCAGCCCCGCGCCTATGGCAGCACTCCATCCGAGAGACTCGGAGGACATGCCCCAGGTCACACGAGGTCACATGCTGCCGTCCCTAGGCATTATGCCTCAGGTGCCACATCTGCCGACGGGACTGTCCCAGACCCTGTGCCCTCACAGTGGTGTCAGGACTCCATGCATTTAGCTGCAGACGACAACACCTGCCATGTGCTGATGTGGGCACAGTGAGCTCAAGGGCAGAGGACGGGGCAGGGGTGGGGCCCAGATCGCCGTCAGGCAGGCTGCACTGGGGACCCAGGGTCTCTGTGGGAGGTGGTCTGTCTCCAAATCCCGGTGACACCTCACAGGTCCTGCAGAGCTGACTTGCGTCCCAGGTGGGTATATAGGTGCTAGAGGAGATGTCTGAGGGGCCCAGAGTGTGACCTTGAGACCTAGGAGGCACCTCCTGACCGTATCCATCAAGGGGCACAGTGGGAGCCGAGAGCCAGGACCCACCTCACAGCCTGGTGTGGGCACTGAGATGGGCACTGTGCCCAGGCTGTGTCCTCCTGGAGGATGGGGGGAGGGGGGGCCGAGGACATCCCTGTCCTCTGGACTGCACAGAGGCCACAGCCAGGACCTCGCCTTTCCTGTGTCCCTTTTATCCAGCGTCCAGCCCGAGGTGTGAGGAAGGGCCAGAGGTGCCCAGACCAACATGGAGAGCGTGCAGGCATGTGCTCACACAGGCAGCAGCCTGGGAGGAGACTGTAAGTTCAGCAAACGTGGGTGTGTCCTATCCACAGAGACATCAGTTTATTGAGTGGCCTGTGAGCCCCCATTTCACAGATGAAGAAACAGAGTGCAGAGAGTGTAAGGAAAGAGCCAGGCCTGAACCCCATGGCAGCCCCCAGTCATTTAGGTTTGCTACCTGTTATGGTCAGTGCTGTTTTCACAGAGTTACTCGTGGACAGTGAGGTCCGAGTGGGGTCATGCCTCCCCATGGCGGGCGCTGCTGGCCTGCCCGGTGCTGCTGTCTCCCTGAGTCCAGCATGGAGCTTGCCCTCCCCGCCCTTCCACACATGGGGGCCGTGGCCGCCCTGAGCCCTGGGGAGGGGGGTGGGTGGAGGAGGCCAGCTCCCTGCAGACCCAGGTCTGAATTCCCAACCACTGAACCGCACTTGAAGGAGCGTGCTGGGCTCTGGGCACTGGGGGACGGGTGTGACGTCGGTCCCCTCTCTGAGCCTCAGTTTCCCTGTCTTCTCTTGGGTTCCCGCTGGAGGGTGCCAAGGCTGCTGGCATTCCTGGCCCCAGCCTCCCACCCCAGGACAGCACAGTGGGTGGACAGACCCACGACAGGGCCGGATTTCCGGCCCCGGGGCAGGCTGGGGTCTAACGGGCAACCTTCCTTGTGCCTCCCAGGAAGGGGCCTGTTCTGTGAGCTTCCTGCCCCTACGCCCACAGGGCGGCTGGCGGGACACTTCCTGGCCGCCTGCCAGCTCCCGGGCATGCCTGCGGGTGACTTCTGGAGCCCGGCCAGATGCCGTCACACGTCCCAGGGGCCCCTCAGCATTCTTGGCTTTTGTTTCCGATGACGCGGGGTCTCTGGAAGAGGGGGGGTCATGGTGGGGAGGGGCCTCTCTGTGATTCAGGATCCTCACCAAGACATCAGTCCCTGAGCCCAGCGTCAAGAAGGGGCCACACAGGCCTGTGTTCAGAGCACAGGCCTGGGGGCTAAGGCCTGGGTGCAGGGAGAGCAGGACAGCTCAGGCCTCAAGGCACGTGGGGGCCAGGGAATCCGGCTGGGTGGGTCTGACCCCACAGCAGGCCTCCCCTGGCTGTGGCCGCCCACAGGGCCCCTCTGGGTTACCGGCAGCAACAACTGTGCCCTATTTATATCATCGCTTCACTGTCCGCGGGCTGCGGCCAGCAGGTCCTGTCCAGGAATTCCACTGTGATCAGTTTACATTTAAAATAAATGTTTCCTTAATTCAAGTCTGATCTCCGGCAGTGAATTTTGGGAAGCAGTGAGCCAGGTCCAGACAAGGGAGGCCTCGCCGCTGGGCACTCAGGGACACAGCGATGTGCCAGCAAGAGTGGTCCCCAGACCCTGCTGCACCCTGGGGCCTCACCTGCCAGGTGACCCGGGGTAGCCCCACCCAGGCCTGGCCTCCACACTGACCTCCCTTCTCCCCAATGGAGCCCCGGCTCTACCTACCTTACAGACGGCTCTGGAAACTTCTGTGGGAGAGACCAGCTCGCGGTGCACGGGGCCTTGTTTTCAGGGGCACCAAAAGATGCCAGTGGGGTTAAAGTTAACTTCCTGGCTCTTCCCAAAGATGCCCCGACCTTCTTGCTCTGAATGCAAAGGGACTCTCAGAGTTCACTCAGAGTTCACTACACAGAATGTAGCCCCCTAACCTGCAATGGCCATGGCCAGAGCTTGGCTGTGGCTCAGGATTCAGTCCTGTCCATCCCGGCCTCCACAAGCCCCCTGGAAGGCGGACGAGGAAGAGGCAGGAGGCAGCTGAGGCATGCCCGTGGCCGCCTGCTCCTTGGAGCAAAGATGGGGAGGGGACCACGTAGACAGCCCTGGCTGGGCCCCCCGTGAGGCCACCAAAGCCCCCAGACCCCATGAGCAAAGCCTCCAAGGAGGCCCCTCACTGCCTCTCTGACAACCCAAATTCTCCTGGAAGCTTCTCTTAGGCGGATGAGGCCCCCAGGCCTGTGCTCTGACAAAGGGCAGGGGTCGTCAGTCCCTGCCTCCGGTGGCTGTCCCCAAGGCCTGACCTTGATACTACAAGGACGCCTGATGGCCCAGAGGGGCTGGCCCAGCTCCAGCCTGGGAGCCACGCCCTGACACAGGTCAGGGGCGCTGGGTGGTCGAGCAAAGGTGAGGAAGATGGAGACCCCGCCTACCTCCCCCCCATCCCTCCTCCAGCATCCCTGCCCTGGGGACCCATCTTGCTTCCAGTCCTCACCATTGTGAGGACACACCACACCCCCAGCCACCTGAGGGTAGCCTCTGTCCCAGGGGGGACATGACAAGGTCATGGGTGGGGCTGGCTAGGGAAGCGGAGGACTTGGACAGCGGAGGAAGGTGATGGACCAGGCACCCCTTCGTTTGTGGGGCTGCTCAAAGGAGCACCCACCCTCTCGGGGCTGGAGTGCTCATTACCACCCCCTCCCCCTCACATAGGGCAACAGACTGCAGTCTTGAAACCCACAGCTACCGTGCCCTGCTTGGGGCCCTTCGAACTCTCTCCAGACAAGTGTGCCTTGCAGGAGGGTAGTAAGGTGGCCGTGTTACTGAGCACCCACCGGGCACCAGGCTCTGTGCCTAGAGCTCTTCATCGCCAGGTCCTCCCTCACCCCCTGAGGTGGGCGTGCTGTGATGCCCCTCTGACAAAGGAGCTGATGGGCCTGGCAAGCCAGTGTTCAGACGCAGGCACGTTGACTTTTGAGGCCGTGTGGTGGATCACATGTCCAAAGAGGAGGCTGACATTGGAATGGTGGCAGTGGTAGGCAAAGACTGTGTCCCAAGAAAGGCAAAGACCTGGTCTGATCCCAAGGCCGCCTCTCAGGCAGCTAGAACCACAAGTGCTCATTTCCAAGCCCGGCGAACACTGGGGGCCACCACGTGTCCTAAGCTAGTGCTGACGTGAGCCAGAACTCACAGCCTAGCAGGGGAGCAAGAGAGTGGGGAGGTGGCCCCAGTGCGTGCAGTCAGGGCTATAGAACTGCAGGACAGCAGGGGAGGGCACAGCACCTGCAGGCCAGGGTGCTTCAGGCCCAGCTTGATCCACGTTCCCAGTGAAGGAGACAAGTGTGTGCACAAGTGTGACCTCTGTGACAGCGCACTGAACACCGAGCACATCGAGGGCCTTGCGCGCCAGGAGGGGAACTTAGGGGAAGCCCCGTGCATATGACAGCAGCAGGGACAGGACCCACTGTCCTGGCCCCAGCTCCTCCACCATCCTGGGGCCGCGTCCATCTATTTCCAAACATCCCCCCAGAAGCCTCTGGTGGCACCAGAGGTGGTGCAGGGGAAGCACCCACTCAGCGGGGGCCAGGGCTACTGATGCCACGACAGCAGGCACTTCCTGACTCTGGGCTCCGATCCCGGGGGAGGTTGGGAGGGGCACCGAGGGTGGCATTCCAACTCCTACTACACAATTTGTCCATTTCCTGCCCTGGCTGCAAATTTCAACCGTTTCCCTCCCAGGCCACCTCCGGCCTCTGCCTGCCGCCTGGCCTAGCAGTGACCCTGGCACCGGCCATGCCCTCAGCCGGCATCCTGGATGCAAGGAGGGGTGTCAAGCTAGAGTGGTGGGGAGACTAGGGTCTCACTCTGTGCCTCCCTGGGCCACACGCCTGGCCATAGCCCCACCTGCTTTGTGGTCGTGTGGGGCTGGCGCTGGAGGCCCTCTAAGGTAAGAGGCACCAGCCAGAGGTGGGACGTGGGCACCCACTACATGCCAAGGGTGGGCTTCTCCCTGTTAATCTGGGAAAGCATGGTCCCCCTCCCCCCCCCACTCCGGAGTGTGGCCTCAAGGGGGCCTAGGCCCAAGGCATCAACCGTTCCGGGTCCAGTCCTGAGATGCCCAACACTGGCTCCCTGGCAGGCCAACCTTAACGCATCCCAGGAGGTCCAGCAGGGGTCCTTCCAGAACTTGGCAGAGCAGATGACTACTTCTCCGCAGGGACCTTTTCCAAGTTCAGAGAATGTTCCGCCCTTAAAACCATTATCCTGGAGACAGGTGAGGGCATCCGGGCTCCCTTGCAGCTAGAATACAGCCCTATGACCTGGGCCCTGCATGTCAGGGCCCAAGCAAGGCTCCTGGGTAAGCTGGGAGCCCCGGGGGGCCCCTCCTGAGGGACTGTGGCCTGCCAGCAGCCCAAGGCCTTTAGGGTGCATTTAAGTACTGCCCATAGAATCTGGGGGCTACCCTTAAAAAGTGTCCTTGGGCATGAACTAGCTAGAGTGGAGCCTGCTGCTGGTAGCCAAGAATCTAACTCAGATGACGCCAGACAGGAGGCTAGGTGCCCGGAGAAGAGGCCCTGCAGTGCCAGGGCCCACGGGCATTCCATGGATAGGGGCAGCTGTGTGTGGTGCCCACCCAGCCTGGAGTCCCTTCTGCTCAACTCCCAGGTCCTGGCCCAGCCTGGGCCTGCCAGGAAGGACCCTCCCCTCATGCCCTAATGGGGTCAATCTTTCTTCGTCCCCAGAAGTAGACACCCAGCAGGGTTCATAGGGGTGGGAACGGAAGACCCCTGCCTCTTAGCAGGCCCCGGGAGCTCCCCAGCACCCATGAGAACCCTTGGGGGTTAAGGCCCCCCAGCTGGACCAAACATCCAGCTCCCAGTTACAGCCCCAGAGCGTGCTGCCCAGGGCCTGAGGAAAGGCTGTCAGTGGACACCTCCCGTCTGGGGACCCCTCCCGGCCTGGCCAGCACGGCAGGGTCAAGTGTGCCTTATGGTCGCCTCATGCTGGAGTTCGCACAGCAAACCCAGAAGAGCCAGCCATGTTTCTAAATGGGGGATACTGTTGCTCCCCGTGTCGCCATGTGATTTGAACCCACCGACCACCAACCAGTGACCTTGTCCCATGGTCTGACTTTGCCCAAACAGCACCATCCTGACTATGTGGGGAAGACTCGCCTTCTCAGAAGGTGCCCAGGGAGGGAGTGGGGAGTCCAAGCTCACCCAGTTTGCTGCTCCTCCTGCCACACCAGTGACCACGGACCCAAGTGGTGTGGGGGCTTCAGGAAGGGCAGAGAATGGCACATGGATACAGACCCGGTAGGCTGCCCCGCCGAGGACGAGCCAGGAGAACACAGGGTGCAATGTGGGGCCAAGCTCACATAAAGGGTGTGTTCATCGAGGCCGCGTGGGGCTGGGCACCCTCCAGCACAAGCTGTGAACCCAGACAGATTTTCCATGCTGGAGCCCAGGGTCCCCGCCAACCTGCTGTTAATAAAAAGTCACAAGGCCCAGCCAGAACAGCTTGGAGAGATGGGACGGCCTTCCAACACATTCTAGCTTAGTGATTTAATGGCAGAGCATGCGTGCACTATTTATGTAATAAATCCATCCATTCGGGGGTTTCAGCATGTCAGAGGAGGCTCCTCCTCACCCCCACCCCCCAAACACAGAATCCTGAGAAAATCTCATTTCACAGGTTCCCATGAAGCCAGGTGCAGAGCAGCCGTGGCCTGCGCGAGCCCGACTCAGGGAACATCGCTGCTGGCAGCCGGAGGGGAGCGAAAAGCGCAGCTTTCTAGGTG